>OZ023330.1:31087749-31105249 GCA_964007535.1 Brachyptera risi | reverse complement strand
TTTCAAAAACAAACACAATCGTCCAAAAAATGATGCCAACTCATGCATTGTTAATGGTATACGTGATATAGAAGCAGTCAATTCAACATCATTCTTGGGGGGTTCATATTGATAATAATTCGAGCTGGAGGGAGCATGTCAAAAATTTTTCAGTAAGATTAAATAAAGCTTGTTTTGCGTCTCGTATTCTTGGTCAGCAGTTTAAAGCTGGCCATATCAAATTGATATATCACGGATATTTCGAATCATTACTAAGATATGGAATTATATTCTGACGGGGAGCAATCTGTAGACATGAAATATTTATAATACAAAAGATGGTCACGAGAATCATTTTTAGAAAATGGAAGGGTCATTCTTGTAGAAAACTTTTCAAAATTCTGGGTGTATTGACACTGCCTTGTTTGTATATCTATGAAATCATTATTAGAATAAAAACATCCAAGTCATTGCTGTAAATCAACGCGGATAAACATGACCATAATACTAGGAGTAGAAATGAAATTCGTGGCTTAGCACACAAAACAACTTTATTTCAGCGCTAAATGACCTCGCTGTCGATGCGCCTTAAAACTCTAATATTCATTCATCAAGATGTGACATATAATGGTATTATATTCTACAATGCTTTACATTTTTGTATAAAAATCCTCTAAAATTATTCTCAAATGATTCTTAGTTAAAAAATCATTTCATAATACAAATGAGTTTTTTGTCGAATGCTGCCATAAATGTGGGTAGACTCACTTTTTCAATATATTGCTCAATGTAGATTACTAAAGAGAGGTTATTTTTATTATTATTCATTCATAACAATTATGTTGTTTCATATTTCGTTACATTGTACTAATTTCAATATTTGTTTGTGATATTTGATCCTATTGTGATTCATGTTTGGTTATATGTTATTTATAAATGAGCTACACCTTTCATCACTACGGTATTTTGACTCTGACTTTTATTAATCCGGTATTTTAACTCTGAATGTTTTAATTTTCTTATTTGACTATCCATATGAATTAGATTTCAACCTTACTTTTACTATGTACTATGTGAGATATTTTAATTCCAAATTGGATGTACAAATTTTCAAAAATTAAAATTAAATATGAATATGAATATCTATATAAATATGGTGGTCCGAGATCGATCCAAGAGCAGGAAGCAAGATTTGCAAGGTAAACTAAGAGGACAGAAATAAGTCGCAGTGATCAGTGTCACGATGGATATATATATATATATATATATATATATATATATATATATATATATATATATATATATATATATATATATATATATATATATATATATATAAATATATATATATATATATATATATATATATATATATATATATATATATATAGGGTACCGCTCTTGTGGACCACAGTATTGTGAACCCCGATATTCTGTACCCCAAGAAAAGGATAAAGTGGACCCCAGTATTGTGGCCCACACGTTTAAACCAGAAAATTGTACAAATACTTTGGTTTTGTGGTCCCCAATATAGTGGGCCACAAAACTAGAACATGGGGGTCCAGAATATCTTTTCCAAACGACCGAAGTGGTATTGTGGACCCCAATAAATTGATACACAGAGATTTGTCATTGTTGACCCAATAAACTGAACCCCGATATTGTGGGCCACAAAAGTGTATTAAATGTCGTGTGGATATAGTGGACCACAAACTAGATATACTGTACCCCAAAGCTCGTAAGACATACTGCACCCCGGTATTCTGGTCCCCAATATAGTGGGCCACAAAACTAGAATACGGGTGGTCCAGAATATCTTTTCCGAACGACCGAAGTGGTATTGTGGACCCCAATAAACTGATACACAAAGATTTGTCATCAGTTTATTGGGGTTAACAATGACAAATCTTTGTGTATCAGTTTATTGGGGTCCACAATACCACTTCGGTCGTTCGGAAAAGATATTCTGGACCACCCGTGTCCTAGTTTTGTGGCCCACTATATTGAGGACCAGAATACCGGGGTGCAGTATGTCTAACGAGCTTTGGGGTACAGTATATCTAGTTTGTGGTCCACTATATCCACACGACATTTAATACACTTTTGTGGCTCACAATATCGGGGTTCAGTTTATTGGGGTCAACAATGACAAATCTCTGTGTATCAGTTTATTGGGGTCCACAATACCACTTCGGTCGTTTGGAAAAGATATTCTGGACCCCCATGTTCTAGTTTTGTGGCCCACTATATTGGGGACCAGAATACCGGGGTGCAGTATGTCCAACGAGCTTTGGGGTACAGTATATCTAGTTTGTGGTCCACTATATCCACACGACATTTAATACACTTTTGTGGCCCACAATATCGGGGTCCAGTCTACGGGCTCCCTATATATATATATATATATATATATATATATATATATATATATATATATATATATATATATATATATATATATATTAATATATATATATATATATATATATATATATATATATATATTCATATATATATATATATATATATATATATATATATATATATATATATATATATATATATATATATATATATATATATATATATATATATATATATATATATATATATGGGCCATATATATATATATATATATATATATATATATATATATATATATATATATATATATATATAAATATATATATATTCATATATATATATATATATATATATATATATATATATATATATATATATATATATATATATATATACATATATATATATATATATATGTGACTTGAAATTTGTACGTATAGCTATACTCAGTGACTTTACTCATTATAGACGAATTATTTCCCTGTCAGTAATTTGATGATTCCATTTTTCAAAACATCATCTCAGTAGTTAATTCGACAAGTAATTCAACCACAAACTATTGCACCGTTACAATGTAGCTCTCACAACAATATGCTACACGTTTGTATATTAAAATTGATCTGTACTGCAATCGCAATATTCTGTCTGGATCGTGACACTTTCTAGCTATCAGAAGTACCTCAATCATACATTCATATACCTTTGGACTATAAGGAAGTATAGCAATTTTTTTCATAATGTCTAGTGGAAAGAATACAGTAGTTCCTTTACTAACTTCATGTGTGGAGATAGAAAGGTATCTGCATTTCCGAAATGAATATCTTACTTAATATTAGTGCCAAATATGGACAAGATTATATGTCATTAGAAATGGTATATGTAACTGGGAAAAACAATAATCATCATGGACACGCACATTATCCTCTCTCGTGTTTTGTAGCCTGTTTCAATATTTATCAATTTCCTATAACGTCTATGCCGATATTTATTGTGCACTTCATGAATGTATATATCAATCCATGTGTGGTTAGAGGTTCGACACTTCTAATCGTCCGTGCTAAGGAACGGGCGCGAGTTTCTCTCCTAAAATTTAGTATACAATTTAGTTCCCATTGCTTAAAGTTCATATGATCAAGTAACTCAAGATCGCATGGAAGAATATAAATTCAAAACTATAAAAAAAGTGGAGATCTACATTGAGGTTGATAACCATCAGAAAACTTGCTGCATTTGTGTATTATTCATGTGCATTAGATATTTGAATGTCATCCATTTAGCTGAGAAATTTAATACTGCTTTGAAATCTGAAACTAGACGGACTGGGTCGATTCTTGCTGTAAGCACTGTTTATTCGAAATTATTCCACCTATCATCACTGTACCGTTTCATTGTCACCAGTTAATTCTTAATTCCGTATAACGAATCTGTTGATAGGGTGGTTGAGCACCACTGAAAATGTATAAAACTTTGTGATTCGATTTTTCGAATTATCAGTTAACTATAGGTGGATTGATTGTATTGAAGATGTTGAAGAGAGAGAAATGAAAGATGTGAGGAGAGGAAGAAGATAGAAATGATGGAAAAAACTTGGAAGGAATTGGTGTAGCGGCAGTTGGAGGAAGAAGAATGGATAGAAAAGAAGGAGCAGACGAAGGGGAAAAGACGGAATCCCAAACCAGGGCACGACCGACTCCTTTCCATTATCCAAAAACACCAGTCATGATGAAGTAACTTCTCATCCCACCATCTCATATTATTCACCAACGCCAATAGATCGTAGTCATCAGTGCGTCGTTAGACTCAATATATATATAAATAGATGGAAGCTGAAAAATGTGTTTTTGAGCTGTAGACATACATATGAAAATTATGCAATACAAGTTGATTGGTTTGTATTTATACTGTATCGAAGGTAACGAAATATCTGTGTTTTTTCCGTTTCAGAATCTTGATGTATCACACCATTTGAAAAGAATGATCAAAAAAATTGATGTTCCGCTGAATCGACTCCTAGGTCCACGCTCTCAGCTTGTATTGCATTGTGTGATATAATATCACTTCTATAATATAACTCATTATTTTCTGAAGAATTCAGCCTACATTCACTTGATTACGATGACTTGTAAAATTCTCCTGTACTGTAGGCTATATATTGTGCTTGTTCATGAACTTGATTCGACACAGTTTGGAAGATGTTCTGACAAACATCTTGTGCATATAAGCAAACTCTGAATAGTGATGTATTGAGATGATATTATTGGAACATATTCATAGTATATGAGCAGTACGGGATTTGAAAAAAGGTTTCAAATCAACTCAACTAGATTTGAACACCACAATTACTACACATATGTGAAGGTTCAAACCGAATGATCCATTGAACACTATAACAGTACTTGTACATATTCATATGAATGTTAGTGTATACGTCAGCAAAAAATCCTTAGCACACACTAAGCATGTGCACCCTAGCACACTAGCATCCTATTTCACACTTTTCTAGGGGGGAGGGGGAGCTTCACTTTGTTAATTCAATGAGTTGAAACATTCGTAGACAATACTTTTTGATGATTGAATATTTTCTCACAAATTTAAACTTTTTGAAAATAGTCGACTGTTTTCGCACTTCATAGTTATAATCCCGTTCTCATAATAATGACGACATGCATCGTATTCTTAGTTGAATTAATGATAGCATACAACTTCTTCGAATTCACAACATTATTTAAATATTCTCCCAATTATTTATCACTCATTTTGTTTGAAATATTTCAACCGTCTTCATATGTTCGCACCGAATGCCGAGTGTGTTGGCTCTCGATTTCATTTATCACCACGAAGCGATTTACTTATAATTTATGACACCACTTTCAATTGAGTCTTCATAGTATTCTCGTGCATCTTAGAAAGTAGATCATGTCCGCCCTCAAGTAACTAAAAAAAAGGTTTTCTTCACACTCGGCGAAGCTTCTTACACCAACCTGTCTATAATTTTGTTTATGAACTCACACAATAAGTTTCGAGCTGTTTCAATCTTTGTTCAAACTAGAGAAGCAGAAGGGTCTTAGTGGTACAAGTGGTACTATAGGACACATTTTATCATGGGCTATGAGATATGATAATTTTCAGTGACGCTTATTGAAATTGTTTTTCCAATGAACTTTTTCGCCACTCAAAAATCTCTTCATCTTGATCAGAATTGATTTGTCCACGTATTAGGTTCAATTAAAATCACTGAAAAATAATTGAGACGGTCTACAACTACCTACTTGTTTTACTGGTTTGGTTAACTTGTTTCACCTACTTGTACTTGTTGATAGGCCTACTTGTTTTCATTATCTGATAGTTCTAAGTGTTCCTAATGGTGGGCGTGTCTCTCACATTTTTGATAACCATGTTCACTCACATTTTCAAAATGCAGAAGGCTCCCAGCTAACACCTGGAGGCGAAGTACCTGCCTCACTAATTTCTTGCCCATCTGTCATCACGCGTTCACTATCCATCATAAAAGCATATATGCATCTAGAATCGTGTTCAATATTCACAATCATCTTATTCCAGCGATTTATTCTCTTATTTTCTTCACACCGGCGCAATACAACTAAATCGTTGAAGTGCCATTGAACCTCAATATCCAATTGTCATTGTCGTAGCTCTCTAGTAATTTATTCACTTACCGTATCTGATGATGGTGTGATTGTTACTCTATTTACAACATATAACATATTTGATTGAAAAAACTCTGAGAACAGTATTAACATTCTTTTTCATTCTAAGCTATTCAATGAATAACCAGCACACATATTGACATATTGAGACGAATAGATATATTTTTCTTCTCATGGAAAACTACTAGGAAAACGCGGGATGCGCGTTGTGAGATGAGCTTGGAGGTATGGGAATCTAGAATGAAAGATGACTTGTCAGCTCAATTCACATCTAAAAAACTTGGATTACTTCAAACGTTCAAAAACCTTACTTGCAACTTGTTGATATTTATAGTAAAAGGCAACCTGTCGCATAAAAACTTTGCAAAACCAATTGATCCAAATATTCAATAAAATGTACACTTTTATTGCGTTTTCTTCATTTATTATCATTCGATTGTTGTAAAAATCTCTGAAAAGGTGAATAATAGTATTTTTCATATTCTGTGGATATTTGAGAGCTTTTGAAAAATTCTTGTTTTTCAAGTATTTTTCCTCCGGGTTATTCTTATGAGGATTTTCCAAACTTTCCGATTATTTTCCGGAAAAACCTTCGGACCGATTCCTCTGAATAACAATCCCAACCTATTCTGGTATGACACCAACGTTCAGAAAAAGTTTCAAGTTGATTGATTCATTTCTCTGACCTGTATGCCGCGTACATAATTACAAAAAAAAACATACATAAAAGCGAAGCCCATTTTTTTTCAGGGTGTGAAATGGAAAGCTTCGCTACGCTCATCTAACTAGGAAAACGCGGGATGCGCGTTGTGAGATGAGCTTAGAAGTATGGCAATCTAGAATGAAAAATAACTTGTCAGCTCAATTTACATTTACAAACCTTGACTTACTTCAAACGTTCAAAAACCTCACCTGCAACTTGTTGATATTTATAGTCCTGCAACCTGTCGCATAAACACTTTGCAAAACCAATTGATCCAAATATTCAATAAAATGTCCACTTTTATTGCGTTTTCTTCATTATTTCTCATTCGATTGTTGTAAAAATCTCTGAAAAGTTGTATAATAGTATTCTTCATATTCTGTGAGAATTTGAGAGCTTTTGAAAAATCCTTGTTTTTCAAGTATTTTTCCTCCGGGTTATTCTTATGAGGATTTTCCAAACTTTCCGATTATTTTCCGGAAAAACCTTCCGACTGATTTCTCTGAATAACAATCCCAACCTATTCTGGTATGACACCAACGTTCAGAAAAAGTTTCAAGTCGGTTGATTCATTTCTCTGACCTGTATGCCGCGTACATAATTACAAAAAAAAAAAAAAAAAAAAAAAAAAAAAAAACGAAGCCCATTTTTTTTCAGGGTGTGAAATGGAAAGCTTCGCTACGCTCATCCAACTAGGAAAACGCGGGATGCGCGTTGTGAGATGAGCTTAGAAGTATGGAAATCTAGAATGAAAAATAACTTGTCAGCTCAATTTACATCTACAAACCTTGACTTACTTCAAACGTTCAAAAACCTCACCTGCAACTTGTTAGATGAGCGTAGCGAAGCTTTCAATTTCACACCCTGAAAAAAAATGGGCTTCGTTTTTATGTATGTTTTTTTTTTTTTGTAATTATGTACGCGGCATACAGGTCAGAGAAATGAATCAATCAACTTGAAACTTTTTCTGAACGTTGGTGTTATACCAGAATAGGTTGGGATTGTTATTCAGAGGAATCGATCGGAAGGTTTTTCCGGAAAATAATCAGAAAGTTTGGAAAATCCTCATAAGAATAACCCGGAGGGAAAATACTTGAAAAATAAGAATTTTTCAAAAGCTCTCAAATTCTCACAGAATATGAAAAATACTATTATACACCTTTTCAGAGATTTTTACAACAATTGAATGAGAAATAATGAAGAAAACGCAATAAACGTGTACATTTTATTGAATATTTGGATAAATTGGTTTTGCAAAGTGTTTATGCGACAGGTTGCAGGTTACTATGAATATCAACAAGTTGCAGGTGAGGTTTTTGAACTTTTGAAGTAAGTCAAGGTTTGTAGATGTAAATTGAGCTGACAAGTTATTTTTCATTCTAGATTGCCATACTTCTAAGCTCATCTCACAACGCGCATCCCGCGTTTTCCTAGTTGATATTTATAGTAACCTGCAACCTGTCGCATAAACACTTTGCAAAAGCAATTGATCCAAATATTCAATAAAATGTACACGTTTATTGCGTTTTCTTCATTATTTCTCATTCGATTGTTGTAAAAATCTCTGAAAAGGTGTATAATAGTATTTTTCATATTCTGTGAGAATTTGAGAGCTTTTGAAAAAATCTCGTTTTTCAAGTATTTTTCATCCGGGTTATTCTTACGAGGATTTTCCAAACTTTCCGATTATTTTCCGGAAAAATCTTCCTACCGATTCCTCTGCATAACAATCCCAACCTATTCTGGTATAACACTAACGTTCAGAAGAAGTTTCAAGTTGATTGATTCATTTCTCTGACCTGTATGCCGCGTACATAATTACAAAAAAAAAAAAAAAAAAAAAACATAAAAACGAAGCCCATTTTTTTTCAGGGTGTGAAATGGAAAGCTTCGCTACGCTCATCTTACTAGGAAAACGCGGGATGCGCGTTGTGAGATGAGCTTAGAAGTATGGCAATCTAGAATGAAAAATAACTTGTCAGCTCAATATACATCTACTGACCTTGGATTACTTCAAACGCTTAAAAACCTTACTTGCATCTTGTTGATATTCATAGTGCTGCAAACTGTCGCATATACACTTTGCAAATCCAATTGATCCAAATATTCAATAAAATGTCCACTTTTATTGCGTTTTCTTCATTATTTCTCATTCGATTGTTGTAAAAATCTCTGAAAAGGTGTATAATAGTATTTTTCATATTCTGTGAGAATTTGAGAGCTTTTGAAAAATTCTTGTTTTTCAAGTATTTTTCCTCCGGGTTATTCTCATGAGGATTTTCCAAACTTTCCGATTATTTTCCGGAAAAACCTTACGACCGATTCCTGTGAATAACAATTCCAACCTATTCTGGTATGATACCAACGTTCAGAAAAATTTTCAAGTTGATTGATTCATTTCTCTGACCTGTATGCCGCGTACATAATTACAAAAAAAAAAAAAAGAAAAAAAAAAAAAAACATAAAAACGAAGCCCATTTTTTTTCAGGGTGTGAAATGGAAAGCTTCGCTACGCTCATCTAATAACTCACCCTGACTCATCCCTGACTCATCTTGAATAGTTCGCTACTGAAGGGATAAATGTTCGTATATATAAGTACTGGTGTATATATATATATATATATATATATATATATATATATATATATATATATATATATATATATATATTTATATATATATATTATATATACTGAGACGTGTGGCCAAGTGACTGATACACTGAATTGTCATTCAAGGACCAGGGTTCGATTCCCGACAAAGTGGACCATTTTGACAGTTTGTTTTGTGGTTTCCCTCTGTCTGTCAGATCATTACTAAGATGGTTACCTGAGAACTGGCCATGACCAACTCCTTCAAGTATCCCAACACTTAAAAAAATAACCTTCCATCTCATCATTCCACCATCTCATATTATTCACCGACGTCAATGGATCGTAGTCATCAGTGGAGTGTGTCGTTGAACCAAATGTGAATAATACAAAAAGATTGGAAAAAAAAATATATATATAAAATATAAAAATAATATATAAATATATATATAATATATATATAATGATAATATATATATATATATCAATATATATCAATATATATTCATATATATATATATATATATATATATATATATATATATATATATATATATATGAATTCTTATATATATATATATATATATATATATATATATATATATATATATATATATATATATATATATATATATATATATATGTATATATATATATATATATATATATATATATATATATATATATATATACATATATATATATATATATATATATATATATATATATATAAATGAATACCTGAATATATATATATATATATTTATATATATATATATATATATATATATATATATATACATATATATATATATATATATATATATATATCAATATATATCAATATATATTCATATATATATATATATTATATATATATATATATATATATATATATATATATATATATATATATATATTTATATATATATATATATATATATATATATATATATATATATATATGAATACTTATATATATATAAATATATATATATATATATATATATATATATATATATATATATATATATAAATATATATATATATATATATATATATATATATATGGTAATACTGGATTTGTGGCAATTTGCCCTTCGGGGATGAGTGTCAGCATGGTTCTGTATGCAACTCGACGTTTTGGCGAAAAACTATTCGCCTTCTTTTGCAGTCGTTTTCGTCTTCTTAAGGTACTCGATTCGATTCGAGTATATATATATATAAATTGACAGAACATTCATGAACCTAAATCTCCATATGATTATATGATGTACGAATTTATTAAATCTTGCTCAATCTCCAGATATCGGGCAGCTCCAGATATCGGGCAGCTCCAGATATCGGGCAGCTCCAGATATCGGGCAGCTCCAGATATCGGGCAGCTCCAGATATCGGGCAGCTCCAGATATCGGGCAGCTCCAGATATCGGGCAGCTCCAGATATCGGGCAGCTCCAGATATCGGGCAGCTCCAGATATCGGGCAGCTCCAGATACGCTTATTGATCCGAATTCGGTTTTGATCTGACATCAAATCCTTGTATTATGTTGAAGATTTCAATTTCATTGAAGATTGAGAATTATTCATGATTTGGTATCCGATTCTCAATCACTCATTAATGACATGACTAACACAAAATAATCAAATTGTCTCCTTGTGTGTCTTTCGATATCCATAAAAATGAAATGGTTGATTATTATTATCATCTTCCAGCACACTTGGCCGTGTATATGCATTAATTTGAATAGTGAAATTTTTCTCGGATTGAATTTTACCTCTCATCATACCTAGCACGAGTCAAAATGAATTGAATGAAATTAGACATCATAATTATTTGATTAATTGAACACCAATTCAAAAATCTATATTCAAATATATACCACAACATAAAGCAATTTCATTTTTTCACCGCAATATCCCAAGGCTTCACACAATAATATAATAATATATATTCAACGGAATTGTTATCCTCTCTCTTCAGTTTCTTAAATTATGCACTGCATATATTTTGCCAGACGCAGAGAAATTTCGTGCCAGCTATTAACTGATTAAAATTGGCCCATAGGCAAATGGGGAAGTGAATCTAGAAGCACGTTTCCTACATACTTCCATAATGCATTAATCAGACGACGGTGAAAAGGTTCCTCTCCCCTACCACATGAAAACAACACTTCCAGCAACACGCAGAGATGTGCTTAGACTTTAAAAGGCATAGTGGAATAAAGATTATGAGATAGATACATTATATTGCTGGTTGAGAAGAGAGCGGTGATGCTCATCATACGTAATACTCTTCTCTTATATATTATAATTATATGATTTAATGTTACAACATATCGATAATTTTCGATAACTCATCACGACTGTATTGAGTGAAATATAGAATTAAATCAACATTTGCAATGTGAATTAACATTTTGATGTATAATCTATTAGTGATGGAATCTTATGATTTTTCAATTAATATCTTCCCTTCAATTTCAACGATTCACAACACAACGTATGGGTATACGAGAGGAGCGAAATAATCTGCCCTGAAATTCAAAAGTGATATATTAGAGTCAAAATAGTGGTACATGTAGTTACACAGATGAATGAACGTTGTTTGTTTGAATTTTTTCCTCGGGTCAGAAATGTATCGATCCATTCGAAAGTATAGATAAATTAAATAAATTAAATCAAATGAAAGGCATGTGAGGCTATGGTATGGATGAGAACTGATATAAGACCCGACTGCATGATCTTGAATATATTGTGGGAAAATTCACCTTCAGAAGGCCAATTCCGTGAAATATACCCCTTTCCACATCCGTGTCACCAAAAGAGCAGAATCGTAATTCAGGGTCAGCATGGTCTTTGGGGGGGGGGGGGGGGAAGTCTAATAAGTGTATAATTGAATCTATTAGTGCTTTCAGAGATGCGCAAGTGATGGTCAGTGATGTTTGTTCCTATACCATCTATTCTATCGAAATATATCGAGTAATATTCCAGGATAAATATGGCAAGAATGAATTGAGTCCTTGTGAAATATTTGTTTCGTCAATATACATTCTTAACTATGGGATAAATATAATATTCGGCATATTAAATGAATGCATCACAGTAAGATACATAATTTGAGTGAAATATTATCAGTTTTTAATCACATCAGTTAGTGAGTTTGTAAATTAGTGAACTAGTGGTAGATGAATTAGTGAATGTCAGATCAATTTCACATTTTTCTCAAGATTATATCCGTGAATAATATCATCATTGAATTCACCAATTTCCTATTCAAAAACAATACGGGCCTATCTCATGATAGGATTTGATATTATGGGATATCATAGAATGATCATCAAGAATAACACCAGTCGTGACTTCCCCAAAAATGATGAGTCTCATTTATAAGAAGAATAAATTAATCTTGGTGTTATTAGGAGAAATTAGAGATTAGTTTTAATTTGCTTGTTCACCCATATGTACATTTCAAATCCTATGGTTTTATATCACTTTCACTATCCAAATAACATAGACCATTACGTAAACCAGCGTCAAAACACTGTAAATACGATGCTAATATGATAATGAGTTTGTTTTTTTGAAGATTTATACTTGTTTGATATGGTCTATGTACCATTTATCATAGATATAATTATCAATTAACCAAATCCGGAGAAATTCCATGGAATGTTCGAAACCACGAGATCAAAACTAGCAACTTTTTCTATGTAATTTTTATAGAAACATCAATCTTAGCAATACACTGACTTGATTATTGAGTTGCGCATATAACCATTATTGAATGACAAATATATGGGTGCATATTAATAAGGAGCAGCGCGGTACGTGTGAGTTATATGGAGGGCCTTCACGAAATGTCATACAATGTAGAATGAACTGATTTATATTCTCATTCCCAGTACCATTTCAGTACACATTTTACCAGTTCATTCTCCACTCCCTTCTAATCCCTCATCTTGTAAGGATTACCCCGATCCCTAGAATGCGCGGGGGGCACGCCGGATTGAGGATTTTGGTTGGTTATCGGCCAGGCCGCAGTACGCAGTGAAAGTGGTCAGATTCTATTATTTCCAATCTTTCTTAATTTAATAATGATAATGATTAATTTATTTCATCATTGTGAATGGACAATCACTCACGTTCACATCAATTCATAGAATCAATCTGTACGATTATTGAAATGCGTCAATGTTGCATATTTTCAAATGAGTCAAATTAGTTCAAAAAGTTAAATTATATAAATATTCAATGTAGGTAATTTTATGAGAGTAATACAGCTCAGTTGAAATACCAGCATGAATCATGGTGCCCAATATAGAAATAAAATGCATGGGTTACTAAAAATTGCGTTGAAATCTTCCCTCGTAAAAGTTATATAATATAAAATAGAAGCAGAAGATTAATTTTAAACTGTTGTGATATATATATATAAATCATTCAACGTGTCATGTTGATGGAAGAAATACAGGAGTCACAATTGCAATACTTGACAGCTTGAATGAATTTGTCTATATCATTAAATGCATGGGCTACTGAAAACCCTTGCATTCGTTTCGTTCTTTCACAATGTTGTTTGTAATTATTAATCTCTCTTGTGTTTTTGATTCCGTAATTTCCTACACAAAATATGTGATGAATAGTTCAATCAATATGGTTTTTGATAGCATTGTTATTTATGAGTGATGGGTGTTTCCAATTCTCATGGGGAGAATACAGTATATATATTCTGCAGGATGTGATGTTTTTTTTTTAGGATGTAAAAGCGTATACTGGATAAAAATCGACTCGGTTGTGTGGCATGAGTTTGGGTGTAGAACCTTCATCTGTGCGCAAACTTCTCAATATTTTCATTATGGATGATGATAAATAATGAATGCAAAATATGTCAAATTGAATGTAATCATTACAATAATGAATGCAACTGCATTTTTCAAAAGTGGTCAATCCTCAAAGTTGCTGTAAAATTATAGCCCATGATTATTGATCACCAAAAATCTTACAATTATTTTCTTCCGTAATGGATTCAAACTAAGAAATGCGTTGTGAGATGAGATGAGATGATAAAATAATGCAAATTTAAAAAAAAACATCGAAATGTCCATAGTTATTGAATATGGCTTCCATATGTAAATGTCAGGTCATGAATAGTAAGTAATATGAATTATAATAATTATATAATGTTACATTACATCTAATTAATATGAAAATCACAGACATGCGTGATGTGTTGCATTAACACGCAATAATAAACATGGTTACGCGTACGTGCGGATAGCGTGAGGTAATCGAGAACGACAACAAACACACAAGGGAAAAGTAATCGCGTTATGCGTTACTGATAGCTATAACATAGTAGTGTGATGTACCTGTTCTAACCTACTTCATGGTGTGGTGTAGCGCTCAAATACACATTCTGAGAGTTAATTAAAAGCTATGTTTAGGCAATGGTCTGGATGATACTGAAAGTTGGCTAGTGCTGGTTTTCTAATGATCACAAAGCGTATATGCCCTATAATTAACCAAACTCTATGTTTCACTATATCATCTTGATTTATGTGCTGCTATTTCTCATTAGGATGACTATTATTTTGGATTATATACGAATACTCATCGTCTTATTATATACTTGCATATAGTTATATTGTTTTGATTATTATTCTCGATTATTTTAACTTATTTATAACTAGTTTAGTTTATTATCATCTTCACAATTTGCACAATGTACAAGTGGCAAAGTCTTAATTCTGCATGAAATCAAAACTATAATAATTAAATACAAAAAAAATTATATTCATAACTTGATTAATATCACTCATGCTATCTCTGAAACGGGTTCTATCAAAATCTATGGATAGTTTGGTGACAGTGCATTTTTTTAATCACCCAATTTTGCATGATGGTTACGAAAACGTTCAAATTTTATTGGCCCATTATGGAATTCGATTTTCACTGTACCGAATATAGTATACTTTTTAATTCCTGTGAGTCCTGGTTGTGAAAAAAGACTTCAATCTAGGCTTTAGAAATGCTGTTTGAGAAAAATGATGGAAAATGTCCATTTGGTTTCATGCATACCATGAAATACCTTAACTATGAACTATCTAAATGAGACTATACGCTAGATATGCGAAGTTCAATATAAAATAATTCAGTGCTGTATTTTGCAGCACGATGGAGTAAATTTTCAATGCAGTAGTACCTGTGGTTACACCGCATTATAATATTGGAGACAGTTGCGTATGCATAGAGCTATAGTCCGAACTATTAGATATCACAGATAGTTGATAATTAGAGTGCAACCAAAATTCGTTCACGACACATCCAAACGACGTGCGAGAGGTATCTATGATTCATTTCACTGATAATCAGTATCAACAAAAATAATAGAGAAACATGATGGAGCATTTGATTTTCAGTACCAAGTCCCATTATTCAGTCATTCAGTTAAGAATAGAGATGATCTCGATGGCCCTACGTGTTCTCTATTCTGTAAAACCATCGGTCAAGTATGTCGGTCGTCCAGCACATGCGAGAAGTAGTGATGTTGATGACACTTGTTGCATTGCGGTCTTCTTTCAAGTTTGTTTCCGGTATAGCAAAGATGCCCTCGGCTTTATCTATTACTTTCTCTTGAATGATTATACGGCATTCTGCCTAACTGGCCGGCTGACCACTATCATGTTGGCATCTTACATCAAGCGTCAAGGCAAAACACATATCTTGTAACTTTTCTTTTTGCATATTTAGATGAACGTAAACGAAGATTCGATTTCACATATTGGATGAGAAAAAAACGTCCGTTTGTGTGATTTGTGTACTATACATTAGTATTCTGCGTATACTGCGCCAACCATACGGAATAACTGATCATCCAAAGAAGTTACCCAACAAAAGTTGTGCACCATTATAGAGCTGCATAGAGTAAAAGTCTTGGAGCCCTCACAAAATTTGGAACAAATCTTTTCAACACTTACAATTTGAAATAATTTGGTTTCGTCAAGCGAGTACGCGAGCGTGTAGGCTTCAATTCAATAAAATCTTCTAGAACAAAAAACATGGTATTGTTTATTAAAAGTGAACAAGCTGATATATTTGTTTATCTCTCCAACTAAACATAGTCTATAATGTAACGCATACGCTGCGTTTACCTCATTTGAATCAACTAGGAAAACGCTTTGGGCATCGTTCACTTTCTAACTTCCACAAGAAGTGATTTCATCAAAATCAACGAATTGATACTGAAATAACATTCATTTATAATCGTAATCTCATCAGAAAAATCAATAGGATGAATTATTCAAATATGAGAATGGTGGGCTCTTTTATTTCTTCTCCAGAACGAGGTGAATTGAATGATCAATTCCAAACTTCCACTCAGATCAAATCAGCTGTCATGAAAAACAATGGAATGTGATTATTATGAATCAATCGAACTCATTAAAATGATGAACGGGTGGAACCAACAAAAGTGGTGCGCATAACGTTGGAATAATTAACAGGTACAGTACATCATTTAGAGCTACATAAAGGTCGCAGTGACGAGACTTCACAGTTTCAAAACCAAAGTTTGGATATTGTTTTGGAGAAATCCCATATAAATATCTCGCTCAGTTCAAAATTGATACATGCTGCGTTTTTCTATTCGTCAGGGAATAGCATATACATGGAATGACTTGCTGTTATGGTGGACTGTTGTTAACATGGCAGATAATATCACTTTTATTCGTGATGCATCGCCTTCTACAGTGCCTAAATACAGAGCTGGATTTACGAGTGATGAAAGCGCGAAACTTTGGAATAAGTCTTCGCAAATTTGTTTGTGATTCATTCAACCACCTAATAAATAGGTGAAGTTTATCGCCAATATTCAATTTTGATTAAATAGGTACTGTAATGGGCGCGCGATTGAATACGTAGCCAATGGGGAATAGGGAATATATACCTACTAATACATTCCGTTATTTTTGCTTTCGGAAACTAGAGTTCGTCACAAACGTCCACCTGCTCTTATGGAATTATTGAAAATACTACAAGAAGGCCGGTTTTAATGAAGGATCAGTTCGATGTTCATATATATTTTGGGAATAATATAAATTCAAATATCAACTTATGTATGAGTTTTATATGACCTATATTTTTTTCGAGAGTCTTTTGATCAATTCAATCATTCATCTTATATGGATGAGAAGGG
>OZ023330.1:31062749-31082749 GCA_964007535.1 Brachyptera risi | reverse complement strand
CACCATTCGAATAAACAAGAAACAAAAGCTTGAGAGAAAACAAAACAACCAACTTCGTAAATGATAAAGACCAAAACAAATGTGAAGAATTAGAAACAAGAAAGTATGGAAAGAGGTCCTATTAACGACTCAAGAAGAACGAAAAATAGAAAAGAAACAACTGCGTACATGCGAAATAATGTACAGTACGTCCGAACTCTAACAAAGTAGAGAAGGACGGGAGATGCTCACACAACAAGAGCTGGTCGAGAATATGACCGAATTCACCCACTTGACGAGCGACTAGAAGTACGTCCGACCTCAAGGAAATGTAGAAGATAACTGAACTGGATACTCGACGAGAGCCGTTTTGAGACGTCCGGTCTGGATCGAGTATGGGATAGAACTGAGCTGCGAGGCCTGACGAGTTCAGGCAACGCGAGAATGGCGAGCTGTGATTGGATGCAGCACATCGCGTGACAACCCACCAGCCAACCAGCAATGAGAAAGGAAGGTCGACTAGAAACACGGTTTGCAATGTATAAACAACATTCCATGACGCAAACGAATGATTTCATGTTCAAATGACAAACTAGGGAAAACGAGCTAGCTGGTCTCAAAAGACCGGCGTTAACATACCGCCCACCAAAATGAACATTTTAAAGCTGAGGTAAACGATACGGAAAATTTGGAACATGAAATTAGTACAGCAAACTGTTCGTAAGAAGCCTTGTAACTTCATAGGCAACGTGAGCAAAAAGATTTTCACCGAGTAATTGGATTGCTTCCCAATTGGATCGGAGAACAGCAAAGAAATCGCACATGATCCGAGCGATTCAATGAGGAGAAAACGCAACCATTTTATCCAATGGTCGCTGACTTTTCAAAAAAAATGAAAAAAGAGAGAACAACAAGAAAGTTAACATGAAGAAATGAGCAAAGCACCAATGCGTGCTTTGAACAGAAAAAATACACGAATGAATGCAAATCTGCCATTGGAGGCTGCATAGGCTTTGCGCGAAACTTGTGGCGAGTAATGCACTGGTGTATGCGCTGCCTCAACAAACCGCGCAGAGAAACGATCCAGTAACGCTGCTGTATCAGCGCCTGTACCGTTCTCGGGCCGGAATGTAGCGATGTTCGGTGGAAGGCATCGCAAATGAGAGATGCGAGGTGAGCTTCTTTGGGGAGTAGGATTGGGTACCGAGCCTCTTCAGGAAGAGAAGAGTGACGCAATCTTCCGCCCACCTTGAGTAAGCCCGAGAGTTCGAGAAAAGGTTCCAGCGAAGCGATCCGGGATAGAACCTGTCCCTGTTTGGCAAGTTGGCTGATCTCGGTTGCATAAAAGTGGTTTTGAGTGACTCTTATGATCAGTTCAAGAGCGTCTTGCAGCTCCACAGGTTTTAAAGAACCCGTAGGAGGGAGAATCTTGGATCGTTTCGCCAATAAGAGACGGGCAAATCGAACTACATACCCAAAGACCCGTTGTGCTTTGAGAAGTGTGGAAAACTTTCGAAAATTCACCAGGAGAGGATCTACTTTGACCGTTGTGGCCAAAGTGACCATGGAAGGCTTAATGTCTGGCAATTCAGACAATAAATCAGTGGAAGGCACAGAGATAGGCCACAGAGCATGGGGACTCCTGAGAAAAGAAGGACCCGAGAGGTACAACGGGTATTCCATGAGCTGAGAAGGCAGTATTCCACGAGAAGCGCAGTCAGCGGGATTTTTTTCGGAATCCACGTGTGCCCAATTGGTAGGAGTGGAGTTGTCGAGTATCTCCACTACTCGGTTGGCGACGAATGTCTTCAGTCGATGTGGAGGGGTGGCAAGCCACGCGAGCACAATAGTCGAATCAGTGTAGAGGGTTACTGACTCCACGACAAGAGTGCTGAGTGAGGGAAGAGTATCTTTCAGCACACGCGTTAGAAGCAAAGCAGCAGAGAGTTCAAGCTTAGGGATGGTCAAGGGTTTGACCGGGGAAACTTTACTCCTTGCTCGCAACAAACTAATATGCGAAGTTGCATGATTCGTTGTGTGAAGGTAAAGTATCGCAGCGTAGGCCTTCTCGGAGGCATCACAAAAGCCTACAAGTCGATGTATGCCTTGTGAAGCAGGAAATGCGCGTGGAACTCGGAAGTTCGAGAGAAGACAGATCTCGGCTACCGCGTCCAACCACCTTTGAGCAAGAAGCGGTGGTAAAACGTCGTCCCACTGCACCCGCGATAACCAAAGTAGCTGAAGAAAAATCTTCATCCAGCATACGAGCGGGGTGAGGAATCCCAAAGGATCAAAAATGCGCGCAATGTACGACAAGACCGTGCGCTTCGTTACCACGCCTTCGAATGGTAAGGTGTGGAATGAGAAATCATCCGATCGGGGATCCCAGAACAGACCAAGGATCTTGATGCCCTGATCGTCATCCGAAAACACGACTGGAGTCTCTAGATGATCCTCCGGAAGTGCACTCAATGCTTCTGGGAGGTTACTGGCCCACTTTCGGAGTTCGAAACCTCCACTAGCTAGAAGAGCCTGTAATTCCGATTGAAAAATGCGAGCTCGAGCGACGTCTGCTGCGCCAGACACGATGTCATCCACGTAGATGTGAGATATTAAAGCACGCGAAGCATTGGGGAAAGGAGCCCCTTCGTCGTGCACGAGCTGCTTCAGCACTCGTTGAGCAAGAAAAGCTGACGGTACGAGCCCATACGTGACCGTGTTGAGCTCATATTCTTTTACTGGAGAGTCTGCATTGGGTCGCCAAAATATGTGCTGATATTTGCGGTCAGATGGTTGGACCAGAATCTGACGATACATCTGACGAATGTCAGCACAAATTGCGATGGGATGAGAACGAAATCGGGTTAAAACGCCCGGGAGTTCGCTCTGAAGCTTGGGACCACTGAGTAACAGCTGATTCAAGGAGGCGCCTCTCTCATCTGGAGAAGAGGCGTTAAATACCACTCTCAGCTTCGTGCTGGAGCTGGTAATCTTGTGCACACAATGATGCGGAATCACGTAGTTCGAAGAGGTGCTTGCAAGTTGCATGTGGTTCGATTGAATATAGTCTTGCATGAATGCTTGATACGCAGCATCATGCTCAGGATTGCGTTTCAGTCGCCGCTCCATACTCAAATAATTCTGGAGGGCGGCCTCACGATTATATCCGAGAGGAGAGGATGTGTTCTTGAAAGGGAGTGCTACCGAATAGCGTCCGGAAGGGTTCCGTGAGTGCGTAGAAAGAAAATGCTCCTCACAAAGTTCATCGTCCGGATCAACTTGAAGAGGACGTGAAACTTCTTCCGATTCCCAAAACAATCGAAGAGTACGATCCAATGGAGAACCAGTGCAAGCAAGCAGAGAGAGCGGAGGCTGGAACTCGGCATCCAAACACCGAATAGGACCCAAAACCACCCAGCCGAAGACCGTGTTTATGGCAGATGGACTGCCACTCATCACAATATCACCTGACTTTTCAAGAATATCAGGGTATAAATCGGCGCCGATCAAAAAGTCGATCTGATCGGGCACATGAAAGCGGTCGTCGGCAAGAGAGAGACAGCGATAACGTTCAAACACCTCAAGCGGAACGGTGGTGGTTGGAAGTTGACTCGCTATCGCAGGCATAACGTAGGCTTGTACGCTGAGAGAGGTTGCAGGGGTGAACCGGGAAGCGATGCTGCATTGAACAGTCCCGATTACCCGAGCACTAACGTGACCAATACCAGAGAGTTCGGAATGACAAGGATTGATTTTCAATCCTAGCTTCTGAAGGAACGAGTGAGTGAGAACAGAGATTTGTGAACCACAGTCGATAACCGCACGGATAGGTTGCAGTTGACCGTGAGAGTCGCGGATCAAGGCGCGAACAGTGCCCAACAGAGCTGTGGGTAGCACTGGCTTGCTTGTCTTGACTTGACAAGCGAGAGTTTGAGGATGAGGCGAGGTGGTCTCCGGAGGAGAAGAGACTTCGTTTGCTGTTGTGCCACGAGTCAAGGGGTTGATTCGTGCAGTGTGTAACAGCGAATGATGTTTGTTACTTTGGCAAGTAACGCAAACACTCTTAGAGGTGCATTGCGATCTGAGGTGAGCGCCCATGCAGTTGAAGCAGCGTTGTAGGCGACGTAACGTGTTGTATTTGTCGTCAACGGACTGTTGCCGAAATACGGAACACGAGTATAGAGTATGCTCCCCTTTGCAGACTGGACACGAAGATTGTTTCGTGGTCGAGCTTGCTGATTTGCTCTGCTCGCGAGATTTAAAGCTGACGGGCGGAGGATTCACAACTAACAACGAATTGATTCGCTTTGTGGAAGGAGGAATAGCTTTTGAAGAGCTAGTTGCTTGTTTGTCGAGACCACACAATTCCATCGTCCTGGACTGCTCTTCAATGAATTTGATCAACGACGCGTAGCTAGGAGTGCTGTGCGAAGAATGTTTCTGTTCGAAAGCCTTGCGCGTTGATGTGTCGAGATTGGTCAGTGCTAATGAGAAAAGCAGAAAATCTGACAAATCTTCGATATTCAGAGCTTTCAACGCTTCGATCGAAGTTTTGTGAACTTTCAGAAATGATTGCAGCCCAGAATGTGAATTGGTTCTGAGAGGCGTAAATTCTAAAACCTGTTGAACATACGCGGTGGCTAACAACCGAGGGTTATGATACCGACTGACAAGAGCATCCAAGGCCACAGAATAATTGGCTTCCGTAATAGGAAACCCGGAGACGACAGACAAGGCGTTGTCTTTGAGGGTGGTCCTCAAATAGTGGAATTTCTGAACTTGATTCAGGTCGTTGTTCTCGTCGACGAGAGATTTAAATAGCGAATAGTACTCCGTCCATCGAGTAATATCACCAGAGAATGCCGGCAACGTGATTGTCGGCAATGAGATGGCTCGAAAACCATTTTGATTTGGCGGCGGAGGCGTAGTAGGCGTCGTCGTGGCAACGGCGGCGAGATACAGATCATGAGTCGCATACAGCATTTCCTCGAAGCTGGCTTCAATAGCGTCGACCGGCAAAGCATCGACGCCTTCGTCAAGCTGAGCGTTCAAAGCTATTACTTCGTTTTGAATGGCCTCAAAGTTGTCTTTCAAAACGGCAAGTTGGTCATAGCGAGGCTTGCACAATAAAGCTTTGGCACTATCGAGCGTTTTAAATGCGTCGTAAGAGCGTTGTAATGAAGCGAATATCCGCTCTCGCTTTGCCGTGAGCACTGCTTGTTGTTTCGAGATTTTAGACGCCATTGTAGCGAATGAATAACCACAGATTGCAAAAACACGAAACAAGAACAAGGACCAAAAACTAATGATATGAAATATCACGGAGAAATACGGCCGAAATGCACAGAAAAAGAACAATGCAAAATTCAAGAATTGAATGTCTATAAAACAAGTTGAATCAATTGTTGATAATAACTCGCAAACAAACAGAATAAATTATTGCACCGTGGAAACCCAATTATGTGGAAGCCGATTCAGTGCGGAGGACAAAGAAGTCACCCATGCGATGCCTGATCGCGGGTGCTGACACAAATGACTGTGGAATCCGGAGGTGGACTCCGCGTGGTGCAAAGAAAGGAATCCACAAATGGATTCCAACAAGTAAAAGCAATTGAAATCCGGAGATGGACTCCGCGTGGTGAAAAGAATGGAATTCACAAATGGATTCCAACAAGAGAACGAAATTAGAATCCGGAGATGGATTCCGCCTCACGAATGACGAGAAATTGGAACCAAAAATAATCTTTGGCTCACAGGGACCAAAATTTTACCGCCGATCTTAGAGATGGCGATGAAAGACCAGTGGACTGTATTCGGATGCCGACTTGGCATTAATAATCAGGCGAGCATAATCCAAACTCGGATTATGCCTCACCCCAAAACGATACGTATTTGGTCTACGTCGACTTGACGTTGTTATTGACCAAATCAAAGAATAAATAGAAAGCGAAACAAAATAGATCAAACCTGAGTGGTGTCCCCGCACACCATTCGAATAAACAAGAAACAAAAGCTTGAGAGAAAACAAAACAACCAACTTCGTAAATGATAAAGACCAAAACAAATGTGAAGAATTAGAAACAAGAAAGTATGGAAAGAGGTCGAAAAATAGAAAAGAAACAACTGCGTACATGCGAAATAATGTACAGTACGTCCGAACTCTAACAAAGTAGAGAAGGACGGGAGATGCTCACACAACAAGAGCTGGTCGAGAATATGACCGAATTCACCCACTTGACGAGCGACTAAAAGTACGTCCGACCTCAAGGAAATGTAGAAGATAACTGAACTGGATACTCGACGAGAGCCGTTTTGAGACGTCCGGTCTGGATCGAGTATGGGATAGAACTGAGCTGCGAGGCCTGACGGGTTCAGGCAACGCGAGAATGGCGAGCTGTGATTGGATGCAGCACATCGCGTGACAACCCACCAGCCAACCAGCAATGAGAAAGGAAGGTCGACTAGAAACACGGTTTGCAATGTATAAACAACATTCCATGACGCAAACGAATGATTTCATGTTCAAATGACAAACTAGGGAAAACGAGCTAGCTGGTCTCAAAAGACCGGCGTTAACACATATATATATATATATATATATATATATATATATATATATATATATATATATATATATATATATATATATTTATATATATATATATATATATATATATATATATATATATGTATATATATATTTATATATATATATATATATATATATATATATATATATATATATATATATATATATATTCATATATATATATATATATATATATATATATATATATATATATATATATATATATATATATATATATGTATACATATATATATATATATATATATATATATATATATATATATATATATATGTGTGTGTGTGTGTTTGTGTGTGTGTGTTTGTATGTGTGTGTGTGTGTGTGAAGCTGGCCCCTCACACGGACAACCTGTTATGGGGACGAAACCGATCGAGTTTCAACGAATTTCTTTACTGCACAAAGGAGTACTAACGGAGCAACAATTATGATTGCCGTTGAAATTGTCAAAATCAGAAATATTTTAGGGGCTGGCGTGAAATTGGCCCCCATCACAAGAACAACGCGTTGTAGTGACGAAACCGTAGTGACGTTGTAGTGTAGGGTACTAACGAAAAATCCCACGGTACTAACGCGTACCATAGAAGCACTTACGAATACCTTCGAAAATTTCTAGATTGGACATATGTGAGGGTCTGTTTTTTTTCAATTGGATTCGTTATCCTGACTAAACGAAATAAGTGCTAACGAAGTACTAACGTAGGTCGTTGGAATTTCCAAGACCAAGCTAGGATATGTGATGGGTTAGCATGAAGTTGGCCCCTCACATGGACAACGCATTATAATGGCGAGACTAAAGGGGAACTAACAAAAAATGTCACGGTACCAACGGGTACTAACAAAGCACTAACGAATGGTGAAATAATATTTTCAAATTGTGACATGTGAGAGGCCAACGTCACGAACGTACACATTTCTAATTTTGAAATCATATACCTAAAACGTAACTCTCCATGATCTTCATTCGCTTCAAATGCTCCATGATGCCTATTCGATGCTTCATATATACTATTTTCTCCAATCAACTCTGTTGAAAAGGTTATTGTAGTTATTTAATTAAATCTGAAAGGTGTATAAGTATTTTGTGGTAGTACGTAGGCCTACGTAATTACTTTGAAATGCAGACTATCATTTATCTCGTTCCCCCACAAAGCTACTCATAAAATCTCGATAATTTGTTTCCCTATTGTTTGGTTTACATTTGATGTGAGACAGACTCCATTTCTACGAAATCACTCTTATTACCTGGGCGGTTCCTGTCATTACTTCAATCATTGTTTCTCTAAATCATCGATCCATCTCTAATCATAAGCCCGATACTAGCTAAAGGCTGACTTCAAAACTAATCATTTGAGGAGATGCAACAACATTCGTGAAGCGCAACCTCAGTTGTGAATGAGAGAAATGGAGACTTCTACAGGTGACTAGAAGAGACAGGATAAAAATACACAATATCAAACAATAGAAAAGACAGGTCAATAAGCACCATAAACCCAATATAATATTACACTGAAAAAGCACTTTCAAAATCTATAGATATATATGAAAAAAGTGTAGGAAATGAAGATGGTGACTGATTAGTGATTGATTTTTCACACGTATTTTTGTACCATTTGAAAAAGTGAGCACCGGTAGTCATACAGTTATTTGATCACTTCTGACTCTTGGATGAGATCATGCAACATACTTTCAAACATCTATATGGGAGCCTACAATAGTTTGAGACAATACTTTCGCAATATATGCAATTTACATCTAATTATGATAAAAATCGAAATTCTGGACATCATGTGCGAAAAAGACACCAGTATTACCACTATTATTCCATTTTGATAGACACCATGAACCAAATGAAAAAAATCAAAATGAATTCATAATTTCAATATGAGGAAATCATGAAACGGATGTGTATGCAGCCCACAGAACTTTACTGTGGTGACATTATAATATGGACAAAAAGTTCTTCGATTTTTTTCGGATTCGATTCGATTCTAATTCTATATTGATAATTTCGAAATACTCTCCTGGGATATTGTTGTTGAAACTTGTACACATATAATCATTTGTATTTGTATTCATTCATTGCTTAAGCGCTTCTTAAACTAAAATGGAATTAGTGTACTTAGCAGTCTACATTTATACAGATAACATGATAACATTATCACATATAATATGTTATCACATATGTTACAGATAACATTATCTGTATGAAGTTATATATATATTACGTGTATTCAACATACACCTACTCATATTATACTCTTCTTTCACATATATTAACCAGTGTACAATTATTACCATATGAAATTTCGATTGAATATTTAAATTCATGAATATAAATGATGATGATCATATTGATAACAATGATGGTGAGGAATAGAATGACGATGAAGTAACAAATTACATGGCAGAATAAAGAAATGGTAAGAATAATCATTACTCTGCCGTGTTGTGTTGTGGAGATGCCATGATTTCAAGATCATATTACTGAAATATGAATTCTCATTTCACAATTATTCATAATTTCCAAATGGATCACCGGTTTCTAATTGAATGCATTTTGGAATGATTTCTGAGTTTAAAATAATTTGTAATACCAGGGTGAGGTTATCAGTGTGAAATATATTGGGAATTTTTAAATTTCAATTCTGAAAATTAAACCACTGTCTACAAATACGTCCACAGAATTGAGTGTGCATAAGAAAATGCATTCTATTTGACAATTTGAACTCTTCTAATAGTATATAGGCCTATATATATATATATATATATATATATATATATATATATATATATATATATATATATATATATATATATTGGGTTTTAACGACGCACTGTAATGATGACCAAGATCTATTGGCGTCGGATGGAGGATGGATGGATGTCGGATGATGAGATGAAGCTTTTTATGGGTAATGGGAAGGATAGTGGGAAGGAAGCGGTCGGTGGGAACCATCCCGGCATTAGCCTATACTACAGAGGGAAACCACGAAAAAAAAACTGTAAATATGGACGGTAGCGGGGATCGAACCGGGTCCGACATGCCCACTACCTCCCCGGGTCACATGAAGCAGGTGCGTTAACCACTCAGCTACCTGTGCCGGTTCTTCCAATAGCATTTCTTTCATACTCATTGATTATTTATCAAAATAATTCAGATCCACAATGATACAGGCCTCTCTATGACAATTTGTCAAATTCAGATGTAATCATTCTAACATTTTCGATGGTCAAAAGTCAAAATATGTATGCATTTCAGTCTCTCATTCAAAACTCATGAAAGGAATGATATTTTCAAAAAAAATCAATGAAATAGCAGCCAAAAGGATGACAAAAATCAACCATAGGCTCAAAATTGCATTGCAAAATAGGTGAATCACTCACAACTTGTCGATTCGATTGGGACATGTGCTTTTAGTTGTTCTATTTTTATTGATAACTTCTGTCACGACCCACAAAGTTAAGCAGGGAATACCTCCAGATTCATGACTTGGCATGGGACGTTCTGATGAAACCGAGCCATACCCATATGTTGAATTGAGTGTATTTTCGATAATTTCCTGAGCCATGTTCTCATTAAAAATTAAAAAAGGAACGGATCCAATGATTTTTGGTTGCTGATTACCATATGGAAATATGAAAATATTTCATTCATGTATGTATAAAAGTGTGATTTCTACTGAATAATAAACAAACTATTACCGGTTTATAGCCGTACTTTATTCCGAAGTTCACATGAATTGGATCAGTCGTTTTAGATTATACAAAATTATGATATAATTATTTTACATCTATCAAAATTATTATGAAATTCATTACGAATCCAAGCAACATGATTTTGTCACCAACTAATCCAGAACGATTGAAATGAGTGATGGAAGAAACAGGAAACGGTGATACAATCGTTTGGAACTCAAGATGCATCATGAACCTATAATACGCAGTATCATAAGCCATGCATGTAACAACAAGCAGCCGGTAGGGGTCTTGAGAGTTTCAAGTAATTCAATGTCAGTATATAATATGTAGATTGAGCAGACAGAATATTTTTCATTGTGGATATCCATAGAAAAAAATGATAATAATAATAATGATAATGGCGATTATAATATTTTTTTTCAAAGGCGTTTTATTGACATATTATATTAGTACATTATAATAATAACGTGGACCCACAAAGTCACATAAGATTTGACTTGTTTGTGGGTCTACACACTGTTAACATACATCATGGTCATCCAAAATGAACATCTGGAAAGCTCTGTGAAATGAGAATAAAAACAGTTGAATAATGATGATAATGATAATATTAATGATATTTCAAGATTTTTTATTTGTCAATTCAAGATTATACAGAAAAGTTCACAATATTCCACGTAGCCTGTAAACAGGCTTATCTGTGGTTTGCATTATAATTATAACACATGAAAAACATAACTGATACTAAATAATTACAGGTATAGTGATGGCGTATTTAGTTTTGTGAATCATACGAGTCTCAATGATAGCTAGTATAATGTGCCAATGTAACAATACATGTACGCTTTTTTTTCATTCTCCTCATTAATATAATTTCAAAATATATAAATTTCCATTCGACATAAAAAATTGAGATAATATATATTATGATTTTATTATGAAACAATGGCAAAATTACTTGTTGGGAAAAATATGGGACCTATTAGTCATACGATTGATACTTATAACCAAAAAAAATTCAGTACAATCCTAGGTGATTGATCGGAACCGAAACTTCCTGACATGTAATTGGAGTTTTGAGACACAAATGGAATGAAATAAATACGCAAATGAATAATTAGTTGGCTGAACTTTATTTTTTCATTATATATTAGGCCAAATTCATGATCAATTCATCGAATAGCCTAATCGATATGTCAATTTATAACAGAGTTTGACTACATATAACAACCAGCTGAGTGAATCGCCATTATAGTCGATCACAATTAGGTATATGATCATAATAATATTTATGAGCTCATCTCACAACGCATATACTACGTTTTCATCGTATTATTAGAATAGACGACAATTTGAATAGCGGAAATTGCAACCATTCTGCTATGTAAAGTTCTTTTCTTTTCACTCAGTTCAGATGCACTGAGGTCAAGGCCTTTCGATGCATGACAAGACCATATCGTGAGAGCGATGATAATTCAGTGAGAAATGATGACTTTTCAATAGATTACGTTGCTAATCAGAAAATATAATGAAATTATTTCAGCAAAAAAGAGAATTTTGCGTAATTTAACCTGTTATCAAGTATCACAGTTTTCTACCTTGGTAGGAATGGGTAGGACACGTGAACCAGCCTCAAACTTTGCGGAACGTTCTCTGACTAGTTCAGGTGACTTCCCAAACGAAACATATTCTGTCTGTGTTACTATGCATAAAGCTTCACAATATGAATCTTCCAAATGAGTTATTGATATAGTATGATTAAAGCAAATTATTCTCCTGGAATATTATATCATGTTATGTGTAGGATCATTGTGTACTGCATACATACTTGGATATTGAATATCGTCGTTTTGTGGTTATGATACAATAAAGATAATTGAATCCAAATGAGTATAGCAGACCCGGCACCTCCACACATGCTAATAGATAATTCGATGAGCGTAGCGTAAATTTTATTTCATTTCATATCCTGCAAAACAAAGAGTAACCCTATACAAGTCTGACAGAGTGACAAATCATCTTGAAACTAGTCTGTATATTTTCATCATACTGGGTAGGATCGATTGATATTTTTTTAAGCAGAATCGCGTTGACACTATCTAGGGAAAATAATATATAAAATGTGTAACCCGATAAGAATTACAGTTTGGACATTTTCAGTTTTCAATTCTCATCTGATTGGAATGGAATTCCCATAAGATACTAATTTTTCATGATATAAGTTTCTATACCGAGTATAAAAATTTCCAAAACTTTGGTTCGGTAATGGAATGTAAAAATAAGAAATATTCCATTTCAAGTTTGTTAGGGATGATCAACGGTGGAGCTTTAAGTCTATATAACAGAGAAGTGATTGAATACACTCGATAGTTCCAAAACCAATGTCTGTTTAATGTTCGAGTACATTCCATATGAATATCTTACTTATTTTACACAGAATAATATGCTGCATTTTCTTGGATTATTGAAGTCAAGTCGAGTATGAACATACTCACGAACAATAAAATACAAATTAGTTAAATGAACTGACCTATGTAAGTTTGATTAGTAGATGTTCTCCACTTCATAGTTTTATTAATTCATAGATGTTCATCATCTCTTACCATTCTTCAATATCTTCATCATATCACAATACTTCTATTCGATTCTTTCAGTGAAAGTGTTTGTCAAGTTACAAGTGCATGGAGAACAAGAAAGAATATAGATAGATGAAGTACCCTTCTGGACACCGTTTCAGTATTACGGTATATCATTTAGTATAATACGTTTATAATTGCACATGGTGAAAGTTTGCATCTTGCGACATTAGTTCGAGAACACTTAACAGAACTGCATGTGTGCATGAAATGCAATTGCATTCGCATTTGTCTGGGGTGCGTGTTAACAATGACAATATCATGTTGAACTAATGCAACTTTAGAAGATACTGTCTTTTGTATAAGATTGCTTCAATATAATATGTATTGGATGGCGGATTGCAATATTGCGTTGGATGGGATGAGTAAGGAAAGTTGGAGATGGTTGGTGTAGTCTCTCTCTCTCTCTCTCTCTCTCTCTCTCTCTCTCTCTCTCTCTCTCTCTCTCTCTCTCTCTCTCTCTCTCCATGTATATATATATATGTGTGTGTGTGTGTATGAGTAGGTATTGAATGCGACTCCTTCATAAAACATTAATCAATAGTTTGAATTGAATATTCTTTGTTGAACGGTGAGTAGTCAATATTCCGTATTCCAACCTGAAATGAATGAAGAGGTGGATCGATATTCATAAAATCATTCATGAAGTTCTATTAAGAAGATGATCGTGATATTTGTCATTAATTTCTGGATTCATTTGAACAAACCAATCATTCCTCAAAAACTCCAATAAATTATAACTGATGAGCAACATGTGTTCATGTTGAATATGAACGTTCAACATGAATATGTTCAACATTCAATTGCAGTCTACACAAATAAATAAATCATAATCTCTATAATTTATTGTATATTTACGTAATACTTAATGGTTCACACTTTTATATTCCTTCCGTTCATATCACACACCTCCGCGCAAGAGTCGGCAAAATCTTCCCCAAAGTCTTTACACTCGTCCCATAATATTTTGTATTTTGACCTCGGAAGACTTCGGAATATGTCATCGAAAATATTCGAAAATATTTCTCAAAAACAAATCTAATATACATTATAATAAGGATTGCAATTAAACTGCGATTTTGCTACAACAGCATCCATAATGATTGCGTATCTCCCACGTATCTTACGATTAAGTAAGTGATTAACAAACCAAATAGATTCATATACCGGTATGTTAAATTAATTGATAGATCACAATTTGCAATTTTACAGTCCATATTATAGCAGTCCACATATCTAACCCCAATACATTCGGAACTAAACGATCGACTGTCTCCTCCATGCATCATCGTTAACGGTCGATAGTATCTACATGGCAACATACATGTAATATGGTTTTATTTATGACACCACGTTATATTATTCGCGATCCATCTCGTTACTGAGTGATCGTTATGTGTCACGGATCATAATAACTAACTTGTCGCGAGAATGTGCCTCTCCCTAGATCCCTAATCACTATAATTACATCAGTGAAGGAATTCAATTGTTTGCTCAAGATTGCGAGGGGGAAAGGGAGTAGGTTTATAATAATGCAAGAATAATTGATTATTGTAGCAGTGAACTATATGAAGGTTTGGACAAATACTTTTCACAGCAAGATGGTATGTTAATGATGATGTCTCTGTTTTGGTTGTTGTTTCAACCCTAAATCAACCAATCAATCGAACGAATATAATCAACTTAACATACCTTCAACCATTCAACTTGAACTAATTTAATATATCCTGAAACCAACGTATAATCATCGTGAAACTATAAAATACTATATAATATTGTACTTAAATAACAGTTGATCGGGAACGTCAATATACATATGAGTGTAGCATGAGACAAGAATAATTCGATGGTTCAATCGAGGTGAGAAATGAAACGATTATATTTGATGTGGTGGTTAGAAAACTTGAGAAATGCGCGGTTGATATGAAAGGTTTGTTAACGAAATTAAATCGAGAAATGGATATTAATATCAAAATAGAGACAATTGTGCAGAATTAGGAGAAAGCAGCTTGTTAAATGGCACACTTATGTGTGGTAAAAAATGTGTTGATAACAACCTGGTGTTAATATAGGCCTAATGTTCTCTTTCCTTAAATAAAATGATAGAATAGAAAATGATAATTGCAGAAGGAAAAAAAATATGTTATAATTTCTTCTGTGTACTTTCCGGTTCTATTCTTCTCATAGAGGACCGAATTTTTTCATCGTGTTATTATACTCTACAGAAAAAAAACATTTCGATAATTATTGTTATCATCACAACGATCTGTGATGGTTTTTCAGAATGAAATACATGGTTTTACACCTCTTGAATGTATATAAGTCCAATACGGTCTATAACTCTTGGCCTGATTTCGAACACATTCAAGAAAGAAACAATTTAACTTCATCAAACAATGACACGCTAAACTTGATATAGAAACGAAAACTGGTTCTATGGACACATGCAAGAGGTTGAATGGAACAGAACAGTTTCAATGAGGTAAATATACACAATGAATGAACTACACAGAAAATATATCTGGCTGTCAGGCAAAATACTGCTGCAAAAACGGAAGTCAAATCGTACGTTTTGTTCGAGTGCTGCATAAGGTTTGAGATTTTGTGAATAATTATTCGTATACACTAACTCATTTCTGTCAGCATGACTAATACCGGTTGAGTGAACCGTCGGCTATCAGTGAGTTACAATCAATAATCTTATAATTGAAATTATATTTGGGTGTTTGTTTCTTTCGTTTTTGTTTCTTTTTCTCGGTGAGTTTCATAGGTTACAAGGACGAATTGAAACTTTGAATCAATACTTATAATTATTTCAGAATACAACCGTCTATAGTTTTTGAAAACATCTGGTCAATATTCATTTTGAATTTATTAATCGGATAATAATTGTTCGAATAATAAATGAATGACCGTAGATAATAACAGTTTTTAAGATTCATTTAACCGTATATAAATGATGTTTGAAAGTAATTATTTATTTGAATCGATTCCATTTTCAGTAATCAACATGATCTTTGAGCAATCATACCACAAGTGAAAATGAAGGGAAGTGATAGTTTCAGTTATTTTTTTGATTACTTACGATACAAGATTCTGACTTCTGTTCTAGCCAGAACGAAGGCTGACATCCAGCTAATATGAAATTTAGTGATCACAAAGAGTTCTTATACCTTTTAGCCATAATTATGACATTTTTGTTCCATTATATTTTATTCTGGCATAGATTTATGTGAGCATATGTCTTGTTTTCAGAAATCAATCAAGATACTGGGCTCCTGAAAGTTTGAAAATCACTCGATGATTTTCTCATGATGGTGATGATCACTTGATGAGCACTCATAATTCACGACCAATGATAACTTCAAGAACATCAAACGTTACAACAAAACAAAAGACGAAGAGAAAAAATTGAAAGAGAAAGAAGACCGGCCAACACCTTTTTTTATCTATCCTGACTCGGGTTTTCGTGGTTTCCGGCAGTCCTCGGAGCGAATGCTTCGATGAAGTACTAATTGACCACGACCTTTTATTAGTAGAGTGATAGGCCTAATCAAACCAGTTCAGGCCCATCGCTTTTTTTCCTTGCCTTATTGTATAATGAATAATAAACTTCACATCTGCTGTCAATGGAAAGAAGTGAACATTGATTGCCCATATGAGACAATTCAAAGTGGAAGATATCAACATTCGTGTGTTTTGTTCACTCTCAATACCAATGCTGATAATCTCCGTATACATCACAAAAACGGGTTTCACTTATAATGTGTTCCAGACTTCTGGAAACTGAAAGACTTGCATCTGCGGTGGAAAATTATTGTACAGACAGCACTGCAGTCCTGAATGTTGAAGTTCGTTGGTTTTGAATCATTGAAATGAGGTGGTGAAAACGCCCTTGTGGTGCTCCGTCCAAACGATCCTACTTTCACCCTCAGACTCAATTAGGGAGCAGTGATTTTGTATCAAGTTCCGATGTTATTGAAAAAAATACATATATTATTATCAAACTGTAAAATTACATAAAACAAGAATATCAAGTTTTTTTTCTATTCTAGTTCATAGACAGCAATGAACCAAAATAATACATTCTTAATTTGTCAGAGAATGGGGATGGCAGTTCTTGAGGAAATACTAAAATATTGTAATTTCCACATAAGCTCATCAGCTTTTATCATAAACATATATTCATCAGCAATAAGATTGACAAAGCCGATTGATGTCGCTAGTGTTACTTTCTTGATTGAAAAAATCACAATTTCTTAAGATTCAATGAGAGTTACAGTATTGCCATCTAGCGGCCAACGAGATACTTTTTAATAAACAGTAAATGTCTGACGCCACACATCGGCTACTCTGTGTACTACCTCCAATGCCTTGAAAAAGAAAGTTCTTCAACAGGTGTCATTGCCGCTAATAGTTCTCAAGATTGACGAGTGAGAGTGTTAATTGCATCCGACGGAAAACGCATCAAGGCATTCCCGTGTGAGCGAACATTAGGATTAACTATCAATATAAATGAAGGACGATACTTTTTTAAATGATTTTATTTATTTTTTTTCAGAATAAAAGTAATGAACGGCTTGAAATTTCATTCAGTTTGAAAAAAAATCAAATCTCGGAGATTCATTCATGCGTCGTCCCAAATTTGAACACAAACCACTATCAAATACTAAGAAAACATCATTATGGTTGAGAAAGATAACAGAAGATGATATAAGATGAGAAAGATCAAATATTCGTCTTCAAAATATCTGGACAGTATGGTGAATCTATTCGATACCGTACATGATTTTCAAAAATATAGACCGTTTGAACAATAAAAAGTGTTACATTTTTACAACTGTAAATATCTACCACTCGACTGATGAATACTGTGAAAATGTTGACATTCAATGTTCTAGAAAAAGTAGATCAATTATTCACCTGAACATAAAAAGGAAACATGCAGGAAATATGTTTATAATTTTCTACGTAACCATCAAAATGAATACAGAAAATTCAATATTTATATTCACTCTCTGCATTCTTGAAGATTTAACGCTTATAAAAGATGTTTTGTTGTTTTTTCATTGTAACGCTCTTACTGAAAAATCACAATAACCTACAAATACCCGTCCCATCGAGCATTTAAATTTGTTACCATTTAAATTTTGAGTTCATCCATTTATTAGAGATTGTATAAGCAATGGCATATGACCTTGCATTTTCATTAATGTGGTTGATCTCTTTCAGCGACATATTGCAATTATTCTGAATTCTTACTTCTTAGTTTACTTTCACCAAAAGACAAAACCTTACGGATACATTTGTTGCCAAATCCATCTTATTCAAGCGAGTTCCAAATTATCAAATAATAACACCAAGTTGTAACCCGCCTTGGAAATTCAATAGATATGATCAAGCATTATATTATACTATAGTGAAACGCGAAATATGCGTTGTAAGATGAGCGAGGTATCCCAATAAGGTATAAAATTCGTTGAAGTAGTTCTGCCCTTGCTACTTTATCGACTCTGGTATTCTACACACCTTGATATATGAATAAGCTATAAAAGTCGTTAAAGTAGTTCTACTCTTGCCACTTCATTGTCTCTGGTATTCTACACACCTTGATGAATATAAAAAATACTTCATTGTTGGTCAACTCTTGAATCTAGAAAGCAGTGAATCTCGACAACTTGATTCTGTCACAATTTTAATGATTTATTTTATGAATATTATCAGTTTTTTTTTCTTCAAAACGGCTGATTGGAATTGCACACAAAATCGTGAAAATGTGTAAAATCTATGTATACACATTAGGAAAAAATGTCATCTCATTTGGAGAGATTTTATTTTCCAACATTTTCCGCCTAGCCAAATCTTATGGGGTTTTTAGAAACTTTGAGATGATTTTTCTCAAAATTGGTAGAACCGATACATTACAAAAACTGTACAGTTCTAAGTTGGATGAGTTTGCGTGTACAAAAAAAGTTTCATGTTGATCAGTCAAACCTTGCGACCTGTGGTGTGCTTACAAAAAAAAAAACACACAGACAAAGCCCTATAAGAGTGGGATGGAGACTACACTACGCTCATCAAAAATACCAGAGTTGACATATGTGTAGGCTTACACATAAAAAGAAAAGAAGGGTGTAGAGGGGGTCAGAGTTTTTTTCGACAAGTACGTGAATTATTTGGAGAGCACTCTCATATTACTACTGCTTGGTTTTCCTAGATTCCATGTAGTTGACACTTGCGTTCTTTGCGTTGATAACTTGGTTGTCTCGACTTGAATTGCTGTTGATCAGGCCTCTAGTCAAACGCGAAATATGCGTTGTAAGATGAGCGAGATATCCGAATAAGGTATAAAAGTCGTTGAAGTAGTTCTACCCTTGCTACTTTATCGACTCTGGTATTCTAAACACCTTGATGTCTGAATAAGCTATAGGCTTCTGTCAAGTAACAAATGACAAACAATCGTTACCATAGCAAAAGCAACACAGCGAACTGGTGGACTACCAAACATTCTGATACGTCAATTCCAACTAATGCACATTGTTGTCTGTCTCTTGCAACAATGTGTGACGTCACTTGACAGAAGCCTATAAGAGTCGTTTAAGTAGTTCTACCCTTGTCACTTCATTGACTCTGGTATTTTACACACCTTGATGCATATACAATTACTTCATTGTTGGGCAAATATTGAATCTAGAAGGCAGTGAATCTCGGCAACATAATTCTTTCAAGCTGGATTCACAATGCGAACTAATGATTAGTGACTAATACTAAATACTAAAATTAAGAAACTGAGCATTCACATAGGCTTGACATAAGAATTAATTTTCATGAGTCGTAGCTTTCTTAAGATGACAGATTTGAATTGAAATCTACATGTTAGAAGGCTGTAAACGAGCGGTTCATCGAGCGGGATAACTTCCGTTTGCATTGAATTTCTGTCGTTTCGAATTCACGACTTCTGATTGGTCAGACTAATGATTAAAACTAATGATTAATACTAAAGTTGAAAGTTGGTTAACTTTCAAGGTCAGTCACTAATATTGAACACAATGTGAACGTCCACACTGATTCCGTATCT
>OZ023330.1:31007749-31057749 GCA_964007535.1 Brachyptera risi | reverse complement strand
CCTAACCTAACCCAACCCAACCTAACCTGACCTAACCTGACCTAACCTAACCCCACTCAACCTATCCCAACCTAACCTAACCTAACCTTTTTTTTATCGGATTCTCCGCAATCCAGTAATTTCTCCAATAATTTAACTCTGCCCTAATTTTGTTGGTATCCGCCTTCTCATACAACCAGACCTCCTTATGTACCTTTATTTCATTCTTCTCTTACAGTATTTCATCTTTTATTTCAAAAGTATGATTTTCATAGGTGAAAATATTGTTTTTGAATATTTAATTCTGAGTATTGATCAAGTTCGTGTATGTGTGTGTGATTTAGTTATTAGTGATGTACAAAGTGATTTTCACTGGTATCTAATATAATTGATCATTCACATATTGTCATGTTTAAATGATTGAGAATTTCATCAATAATGTGATCGGAGAATCGTGTGGTGATAGACAGATATTTTTTGATAAAATTGAATTTTTGGGTCATTCAATTTTTTTCTCCAAAACTGCTGATTAGAATTGCATACACAATTGTGATAATGTGAAAAATCTATGTGTACACATTCAGAGACAATTTCGTTCGGAGAGATTTTATTTTTCAACATTTTCCGCCCAGCCAAATCTTATGGGTTTTTTAGAAACTTTGCGATGATTTTTCTCAAAATCGGTCTGACCGATTCATTCCAAAAACTATACAGTTCCAAGTTGAATGAGTTTCCGTATGAAAAAAAAGTTTCATGTTAATCTGTCGAACCTTGCAACCTGTGGAGTGCTTACAAAAAAACAAAAAAAAACAGACAAACCCCTATAAGAGTGGGATGGAGACTTCTCCACGCCCATCTAACTAGTTAAACGCGAAATATGCGTTGTAAGATGAGCGAGATATCCTAATGAGGTATAAAAGTCGTTGAAGTAGTTCTACCCTTGCTACTTTATCGACTCTGGTATTCTACACACCTTGATATCTGAATAAGCGATAAAAGTCGTTGAAGTAGTTCTAATCTTGCCACTTTATTGACTCTGGTATTCTACACACCTTGACGCATATAAAAAATACTTCATTGTTGGTCAACTCTTGAATCTAGAAAGCAGTGAATCTCAACAACTTAATTCCGTCACAATTTGTATGATATATTTGATGAATATTACCAGTTATTTTTTTTTTCTTCAAAACGACTGATCAGAATTGCATACAAGATCGTAATAATGTGTGAAATCCATGTATTCACATTTAGAGAAAAGTTCATCCCATTTGGAGAGATTTTATTTTTCAACATTTTCCGCCCAGCCAAATCTTAAGGGGTTTCTGGAAACTTTGAGATGATTTTTCTCAAAATCGATTCAACCGATTCATTCCAAAAACTATACTCTAAGTTGGATGAGTTTCCGTACACAAAAAAAGTTTCATGTTGGTCAGTCAACCCTTGCGACCTGTGGAGTGCATACAAAAAACAATAAAAAAAAAAAACACAGACAAAGCCCTATAAGAGTGGGATGGAGACTTCTTCACGCTCATCAACAAATTACAAAAGATATTGATATTCAATATCGAATACTGATCAAATTTGTAATATTCATTCTAGACTCGATATGAAAAAATTGATATTTGATCAGAGCGTTTACTACTCAGTGTATCATCTGACTGAGTGTAAATACTCCAATTCAATTCAATTTTCAATTTTCAAATCATTTTATTCATGTTTCGTACCTCTGAATTTGTAACACTTTCACACTTTCACATTTTCATATAATAAACCAAAACAAGAAGCCCGCGTAAGACAAAGTTTTGTGTGCGGGCTGTCCTATAAAAATAAAATAAGAGTAAGTCGGTACAAAAACTATATAACTTATATATTATTAAACCTAAAAAAAGAAAAACAAATGCAAAAATAATGTATCGGCCACTATTACAATATTGGACATGAAACAAACTCTTCCGGGGAAATCCCAATCAAATCAAAGCGTATAAACCTTTCGACACACCTACACACATACAGCAAAAAAAAACTAAAAAAAAAAAAAAAAAAAAAAAAAAAACAGCTATTAAAGTTTTAAAAATCCATCAGTTTCAATATATAGAAATTTTCAGTGATTCCTAGCCACCTGCTGAGTGCCATTTTGAATTATATACAAATTATACAATTATTCCCAACCACGTATTATTTCAGTCATTCAAGACTGATATCGATCATTGGCTCAATATCAGATATAACAAATCGATATCGGATCAAAGTTATATAAAACTCAAATCAATCGGAAGTATCGAATTTGAACGCAGACCTTAGTTTTCATTAACCAAAAGAATTGCTAATATTTGGAGAACTCCACAGTTGAAAAGACACTACCGTGAAAGTAGGTTGTATCTTAAGTTAGTCTATTTAAAGTATCTAGTACCTCTCAGTTTTTTGTGAATGTATCTTTCAGGATTTCAGGAGAGTATCTTATATTTTTCATCTTGAGATATATTTATCAAGTACCTTTGCCCATCACCAATTTTTTTAAAATCAAATATTGAAACAAATGAGGCATGAGATGATTACAAAGTAGGTGGATTCCTTCTAAAAAGGCAGGTCACAGACAGTAGAAGTACCGTAGGGGATTAATGTTGTGATATTTTTGAAATTACATTATGGAAGGAAGAAAGCAAGGGAATGAAGGGTCATTGAATCCATTTCGTCCAATGTAGGCCTATTTGTATTCGCTGTCGAGATTGGAATCATCATTATTCATTCATCCATTCATTTATCCATTGTTTTAATGACATACATAATTGCATGAATATACATATACTCATATTGGTTATAGATAATCAAAATAATAATCATATAAATAGAATTTAAGTTGGGTACATCAATGAAATGAAATTTATTCATGTGTGACCATAGGGAGAGCAAAACATGTACTCATTGGTTTGAAAATGTGATGAATGTTTTGAAATAAATTGCAGCAAAACCAATATAAACAGAAACTTGTATGTGTTTGTGTGTGTGTTGAATCCATAAAGTGTCTCTATGCTGCGATTGATAAAGAGCTTATATAGCAGAATGAAGAGTGAGAAGGAGGAAACTGATTCACAAGAAGATGTGTATAAAATAAATAAATATATATTGGTTGAAAAAAAATATAAATGGATTCCATTCAGGAAAATGTGAAGTGGTGCAACACCAAAAAAAAGAGTGCTGTGAAAGGTAATAAAATGGGAGATTCTGAACTTCAGGTGATAGAAGGCTGGAAGCAAGCATATTACGAATATCTTGAACTCAAAATGAATTCACATTCAGTGTGGGATGGGCATGCTAGAAATGTTTCTGGTAAGTAAATATGAACTTTGAATTTCATTGTGATACACTTGAAGGAGACAAGTTGAAAATGGAAGAAAATACATGCATGCGTTTGATTTCGGCCAAAACTCTAGTATATGTTAGCTTTGTCTAGAATCGATACAGAGTTGGACCAATGAAGGATGAGAACGTCCAAAAATGTTTCGAAAATGAGTTCAATGAATGATTCAACAAGTAAGCATTATGTGAGGAACAATAACTTTCAGAAGAAAGAAATAGTTTCATTGATTGATTTATATTTCATTCAAATAGACACAAATTGAATGAACATGAAAATGTTTCTATAGAATTGCATCCACTATTATCATCAGAATTGACCATGTTTTTCCCCAACTATGTGTGATCAAACGTATGACTGTTATTAATAACATTATTTTTTTCCAACCAACACTATTTTTGTGAAATAAAAATCATCTCAGAAAAAACAAAACTTTAACTATTAATTTGCTTGAAATAGGGTTCACGTGAATAAATCTCTCTCTCAATATATATATATATATATATATATATATATATATATATATATATATATATATATATATATATATATATATATATTCAAATATATCTGTATATCATATATGTACACACATCATGCGTGAGTTGTATGTTTCATATACGCACATGTCGGTGACGACCAATCCGTAATATGTTGGTTTGTCTTTGCTACTAGGGAAGAGAGAGAGAGAGAGAGAGAGAGGTCAAGCTTTGCTTTGTCATACCTTATTTTTTCACGCTCTTTCTCTTCAGCATGACCAAGATGCATTGAGGGTTGCGTTGGTTTGCCGGTTGGATACTCACCTCATATGTCTTCCATGTTAAAAATATCTACCAATTCACGGACCACATTTTAAGAATAGTTACTATCGATTGTGCGTAGATAAGTAGTGATGAAAAGAACTGCCTTCACGTTCACGTCGGCTACCATCAAACAGCTGTCATCAAGTTTGTTAGCCCATCAGCCGTTTCTACAGAACAACACTAGATTGAGCAGCGATCAATGATTATCAGAAAAGTACTCAGGAAATGGAACGTGTTTTAAAGTTAAGTGAAGTCACCATCTCCCGGCGGCGAACCAACGCAACCCTCAATGCATCTTGAGCGTGACCCTCACGCTCATAACGGCTACGTCCGATGGCGCGTGAGGGTCAATTCTCCAAAATGCTAGCCTCAATTATGTCCCTGATTTCAAATATGTATTCACGTCAATAAGAAAATATTCTCCTCGGTTTGAATCATCTTGATACTTTGTCTGCATTCAAGGATTTTTTGTTTTCAATATTAAATTCACTCTTTAGCTCCACGTATGAGTTTCCCATAACCATAATTACTATAGCAGGATTACATCAGATGTTGAAAACACAACAGTATTATAAAGAAAACAACACTTTCATTTATTGAGCATATCATTTTCAAACAGGTACAAATTATATAATATTATTAATATACAAACGAAATATACAAAGCAAATCTCCAATAATATTATTATTTTGTAGCCGAAAGACTTAGAACATATATGGCGATCTTACTAGATGAACATGATTGATAAGGACTATATGGCTGTCAAGTGTTTTGATCTGAACTTGAGACTATTGAAGGGTGATGATTGTTTGGTGACTCCAATGGCTGGATTTAAATCATACAACGACGACAAAAAAAAAAAAATGGAAATATCTGAAACAAAACAAAACGGAGAATTTGTTAAAATAAATTCGAATTCATGGTTTTATTATACAGTATATTTATGTTTGGATGTTTGAAGTTGAAGAGACGATTCAATCAATCAATTTCATTTCTCCCCGCCCCCTCATTTCTCTGATTGTATACTCAATATATTTGTATAATATCTCAATTACACATCTACTTGGCTTATTAGAGTTCATAACAAATTTATCATTCCACTTCCTTATAGCTTCAGGTTTTTGTTTGTTATTTTAAATCAAATTGAATTTTCTTGATCTATTACAATGCTTTCAATCGTTCTGTGTCAAATCAGGTAGCCATTGTATGTGAATGGCAGAGATTTTAATGAAGAAACATAATTAATTCATACGTTATCTTTTTTTCCTCATTTATTCCAATGGACATTTTTACAGAGCTTTACGATTGAGATATAAGGCTTATTCCTCAAAATGATTAATAGAATATGTTTGCATCATTGAAGTGAAATCTTGAATTTTCTCGTTCCAAAATGAATAAGAGAGTTCAACATCATGTAAGATTTGAATATCATTAGCTGGTGTATTTTTGGAGATGGTATTATCATCTATTCCAACAGAATATACAAGCAAAGAACTGATTTTCTTGATGAATACCGGTAGCAATCTCATAACAATGGTACGGCACTGTACCATGGTACGAAGATAGTCAAGAGCCATTTTTTATTGGGTTTTAATGATGCACTGTATGATTAATAAGATTTATTGGCGTCGGATGAATGATTAATGAGATGGTTGGATGATGAGATGAGGGTTTCATGGGTAATGGGAATAATAGTGGAAAAGAAGCGGTCGTGGCTCATATTGTGACAACCATCCCGGCATTAACGTAGACTTCAGAGGAAAACCACGAAAAAAAGCTATAAAGATGGACGGTAGCGGGAATCGAACCGGGTCCAATATGCCCACTGCCACCCGGGTCACATGAAGCAAGGGCTTTAACCACTCAGCTACATGTGCCGGTAGCCATTCTCAATACTACCGACTGAGGGGAACCACTAAAAGCCTCAATCAAGATGGGCGAACATAGTGGGAATCGAACCCCGGTCTCCTGAATGACTGTTCAGCTTGATAGCATTTGATCCACCACTTTTGGTGTACACAATTGCTGCATCATTGAAGTGTGCTATAAGAATAGTGTGACTCACTTGGCGCTGTTATTCGTCATGACTGAATGTCACGCAACCAACATGCCAGAGTTTACCACCAGCCGTAGTTGCTGCCGGACCATCCCTTGCTGTAGTAGACTGGTGCTGACTTGTAATGGTGAACAGTGTGCACTTTGTAGGGTACGTGGATCACGTGATGGGTGCTGAAATGAGCATTGCAATTAAATTCATGAAAGAGCTGAAAAAATATCTATATTACAATTTTAATACCTTCCGTGTATTTGGAAGAGTATTGGCTTATTCGATACTTCGGTTACAAATTTATTTGGTCAAATATAGTCAAACCAAGTCCAGTTGGCTCCATTTTCAGAGTTGGTGGAAACAAATAGAGTTGGTACCCATGGTATTATAACAAAACTTATAACTGCAAGTTGGAGGTACTCTCACATTACAGGGCTAACTGGCAGTTTGAAGTTGTTATCTCGGTGGTTATCTATACTATTAGTTTTCATGTAAACTCAGATAAAACTCAAGTGAACTTAGTAATCCGTTAATGATATTCAATAATTCAATTTCCTGATACAATCTAGTGCTCGAATGAGCAACATGGGAGTGGCTCTAACTGGTGATTCAAAGTTGTTATCACCATGGTTATTTCTACTATTCGTTCTTACCAACTCTCAGATGAATCTTAACTGGACATCGTGAATCAATACCGGGCCTTAAAAAATTAGAATAAATTGTTTCCGTACATATTTGAAATTGAATTGAAGCAAACATAATTGAAGATGATAAATATCATGTGTGAGACGTATCAGTTTTTATTTCCAGTGTGAATGATGAATTTGATCCATGATTCCATGGAAATTGACCGATATTGTTTACAATGCTGAACACTATGAGTAGGCACAAACTCTTGGTTTGATTTTTTTTTTCATTTTTCAAGCACCAAAACAACTGAAACGATAGTAGGAAATCTATTATCTCCTCCAAGCTATTTTGAATAATTATCTAATTCGATTTAATTCAACTCAATTATGTCAATAGCTGATTATGCGGTTATAGGCCTAACTTACAACAGAGGTCTATTACATAAAAGCAAACTTCTCGTTTTTCAGGAACACACGTAATACTGACTTCTGAATTAAACCAGAAACGCAAGTTCTTGAGTAATGAAAAGCATCTATCGTAACTGAATTATTTTATGAATTAAAAAACTAGGTTCAGTCGATTGGGCTGGAGGTCATAACAGCTTTTGGTGATCAGATCTACTTCTCATAAAAAAATATCAACATTCAAATTCTAAGAAATTAACACATATTTTTTAATTAATTTACAAATTCACTGAACGAAATTTATGATGACCATACCTAAATATGGGTTTAGCAACATGATAATAACTTTAGCCAGCACTTATATGTCATGCCATCAAGTTGTCAGCAAGGTTACACCCATGCTCTTCTTTGAAACTGGTTCTCAGTATAAGGCCGGCTAGATTTGATGAATAACCTACCCAATTTTTAGCAATCTCAAATTTTTTAAATATGTATCCAAAGAGAATGGATTACTATTCACAGTACACATTGGAATGATATAGAGAGAGGTTGGTTAGTTTCAGAAAACATTCACTTCCAGTTTTCAGAAATTTAATATCACTCCAAATGTCAGATGTGAGCCAACTGCTCTAACTGGCAGTTTGCAGTTGTTATATCACCATGGTTACCCATGCTATTTGTTTCCACCACCTCTTACATTGAGTTTAATTAGACTTGGTAATAATAAGCATGGAAGATAATTTTATCATCGTATACCGTTCATATGTTATCATCATACAATTGATATTTCACCAAAATCGACTACTATGCGCTCGTAATAGGAGGTAAAAACTACAACAGAGTGGGCAATACATTTGTAATAAACGTGTTGGAAAATACCGGTTCTGACACAACACATAGCGTGTAGATTGAAAACTATTATACAAATATCAAGAGGCTATAGTATAGTTTGCAGATAACAGAATTTCAGTTTGTGAGAGTCTCTTAAGTCTGGTTCCCACTCCGAATAATTTTTGGGTCGGCCGACGAAATGTTTGCCAAAATTCGGTCACCCGTTCCCACTTCGATGTTTTGACAGCAAATTTTTGAGATGACAGCCATGTGATGATTTCTTGTTGAAAACAGAAAGGCCGTGGCTATAGAGGCTTTCTACATGGTGAAATAACAATTCGGCTGAAATGATTGAAGTTGACCAAATCTCCAAGAATAATTTTGGGTAGAAATTCGCCATCAATTGTTTCGGTGGAATTGTGAAGAAAAGCGAATTCGGCCTAAATTTTTTCGGACGACCCAGAAACAATCTTGAGTGTTTCAATGTATACATGTGTGAATATTGTGTAGAGCATGATGTTTAGTACTCACTGGTGTCCGCCCCAGCCGCCCCAGCCGCCGGGTTCTGGTACGGGTACACTGGCCACCATGGCGAAAAGAAGCACCACGCAGACCAGCTGTAGTGGACAAATAAACAATCCCACGTTAGCCACTAGCTCGCTGTCATCGTCGAAATCGTCTGTCTTGACCAGACATTCGATAACCATAACGATCGGTTCGAAGAAAAAATATCTTTTCATTTTAAAATCTGAAATTCCATCTTGGGTTCAAGAATCTATGGATTTGAATAATTTAAAAAATAAGTAATCCATGCAACAGAGTCTTAACATTATATACATAACATAACATAATCAGAACATAACAGAATCATTATATCACTATGCTATTCAGAATACTATAATCTGGACAAATCTATTTCTCCACAACAACTTAGTATTGATGTTTAATTAATTTTTGTTCTGTTTGTCTTCTCTTGAATATCAAATATTATTCATATAATAGTAATTAATATAGTAATAGTATAGTATAGTATATAGTAATATAATAGTATTCCGTCTCCACTACGAGCTACAATATTTAAAAATGTTTCTATTTTGACAGCCCTCACTCAAGAGCTTGTGTTCTTACGCGGACTTCTGTTAGTTGTGTTGTCCTCACTTATATTACGTATCGGCTATTATATGATGCAGAATAAAATGAAATGAAATGAATGAATTGAAAAGTCATTTTTCACGTGCACATACTCGTTGGTTTTCAGTCGTCATTTCAGTTTCGAAATCAGATTAACTCGAATAGTCTTTTTCGAAAATATCAACTCTCAATTGTAAAATGGAGAAAATATCCCGATATTCCAATTCAATCTGATTTAATAATATGATATATTGAGATGTACACTGGGAATTTTACATGCGAATTCGTAAGATTTTTCCTTGCCCATTCGTTCATTTCTCGTACTTTTAGTACATGAACTTCACGTCTAGTAGGCCCCACTTCGATTATTTCTTATGTTCTGAAAATCGGAATATTCATGATACATTATATTCAATTCTTCGTTTGTGTTTGTTAATTTTTTGTTCTGATTGATTGACTAATCATTGTCAGCTTAACGACCCCATCAACAGCTAAGTTATACGGGGGTACAAGCGAGCAAGTTATTAAACTATGAAGTGATGACAAGTGAAAAGACGTTTACATAAACCCATGTCTCATGCGGGATTCGAACCCACACTGAACGGTGACTTCACTTTCTGAAGCGGTGCCTCAGCCGGCTGAGCTGTCAAGGGCGACTCCTTCGTTTCAACACTGTTTCTTGATATCGAATTAAGCCACGTATCTCGTTCAATATTTATTTTGGTTCATATCTTTTCACATTTTATATAGTTTTTCTATACCCAATAAATGTATACTATTTTGTTCTCATATTGATTTTATATTAATATTCTGTATTGATAGTACTGTATCTCACTCACTTGTGAATATTTGTCGATACATTTTAATTTTGTGTCTCATAACAATGATAGTTACGTGGATTATTCGATGATTAATTAACTTTCACTTCGTCACTTGAGACCGTCAGAACGTGCAGATAGATGTGGCCAATCTGGCACTTCCACCAAAAACTTTCCTCAGACAAAGTATACGAAGAAACTTCATGAAAAACACGCCGTATTTTGAAATTGTATTCAAATATCCAGTTGTATTGTTCACATCTGATAGAAAATCTAATCATTCTGTAATATCGTATCTGTATGATTGGACGTATTTTAATTATAATAATAATTATATGAAATTTAATATATTATAATATATTATATTAAGAAATATATTATAGAATAATAATTCGTAATTCTATGTACGTACGGAGTTATCAGTCAATTGTAAAATAATTGGTCGCGATGAAGTGATGTTTTCTTCATCAAACCTGATTAATCATTTGTTGAACAGGCACGAACAGGCTCAGAAATTTCAACATTATGAACAATAATACAATTTCTTTTTATCAAAATTATGATGAACATTTTGAAATGATCATTAATTTTCAGATTAGGCATCAACAAAGAGGTTCAAATATATATATATATATATATATATATATATATATATATATATATATATATATATATATATATATATATATATATTTATATATATATATATATATATATATATATATATATATATATATATATATATATATATATATATATATATATATATGATAGAAAACTGCCACTGAAAATGATAAATTATTGTGAATGTAATATCATAAATAATTATCAGGAACTATCATCAGGAACAATGGAATATTATGAAATATCATGAATTTGAATTTTGTAATATAGAAATGTTGATGAATATATTTCAATTCATATGATAGAAAAAACTACATTCAAATTGGTTCCAAATTCGAACGATGATAGTGTGTCGATCGTTTCATTACTTTTTTCCAATTTAATTTTCACTTTTCCATAAATAAAATTTACTTTCAATCAAACATGAATCCATAATCGTACGAAGTTACCGTTTGCCATCACACTTTGGAACTGAAGAACTCTAAAATATAAAATATTCACCTAGGGAAAAATTAACTTACAATAAATTTCAGGGATGCCATTTTCAGCGACTTCAATGAATTCTACTAGCTGCTGTGTTTGAACTCACTCGAACTGTATGATGTAGATTGAAGTAGACTTACCGTATTTATAGAGGTCTACGCACATTATGCCCCTCCATGCCAAGAAATAATCCACTATAGGGCATATACTAACAACGGAATCATTTCATGAAAAATATTATCCCCCTTTTTTTAATACGTATTACCCATATCATGTCCATTATAAAGGAGAGATGCATAATCGTTACGTATATCAAGTTGATTATTATGAAACGAGCGAGCTGTAAAGCAAGATGCCCCCCCCACTCCCTCTCTCGATACGTCGGTGCTCGTTTGTCTACTCCATTACAATCAATATGAACGCAAATATTTTACTGAGTAGATGTTATCTAACGCATGAATGCAGTGGCGTAAGTCGTCCTGGTTAGAGACATTCTCACTCTCTTCACAGTATTGTGTAAAAACCACCGTGAATTTGTCATTGAAGGCTGAGGGTTTGATGATGATATTAAATATCTCAATTTTTTTTATTCGCACCTTGTCAACATTTTTTTTGTACAATCGGTGAGGTATCATCGGAATAGAAAGGGGTGACAAATGACATTTAAAGTCTAACACCCGTTTGGTCAGCAGAGTCAAAAAGTAATTTTGAAATTAATTCTACATTGGGGAAATTTGAGTAAAGTTTTGTTGAACATGTGTTGTCTTGAATTAAAATCACATCAGAAACACTGTCATATTTTTTGGCCAAAGTTACAGCGCTTTAATGAAATATTAAGTTGCTATTTTGACTTCATTTAATTGAAAAATCAACTATTTTTCCTCTTAAAATGAGTGTGATTCATAAATGAGAACGGGTACCTATATTTATTTCTGCATAATTCTATTCGTAACATCTTCATCTACAATAAAACAAGTTTTTTGATTGAATGTCATTCCTTTTAGTATATTTTAATGATCTGTTGAATAATAAAAACGCATACAATTTGAAGGTTGTGTGTTAAATGATAGGGAAACATCCAGTATTTGAATTGATATATCTCAAAATTTATCCCGGTTAGCCTATCATCTGTTTTGATATTATTATCGAGCACATCAAAACGAATCGACTGACAAAAAATCATATTTTTTTCATGACCATGAGGTAATGGAGGTTAGACCTTAAACAATTAAGATATGGCTTTATTCAATGTTCAACTTTTTCGTATCCCTCGCTCCAAGTCTGGTGTTCATTTCAGTCGACGATTCATAGCAGACACATTAATATAAGTGTCGATAAAAGTGGTCGATATTGTCTGGTTCCATCACCGTATTGGATGATGTTATAGTTTTCATTCATTTTGTGACACGACTCCTTTGAGGTTCTGAAACAATCAGGTATCGAGAGAAAAAGCCTTCTTTTATAATGAAATATTATTATTATTATTATCATTTTAATTATGTATTCATTTGATAACAGCTTGGATAACTTGATAACTTGGAGTAAGTTATAATTCCAGTGGCCGCTAGTCGGTATTTTTAAAATAGGTATACATGCAAGATTATACAGCACGTTGACAATTTTAAAATTGAGATTGAAATTCAAATTGAGATTTCAAATTGATAATTGATAGTTAAGATATGATATATATATATATATATATATATATATATATATATATATATATATATATATATATAGTGTTACACGGCAGATTTTATTATTTTATTGAATATGTTGATTTGGGGGGGAATAAAGCATCCACGAGGTATCATTCCATATCCGAGTTGTTTGGCTCGAGAAGGAGTGGTGTCCTGTGTTTAAATTGAAGCAAGGTGGAGATCTTCAATACCTGATCGATTTTTCCCTGGTACTTCTGCTATTAGAATGATAATTATCTGAATTTCAGCTGGAGATATTTATATTGCAACAGTTTAAACTAGCATCGTCATTTTCATCTAGTAACATTCGAAACCAACTGCGAAACTGTGAAATATTCCCACAATAACCATCAATCAAACAATTCGACCATTTCTAGCAAACGAGATATTTTATAATCTGATACAACTTCGATAAAACTGATTGCGAAAATACATGTCCCACATATGACATAGACTGGTTCCATGGATGACATACATTTTTGAATGATTCTCATCAACTCACTGTAGATAAGAATTTGAACTCAAAACCGACAAAATTCCATACATTGTTGTCAATAAGTAAATTTGTATAATTCACTGAATGCCTGGGAGTTGTGTTGTTCCTCTACGTATGTGATGAGAAGCCAAAATGAAAAAATGTCATCAATTTGTGTTTTTCTATGGTCAAATAATGCATAATTTCAATTCAATTCAATTCCTTTTCATTTTATTCTGCATAATAGCTGAAAAATGTTATAGGTGAGGATAATACAATCTGACAGAAACCCGCGTAAGAACACAAGTGCTTGAGTGCGGGCTGTCAAAAGAAAAACATTTATAAATATTGTAACTCGTATAGCAGAGACTGAAAACATGAATAATATTTGATATTCAAGAGAAGACAAACAGAAAAATATTAATCATAAATTATAAACACCAAGTCCTTGTGGAGAAATGGATTGGTCCAGATTAGAGTATTTTGAATAGCATGAATCAATCATAATTATATTTATAAATCAGTATATATCTGATCACTTGGTAGATTCGATTAAATTTGTGTGAATTTGATAGTGTATGGTATGTGGTTTAATAATATATGATATACTGAAAAAGGGTGAAAATAGTTGAATTTGAAACAAAAATAATTCAAATGAATGAATGAACAGTGGGGTTTTACGGCACGTCAACGACGGGGTTATTTAGCGTCGGAATAATTCAAATGATCTCTTCGAATACTTAAATATTTGAAATGTGCTTTTTTTCTGGGATGTAACTAGCACGCCGAGTCGCCTCATTCTTTTTGTCCGGGATTATATTCCGCCATGGTTAATCCCACTGGAAGATATTTTTGTGTGATTTCCCTCTGTCGTCAACCAGACCACGACCGCTTCCTTCCCACTATCGAAAAACATCAAATAAAATTACTTTTTATCTCATCTTCCGTTCAACTCATTCATCGACGGTAATAGGTCTTAGCTTTCATCGCAGTGCGTTGTTAAGACTCAATGTGTATAATTTTAACTTATTGATGAACTGTTCTGTTGTTTGTAGAACTATCACACATTTCTGATAGTTCTGAATATATTCTATCGTACCGGTACTATGAAGTTCTGCAATGATGTATTATAATACTGGGAAAATGTGGGATACGCGTTTGAGATGAGCTTAGAAGTATGGAAATCTAGAATCAAAAATATTCTGTCAGCTCAATCCACATTTACGGACCTTGGATTACTTCAAACGCTCAAAAACCTTACCTGCAACTTGTTGATATTTATAGTGCTGCAACCTGTCGCATATACACCTTGCAAAACCAATTAATCCAAATATTCAATAACATGTACACCTTTATTGCGTTTTCTTCATTTCTAATCCGATTGTTGCAAAAATCTCTGAAGAGGTGTTTAGCAGTATTGTTCATATTCGGTGAAAATTTGAGAGCTTTTGAAGAATTCTTGTTTCTCAAGTATTTTTCCTCCGGGTTTATCTTATCAGGAGTTTTTTTTACGGAAAAAGTTTCCGTATTTTAACCTATTTTCTGAAAACAATTCCAGCTTATTCTGGTATGACAAAAATGTGTAGGATAATTTTCAAGTCGATAGGTATTTTTCCCTAACCTATGTATTTTTTCCTATGCCGCGCACAAAATTACAAAAAAAGAACATAAAAACGAAGCCCATTTTTTTCGGTATGTGAAATGGAATCTTTGCTACGCTCATCTAATGAGCGTAATTATGACCAGTGAATGGTGATCAGATTAATGATTGCCTGCAATTGATTATTCACATTATTTAATATTTGGAGATAAAACCTGTCTTCTCATTATTGGAAACTATCCAAGCAAGCTGCCGCAGACTAGCCGCAGATGTCAGATGGAAGATTTCCTTCATGTATGGAGGTGAAGTTCACATCTTATGAAAATGAACACAAAGAATATAAATACAAAATGATTACAAGAAACACACATCAAATATTTGCAGGAGTATATCTTCTCGATATATTTTTCATTCATTCATATCGGATCAACGACGCATTATACTGAATGACCACGATATATTGGCGTCGATTAATGATATATGAGATGATGGGATCGGAGATTATTTTATCAGGTGTTTTTGAATAGTAGAAGAAATCCGTCTTGGCCTGAAGGTGAGGAACCATACCATTATTGACATGAACGACAGAGGGAAAACAAGAAAAAAACTTCATGATGGTCGACCATGGCCATCTCCTGAATGACGGTACAGTGTGCTAGCCACTTGACAGCTCGTCTCAGTATTCTCGATATCTTAAAAACAATGATCAGGTCAATTTCCAATCATCTCTTATGGAGGTGCAGGCGTACAGGCAATCATTTTTTGATGGAGTGAATGCGCAATTTTTGTTCCGAAAAGAAATTCCGAAGAGATCCAAGAAGAAATTGTGTCCCAAGAATGGAAGAATTTATATGAACAATTATAAAAATTCAAGTTTCAAAAAACAGAGATGTTCAAAATGAATGTATCAGTTTATTTCATGTTGTTCTATACTCCGTATTCCAGTAGCATTAGTGGTACACTTACGAATTTTCATATTTCATATTTCACACTTCATATTTCCAGATATTTTTCTTTTTATATATTATATATTTCTGGACGGTGACAGATTGGGAGCATTTTTCCAAAACTTGATTTGAAAAAATCATTCTAAGAAACAAATTTCCTTGAATTTGTATTGTTTTTTCCATCATTTATATTAGCAACATCCACAAAGCAACCGTTTTTTCGTAGCTTTTTTTCTCATACGCCACTACTATCGATCGACGATATCGTATTTTGAACTTCGAATCGGAGTAAATACAAGTATGTTAATAAGTATCACATCATTATGATAATGTCTTCCCCCTCTACTTTTGTTCTTGTTTCGATTATTACATGTCCATTGAGTATTACATATTATTATATTATTATGGTACACGTATAGTGCGTTGACATATTCTAGTGAGAGTGTATCAATGGAATGATGCCAAATAGGTAAAACTTCAAAGAGCTTCCGGTTTTGAGATCACAAATACCTGTAAGTTCAATCGAACAAGATCATACACTTTTACTTGTATACATCCTGATAATTATCCAAGAGATTACATATAACCACTTGCTATTTTATGTTGTTATTGCGTATAATAACAAAGTTAAAAGCGACAGCGACATTTTATCGAATGGACAACTCGTATCTTGCGAGGAAATTTGTATTTTACATTTTTATTTTTATTTGAATCAAATCTCCATATGTGATGTTTCTATGAATTAGATTACACTTTGTTTTAATGAGTTAACGATAGTTATATCATAGAATTCAAGTGTTAAAGTGCTTTAGTATTTTGGAGATACAGTTGATTATAGTTGATTCTTGATTTTTTGTTGCGAGTCATCAGTCATAACTTTGATCGGTAGTCTTGAAACTTCATAGGAGTTATATTGGTGCGCAGTTGACCCTAATATGCGCAGTTCTACACTTCAGAAATGCAGCTATTAATTTCAATTCGGGCAGCTGTAAAATGTAGTTCATGTATAATAATGTAATACTGATAACACTAATGATGCATTAGTAATAATGCACTATGAAGCAACAATCTTGGGCCTACATATTCCCAAATAGTGACAAGATAATTTAAGAAATAAAGTTTTCCCAAAAATTTCCTGTGGGGCTGTGGAAGGAGGGGGGCTTCTCCCCCCCCCCCCGCCCCTCCTTCCTTCATGGACTACAAAATGGATCCCACCAATAGAACAGCTTACTCATATTTTATTGTGATCGCGGTTGTCTCCAATTGAGCTTACAATAATTTTCGAACAAATAAAGTTGAATTTCTTTCATCCAGCGACAAAATTGGCCTAACAGAATGAAAGGATATTACGTAATCTGTTTCATAATATTCCACTATTGCACCTCTACATAATACGTCCAGTTCGCCACTCACTACCACAACCTGAAACAATGTTTGATCAGCCCAAGATGCATCATTTGTCTTTACAAAGGTCAGAGATCAAATACCCATGTTATAAGGTATTTTTGAAAAGGTTATGAGAACGAGAATATAATATCGAGGGAAAGAACGTTTAGCGAAAGTAGGCTTGCTAAGGCGATAATAATATCATTTGTCTGAACTAGTTGGCCTTTATTTCTGATCAACCACTAAACATAAAACAAGTTACACGCGGAAAATGCTAACGACGCAATTCAAAACATTCAAGAAAATGTTCGAAAGGTGGTTTTTGTGTTTTTTATTCTGCCATTATCTTCATAGAGTAGACAAACCATGCGGAATAGGTGGATATTGAGAAGGAATTATCTCTTCTTTGTATTCCGGACAAAGATAACCGTTACCGATCTTACCGACACTGGAAAGTTTTAGGACAACTTTTCAGAGTAAAGGTGGCTCTTCGTAAATTCTCAAATTATTCGATTGAAGTATGTAATGTATCTTAGGCCCAGTATTACCAAGGCCAGTTAGTATTTATCTGAGAGTTGGTGAAAACAAATAGCATAGGTAACCATGGTGATAACAAATATGAACTGTCAGATAAAGGCTAACTGGACTTGGTAATACCGGGCCTTAATCATTGATTGAAGAATTTCTTGCGACTATTGTGCTAGGGGTGTAGGTCAGAGTGGGCGGTTGATTGCCACCTTCCTTTTTCGTCGGTAAAAAAAGTGTGGTACAATTTATGACGTATCCAGAGATATTGTCACCTTGAGAAAATGAAACCAGTCTCTAAAAATTTATAATTATACAAATAAAAAATAATTTCAGAATTTTAATCTCCATATAATTATTCCAACATGAAATTTACAATCATCCTGATTTGATTCAGCATTCAGGATGTGCATACTAACAATTACATTCACTGAAAGTAGCTCTCACGTTCTCGGTTTTACAATAATGTTCATTCCACGAATTATTTGATTTTACATAATGTTTGAGATGAAAATACAACTTGAAATCAAGTGATTTTGATGAATGAAACTACACAATTGAAACTACTGGATGTCTTTCAATAGAATTGTCCAGATCACTTCTACAACTCAGCGCCGTCCGAATCTCCTTCTGATCCCGACAAACTATCTCGACTGTTCGACTCGAACACAGTTGTTGCTCTTGGACTCTCTTTAGGCTCGTCATTGGTTTCGTTATCATTAATCTCTGCTTCGAATGTTTTTCCAACAGCCTGGACCATCAAATTATTAATGTCATCTTGTGTTGCGTCTTTGTTCTTCTTACCAGGACGGCCACGTTTTTTGCTCTCATCTTTTGGTGCTGGAGCTTTTCGACCGCGAGTTTTATTAACTGGTTTTAACGGATCAGTCAATTCATCAAAAGAATAACTATAGTTTGATGTACCGGACATTTTCGATTTATTTCCCGTTTTAGTCCCAATCCTTCCATTATTTTCGTCATCCTCAGTTTCCATCATCGAGTTATTCAGTAGAGTATTGGCATCTACATCTTCTAGTTCACCCTGCTCCTCGTTCATTTCGGGAGTAGCTTCGCCGAGCGTTTCACCATCTTCGGGCTCTGTTTCATCAGGCTCATATATTTCGGATTGATTACCTCGAGGTCTTTTGGGAGGAGAAGCATCGTTGTTGAGATGGCAAGTACACTCACGGTACTTCTCGCCAAACATTCTCACCTGAGGAAGAAGGACGAACAAGGAATTAAGTCAACGACGAGAAGGTGACGATTCGTAAGTATTGTATTAAATTTAGTAAGTAGTTTTTAGAATAGATATGAAGCTCTTACGCACAATCTAGCGACAGAACGTGTGTTTGTTCGTTTTTTTATTATTGACATTTTGTTATGAAGGAGTAACTTTTTCTACAAAGAGCCCACAGATCCTGTCTGGCTTGTCTGTGACATAAACATGATACATAGTGGAATAAATTTGATCACAAAATGGCATTAGAGAAATGACTACTGGAACGACTGCGTGAGTTATGATGTGGAGTGGAACTCTGATGAAACTCTTATCAACATAAAACGTTGGTCAATATGGAACTGTTTCGTTTGAGAGTTAATTTCACAATCAACAAGTTTCCGCAAAGAAAATTGAAAAAAATATCAAAAGTTGTGAAAGTTTTGCATATATATATATATATATATATATATATATATATATATATATATATATATATATATATATATATATATATATATACATATTTTCATTCATATATATATATATATATATATATATATATATAAATATATATATTTGAATATATATATATAAATATTCATATATATATATATATATATATATATATATATATATATATATATATATATATATCATATATATCATATATATTGAATATATATATATATATATATACATATAAAAATACAGTTCATATATATATTTGTATGAATATCATTTTTCTATATACTGTACACGGATAATTTTCATCAGAATAGCGTCTAGATTATGGATACAATTGTTTCACTCAATTAGTGTACTCACGGTTGACCAAATAAAAGTGTGTACTATGATTGATATATTTTCAACTGTTTCACTAAACTCACCACTTCTTCGTTCGTGTATGTTCTTTGGAAAAAGGGGTTCTCCTGCTGGACGGGCTTTTTTTTTCCTGCACCCTTGACGCGGGTCTTCGCTGATGTTTTCTCCTTGAGAGCCTTGTCGGTTGGAACCTTGTCAGTTGGAGCCTTCTGCTTTTTGGAGTCTTCATCAGTAGCAGACAAGTTCGCGTCATCCGTGATCATTTTCTGAACCTGCTTGGGTAGAGCCATCCAAGCTTTCTGAAGTTCTGATTCTGAAGACTCAACATCTATTTTCTGTTCCGCGATCCCCTATAGGAGACCGAATGCTATATAAATTATACAAATCAATTATTCATAGATGCTTATTCATTGTAGTGCTTACATTTTCAGGTAAATGTACGAATCCGTCCGTCCGCACGAAGAAGACATATATATTGATGTGTTCAAATCTATATATACATATATATATATATATATATATATATATATATATATATATATATATATATATATATATATATATATATATATATATTCAATAATAATGATAATATATATGATGATAATGCTGATGAGTCTTTATTTCATTGAGCAAATACAGAATACTGTGCAATATAGTATAACAATAAAAGCGTGATGAAAATGGCGAGGTTCGGGCTCATGTGCTCATTCTTCCACCTGATCATATGAGAAAAAAGATAAATTGAATTAAATCAAGAGTAACGCATATTATTTCATTGGTACATAGCTCTGTGATTATTCAACAAATATATGATGAAGCTCATGAGTTATATTATCAATTTACCACACAGCATAGATATAGATAGGTTTGTTGGAACAACAAACAGTTATATCCAGTCTAATAGCGAATCTAAGCAATATAAGATCTGTTGAATATATTTACAATTATGAAGCAATAAATAATATTGTTGAAAATGATCCAAATATGGAGGGTGTGTGGCTTACTTCTGGGTTTAGGAATAATTTTATCTTCCTGATCCAATATTAGATGAGTTAAAAGCTAGCTTTCCATAAAAAAAAATGACTGCGAAACTCTGCGTGACGAATTTGCATAGCTGTTTCCATGATGTGCGAAATAATTTCGCAATTCTAGCGCATCCTAGTGATTTCGTTTTGAACTGAGTAGCACTCGATGTGCCGTGAAAGGAAGTAGACACTAGCGATTGGGCGATATTGAGTTTGAGATTGAGTTTGGCCCAACTAGTCTTGGCCACCATGTTGCGTAATTCCAACATGAACTCCTAGTGGTTTTGGGGCCTGTGATTGGCTATCGACTGTTTTTTTTTCGTTTCGTTTCGTTTCGCTTTGCAAACATGTTCATGGAAAGGCAGCTCTATATTTATTTTTGAACATTCCTATAGTGATTTAACTGATTCAAGATTATGAGGTAGATTATTCCATATTTTTGGTCTCATAATTGAAAAAGATAAGGAATTTTAATAGAATTATGATTATTAAAAACCAAGTTTCCACGTTGACGAGTATTGTGGCCATGGAGATCTTTAGTTAATGAAAGCTTATTATAAAGATTAGCTGGTGATTTTGTAATCAACAGTTTGTGAAGGAAGATAGCCATATGTAGCAAGCAACTATCAGCCATATTTAGCCGATTCAGTTTAATAAGATGTGGGGATATTTGATCACGATAATATATTTTTAAAATAAATCCAACAAAGTATTTTGTACCTTTTGGATCTGGTATTCTAATTCTTTGCTTAAACCAGTAAAGGCACAATCACAATGATCAAATGATGAGAGAACAAGCGACTCACACGAAATAATTCCAGTTTTGATTGGGAGGTAACGTTCAGAAGTGTATAAATATTTTATGGTAACATATGCTTTGGCACACTGTTTATTTATGTGGGTTGACAAGCACAGATCAGGTTGAAACCAGAGACCAAGATTTTTTGCTGAGGTTACATATTTTTGCTCAATGTCATCTACAAGGATGGGAGAGTCACTTAATAGAGGTGAAATATTAGTTTCAGTAATGGGTGAAGATACAGTTCCCAGATTCACAAAGAATTTCATCTTGGAACATTCTAGCGCTTGGCCGTTCTAAGTTGAAACAGGGATATCACGTTCTAACTTTATCACGTTTTTATCCTTATACCTATTCCCAGAGAATTTTAAGAGAATTTTACCGTGGTGTTATCTTTGGCCCCAACTGTCCGTGCCGTTGCCGTGTGACGTCATTGTTTCCGAATGTCAACAATGTGAGCAAAGAGCGAGATGTCAATTAGTTTGTAATAACGCGATTATACATAAATTACTTGTCCTCACAGCTAGATAATATTTAAAATTAAAATGAATGCATAAAATGCTGTATATACTTTAAAATTTGTTGCTTTCTGATTGTTGTGAATCTTTTTGTTGTTGATCATCAAGAAGGTTTTGCATTTTGTTTCCCGCTAATTCTGTTAGCTGTCATCCGAGATTCCCGAATGTGAGGTTAAGATTGAATATTAAGTAAGATAATCGTTATTCGGATCGTTTCTTTACTCCCAACCTCTCTAGATTTTATTTTAATTCTTCTAAATATGTACTAATTGAATTTGAGTGAGCCAAATCTCCAAAATCATCGAAACCAATTGCGAGGTGAGTGTTTTATCTTCACTAAAACCAGTAGAGGTCGGTGATAACTTTATCACCAACTATTCTTAAAACTTTTGCTCAAATTTTTTTGTGAATACGAGTTATAAGCAAATCCGGTGATAACTTCCAAAACTATTTCAACTTAGAAGGGGTTGAAAGATAAATTTCTTTGTGGATCTGGGCCCAGATTTATTTGGGTTGAGGTGCAGCCCATATATGCTTACGGGAGTAGTCGACTATTGAGCTAAGGACATCATTCAAATTGCTCATTGTCGTATCAATATTTCTTAGCGATGGACTGTGGGTCAGTAGCTGGATATCAGCATATTGATTCAGTTTGCAATTTTTCACGACTTTGGGTATGTCATACATATATGAGTTGAACTAGTCAAACGCGAAATATGCGTTGTAAGATGAGCGAGATATCTCAATAAGGTATAAAAGTCCTTAAAGTAGTTCTACCCTTGCTACTTTATCGACTCTGGTATTCTACACACCTTGATATCTGAATAAGCTATAAAAGTCGTTAAAGTAGTTCTACTCTTGCCACTTCATTGACTCTGGTGTTCTACACACCTTGACGCATATAAAAAATACTTCATTGTTGGTCAACTCTTGAATCTAGAAAGCAGTGAATCTCGACAACTTAATTCTGTCACAATTTTTATGATATATTTTATGAATATTATCAGTCATTTTATTTTTTTTCTTCAAAACGACTGATCAGAATTGCTTAAAAAATCGTAATAATGTGTAAAATCCATGTATACACATTTAGAGAAGATTTCATCTCATTTGGAGAGATTTTATTTTTCAACATTTTCCGCCCAGCCAAATCTTATGGGGTTTTTAGAAACTTTGAGATGATGATTCTCAAAATCGGTCCGACCGATTCATCCCAAAAACTATACAGTTCTGAGTTGGATGAGTTTGCGTGTACAAAAAAAGTTTCATGTTGATCAGTCAACCCTTGCGACCTGTGGAGTGCTTAAAAACAAAAAAAAAAAACGAAAAAAAAAAAAACACACAGACAAAGCCCTATAAGAGTGGGATGGAGACCTCGCTACGCTCATCAATTAGGGCAGTAGAGGTAATATATTCATTTTCTAAGGTTATTTGTACTTGCTGAGTTCTATTAGATAAGTAACTGATGAGCAGTTTTAATAAAAACTCAGAAAAAACAATTACTCTGATGCTGGCCTTCCATACCTGCGTTATTCGGATTGCAATATTCGTATTGAATTTATTAGATGAGCGTAGCAAAGATTCCATCCCACTCTTATAGAGCTTTGTCTGTGTTTTTTTTTTTGTAAGCACTTCACAGGTCACGTGGGTGAACTGATCAACATGAAACTTTTTTGTACGGGCCAACTTTTACAACTTAGAACTGTATAGTATTTGGAATGAATCGGTCGAATAGATTTTGAGAAATATCATGTCAAAGTTTTTGAAAACCCTATAAGATTAGGCTGGTTGAGAAAATTTGAAAAAATTAAACCTCTCCGAAAAAAATTAAATTTTATCTGAGTGTTCAAACATGAATGATAGATACACATCACCAACATTTTGTAAGCAATTCTAACCACTAGTTTTGAAGAAAAAAATAATTTTATTCAAATAACTGTTTTTATACATCAAATATATGGAAATGAGGCAAGATTCACTGCTTCCCAGATTCGATATTTGCCCAAGAATTAACTATTCTTTATATTCGTCAAGGTGTGTAGAATACCAGAGAAGATGAAGTAGCACTTAAATGAAGTACAAAGTGTGTATAATACCAGAGTCGATAAAGTAGGAAATGTAGGACTGTTATTATACTTTATTCAGATATCTCGCTCATCTTACAACGCATATTTTGCGTTTGACTAGTGATTAAAGCAATCAAAAGCCTTTGAAAAATCAAGAAGAGTGATAAATGATACTTCTTTCTTTGTAGTTGTATTTTTGATAGAGTCAGTCATGTCAATAATTGTTGTAGCTGTGCTTTGACCAGGTCGGAAACCAGACTGCTCCTTGGGAATTACTGATGCAGCGTCTGCGAGAGTCATTTGTTCATGAGGTATATAATATATATATATATATATATATATATATATATATATATATATATATATATATATATATACATATATATATATATATATATATATATATATATATATATATATATATATATAAATATATATATATATATATATATATATATATATATATATATATATATATATATATATATGTATATATATATATATATATATATATATATTCATGTATATATATATATATATATATATATATCTATATATATATATATATATATATATATATATATATATATATATTTATATATATATATATATAGATATATATATATATATATATATATATATATATATATATATATATATATATATATATATATATATATATGTATTTCTCGTAGGCATTCATGGAGTGTATCTCTAATGAAATGATTTGCGGAATCCATGTTCATTGTTGTTCAGTCCCAACGTTTCGAATTTATCACAAAATTCATCTTCAAGAGATTAAAACACGAATTAAAAATACCAAAATCACAAAATCAATTCATAATATGAATTACTATGGTAATGGGTTAATCCATATAACAAAAGTAGATTCGGAAAGATTCGTGAGGAGAGAAGCCGTTATTCCAAGTTCTAAATATTGTAATGATTTCCAAATATTCTGTTACATGATTATTTTTTTTTTCCATTCAACTCCACCAACAATTTTGAAGACCTTGTTTTGTTGTTTTATGTGTGACTTGTATTGTTTATATATCTTATTGGCTCTAATATTTTCTCATTGAACAATGTAACTTTCTTCTTCTGTTTCCATTTCTTTTTTGTCACATGGATTCACCCATTAAGATCGTATTTCATATCATGAATTGACTTTGTAATTTCGATTTTTTTAATTTGTTTTCTTATATGGATTTACGGTGAATTTGCCTCGATCAAAATGGATTCATTTTGTTCATAAATATGAGGAGTGTGACAACAAACTTCAATTTATACTCATGGGACACAGTTGCAGTACTCTCATCTATCTCACATATGTATATCAATGCATATATTTGTATATATGTCTTTATACATAGATACTCACATTTCCCTGTGACTACCATGAATATGGCATCTTAAATTGAACCTCTTTGCATGGGGTTGTGTTTTTGTGATGCACACTTACTCCTTATTCCATGGTGAAAAGAATTATGGTACAGTGTCCGGGATGAGGAGCAATCATTTTACATTCGTATATATACAGTTCTAATTGACCAGAAAAGGCAGTTTGCAATTATTGATTCTCCTCGAAAAAAACAATAGTACAGCAATTTGTGACAAATATAGGCCTAATCCAAGTCAAGCCCAAAATGTAGATGTTCTTTCATTTGGATTCCTGAATATTTCATCACTGAAACTATCCCAAGGCTTTCTCCATCCATAATAATTGCACAAGTGTTGATAAATCTTGGTTGCAATGCACAAATTGACCTACATTTCTTTGTAAGCATTCGGGAAGCATCATCACAGATGATACAGAGTTATTCAGAGAAGCAAGTAAAGTGTGCTTGTTCTCAAACTAAGAGATCTGAAGCAACTACAATTCAATCATTTTATAGGAAACGGGCTATCCAATCCATGTAGACTTTGTAATACTGTGTACAGCTAGTATCCTCATGTTTAAATTCAGTGACATTAGGAATTCATTCAAAGAAATCTTTCTTCGCAAATTTTCTTCTCTGGGTTATTCTCATGTTTTTTTTTTATTTTGAAATGGGTATTCCTGAAAGTGGTGCAACCGTTTTCGCTCAAAAGCTATGGACTATCCAGTTAGATGATGTCACATAAATATGTGTTTTCCCAGTTTCAACTGAATTTATACTTTCGTTTGATCTGCAGATCGCGAAAAAAAACGGAACGTTTTTTGAGTAGGCTCAGATTGAGTCTGTGCTCATGCAATAGCAAGTGATGCAGGAATATCAAAATTGGAAATGAAACAAAGCGAATCAATTGGAGAAAGGAATTGTTCATAATGTGAATGAAGAAACTCAGTTCATATGCCCACATTAATAGAAAGGGGAACAATATAATACCCAGAACCATTGAGTCCAAAACAGAGTTCGAGAAGTCAGAGATGTACGGAGATTGAAGGAGATTGGGGAGATCGAGGAATGAATGGAAACGGGACAGAATACATCTGTGAAAGATAGAAGAGAGACATGGATCAAAGTGAAGAGCGGTAAATAGTGAGATGACAGAGATAAATAAATGGAGGTGATTGTGATGAGAAGAGTTGTGATGGAAGGAGGAGCACGCAGGAGCAAGATGAGGGGTAGAAGGAGAAAAGTCTTCAATCTGACAAACTCAAGGTCACATTTTTTTACCCTAGTTTATTCAATTGACCAACATTTTCAGAATAAGTTTTAGAAAAATTAATGTGAATACATTAATCATTGTGAAACGTATTCTTGTAAAGCCATTCGTGGTTCAATGAACATACTTACACGCAAGACGTGTTTCATGAAGTATTGATAGCCGTTTGAATTCGGAACCTCTGAGCTCCGTGTTGATTGACGTTTAGACGTAGTTCTGCTCATGCCACCCTCGAATATATTGAATGACGCTATAGCATCATCGGAGCTCAATTGTGCATTTCTCTTATGGGCAGCCTTACCCTGAATTAGAAACAACAACCAAATTGATACGGTGATTGGTAATTAAGAAATTGGCCACGACCCTTAATTAGTAGAGTGATGGGCCTAATTATAACATTTTGGGCCTATCACTCATTTTTTTCTATTTTGTATTATGATAACTTCATCGCGCGAGAGACTCATTTTGAAGTGAACGAAATGAACATTAGTGTGTTTTGTTTACTCTTAATACCAATTTGCTGGTAATGTCCAGATGATATATCACAGAAACGGTTTTTACTTATGATGTGTTCCGTTCTTTCTTAAACTGGAAGAGTGTTATCTGCGGCGGAAAATTATGGTCACCGACAGCGCAGTCCTAGTGTTGAAGTTCATTGGTGTCAAATAATTAAAATAGGGTGGTTAGATCGCCCTTGTGGTGCCCCGTCCAAACGATCCTACCCTTCATCCATTTAATTGATTGGAGAATAATGATTTTGTATCAAGTTTCGATGTTATTGAAATACAAAATTAAGTAGCTCGCTTCAATTTGAACATCTAGAGCGCTAAAGCAATTTACCTGTCTGATAAATGAGTGCCTTCACAAGTTTTCAGGGCTGCACCGAATAAGTGATTTTAATCCATAGGCCTACGAAAGCTCTGGACATGAAAAATGGAATGTTTGAGGAACTACATACTGAAATTTTGTGAATGTCCACATTTTTCCAAGTTCAGTTTTTGTAGATCGAGTGATTTTTCGAATCTTTCGGTGACTATGTCACCCAGACGTCTAAAAACAACCAATATGTGCCATTTTCATAAACCCTCTATGAAACTGTGAACTATGAAACAAAAATAGAATAGGCCTAGGGTCTATCACGATTTCGATGTTGCTAAAAAGAATGAAAAATGTCAAGTTAACATTCCTAGATATTCCACCCGAGATCATTTTATGTTTATATATATATATATATATATATATATATATATATATATATATATATATATATATATATTTAAGTATATATTCTTTTAATAACTTCTAAACTTGATCATTAATCATTTGAATCATTGTTACCCAATTGAGGCTATGGGTAAGAGGTAGGATCGTTTGGACGGTGCATCACATCAAGGGCAATCTATAACCACCCCATTTCAATGATTTGAAACCAATAAGCTTCAAAACCAGAACTGCGCTGTCTGTGACCATACTTTTCCGCCGCAGATAAGTAAAAGTATTTTGCAGTTTGCAAAAGTCTGGAATACATCATAAGTCAAAACCGTTTCTGTGATAGGCCTATATATCCAGACATTACCAGCATTGGTATTAAGAGTAAATAAAACACAGTGAATATGCCCCTGAAGTTGATTACAATGCAAGAATATGCATTTTCTTATGAAACTCATAAAATCAATATCTTGGCATAGAACTAGATCTAGGACTAGGCCCAGTCGAATTAATGAGCCAGCAGATCGTTCGCGAAGATACAGTAAAGAAAATGCCATCTCACCTTAGGTTTCTGTTCCATCGTAGATAAAAAAAAATTGGATCACTAAAATTTTGAAAAGCAAAAGGATTTGTGAACAGGAACTGATGAATTTGAAATCTGACTGAATGGAAGATAATGTTTAACAATAGTTTGCAACAATATATACGAGAAAAGCGAAAAATATGAGTTTGTAATCATTTCAATGGGCTCTTTTAATCAAGGTGTGAAGATGGATTTGTTTCACCGTACGAAACCATCTACTCCATTCTATCTCAGATTCTAGAGCTTTGTGCGCATTTCAGACCAAGGTTATTTGGATATATTTTTGGTATTTTCATTCATTCATTCATCTCACTGGGATGCTCCATTCAACTTCTGTAACACAATAAATTATAGCACATTTTATAAGAAAACCTTATTCATATGTGTGTGTTCATAAGTTGATATTCTCCTGTAAATTAGACATGATATGAAATTGAAATTGAAAGTCTTTGATTATATATTGATATTTCATGAAAATATTATTCAGAATTGAAATCCTTGATCAAGTGAACATTAAAATTTCAGTGCGATTGATTATCAACAACATGGGTTTTCAACAGAGCGATCATGTGACACCATGCAGATTGATCAAGAGGATGTTGCATTTGGTTTGTGATAATTTCAGAGTTTGAATTGTGAATGAAACCTTTCGCATCCAAGCACTGAAGAATTTCATTTTCTCTCCATCACGAAATCACGAGTTCAGTACAAATGGCGAGACAGTGTATCGCGTTGATGACATTGTATTTGCTATGATAGAATCATGAAAATGCTCTGAACACTTGAATCGTTGTGATTCGGGCTGCTAGGTTTTCTGGGTGAAATATTACGTGGTGCAAACACATTGGTCAAAACATAAGTAAGCTTAGAGATGGTTGGGTCTATCATGTCATATTGCTCTTCAGCTTGGTATCCAACTATGTCTCACTCTGAGAAATATAATACTAATAATAATAAGTCTTTATTAATTTTTGAGTAGTTAACAAAAGAAACACAGAAATAACAATTCACATATAAAAATTGAAAAATGAGATGATTATTTAACAAAGATGAAATGGCGAGGTTCAGATACATGAGTTTCTGCTCTTCCACCTAATCTCATGAGTATAATAACTAAAATGCGAATAATGATGCAATAAAAAGAACTATAAATTTGCAAATGAAAAAGGAAAACAAAAAAGAACAGGAAGAGCTGACAGATTATGACTAAATTAAACATGATTTTTTAAAACTATCTCTGAATTTTGCTTCACTAAAAGTTGTTTTTTGTATGATAATTTGAATAAACCTATGGATTTTACTGATTTTAATGATGTTGGCAACTCGTTCCATCTTCTTGGACCACTTATTGAGAATGAAGATGAAGTTTTGGAATTGTGATGATGATAAACCAAATTGGAGTTTTGACGAACATTATGACCACGAAGCTGTGACGTGAAAGCTATTTTGTAATACAAATATTCTGGAGACTTGTTGTTAATTATTTTATGAATCAAAACTACTGTATTAAAATTTCGCCGATTTTTCATGTTCAACCATCCAAGTTCAATGAGTTTGGGCGAAATTTTCTGTTTGAATGGTACGTTCAGAACAAATCTCACACATGAGTACTGAACTTTTTGTATCTGTCGTTCAATATTTTTATCAATTCCGCTATAAACATAGTCACAAAAATTGAAGATGGAAAAAACTAATGATACAACAAGAGAAACTTTCGTTTTTAAAAGAAGAAGCTTCTTATATTGATAAAGATACCGTAGAATTCCATTTGCTTTATGACAACACTTCGTGACATGTGTAGACCACTTCATATCAGATTGGAACCAAATTCCTAAATTTCCAGCATTTTTTTCTGATCTCCAGAGACCATTCAAAACCAAAAATTAAAATTCATTTCAGGCCAAAAAGATTGTTATATAATATGTATGATAGCTCGTCACACTGTGGTATGATATCCTCTTAGAACCATCTCAACTCTTGACGAAGTGGACACGCTATACCTTGAAAAATTATTCCTGTATAGTATTCATTCATTCTGGGTTCAACGACGCATTTTAATAATAACTTCAATAATAACTTTAACGATGACTAAGATAACACTTAAGAGGGGACAGCCACTGAAAATTCTGTCTTCCTAGATAAGGGTTAAAAGGTGATGAAATTTCCTAACATTATGTCTTTTTGCTCAAAACGAAATATATATGAAAAAAAATTGAAAAATGTCGGCAATTTGTTTTGTTTTTAATTTTTTCAATAAAAAATTTAATTTTTGAAAAAATACTACTCCTCCCACACTTTTCATATTCTTGAAGTTATTATTATTTCATATTATTCTGAACAAATCTGTTGGAAATAAATGGGGAACTCATTTTCGAATTTATTCCGGAATCCTTTTTTTCATAACTGGAACTTTACAAATTTTTTTATTCTCAGTTTTGGACAAAATAATTCCATTTGAAAATGTATTTGAAGGAAACCAGGTTCTGAATTGAAAATGTGCTCCTCATCTATCATCAAAAATATCACATTGTATTCACATTAAAAAAATCGGTTTTTCAAGTATCACCACTAAAAAGGAGTAGCGATTTTCAATATCGCATGCGTATGAAAATACTGAAATGAGTTACAGGCAATACAAATTGTTGATCTTCATTTACTTCACTGACTTGAGATATGACATCTTCACGTTTGATAGTTTGACAGAAGTCTTCAAATGGGACAAAACGTTCTGAGGTTCTTTATTAGGGTGTGAATAAAAATAATACGAAAGAACAAATCAAATTTTTTTACAAAAATCGTGATTTTCAGTGGCTTGTCCCCTTCTAATAATAATGATAGCTTGCTATTATGAAATGAAGATTTCTCAGATAGTGAGAACGATAGTGAGAAGCAAGCGATTATGGCATACATTTTGGGAACATTTGAATAGACATATACATACACATTTGAATAGACTACAGAGGGACTCACAAGAATCTATGCAGAGATGAACGGGGTGGGGATCGAACCGAACTACTCTCATCTCTTGGGCGCATGGAACAAGCGCGTTGACACTGAGCTACGTGTGCCAGTTTGAATACAGTAGACACAGAGATTCTTGTAAGACTGAAAACCAGGACCACTAAATAATAAAACAGATTTCATTTCAGGTCCGTTGCTTTTCAATAACTGATATATATTCATACTTTTTACTGACAACTTGAACAATCATTACTCCACTTGTGACCGATATGACTAAGTCCAGTTACCCTTATTCTGTGAGTTACAGAATAACTGTGAGTCAATTCTGTGTGTGATATTCTGTGAGTTATTAGAACAAATAGCATGAGTAACCATGGTGATAGTATATAGTTCGACGATTTTAGCAATTACTTCATTGAGATACTTGACTTGTCAGAACGCAATGTTAAAGAGTTCAAGTTCTATTAAGATAGTAAATATATTGTTGGGTATCCATATTTTATATTTTACTCTTCAAATTGGAATGTATCTCATATTTTCAATTGTTTGAACATACAATATTGCGGCACGAATTTTTACGGGACTCTTGCTCTATTCCAACTAGGTGTATACATTGTATTTTCACTGAATACGAACAATAAATAATAAATACAACTGTCAACAGAAAATTAATAACCACTGACTGTGAAATGAACACCTACATGAAGTATACGAATCGTGTGGAGACATCGAATACGTGAATATAATTATGAGGATTATTGAAGCAAACAATACAAATGTATACTAGTGTGAATTTCATAGAAATTCTAGAATCAATGAGCAGAAACTTTGAAAAGAGGTCAATACACTCAATATTTTAATACTGTCTCATTCGATAGAAGAGAACCATATCAATTTGTACTTTTCTTTCATAATTATTCAATCAAATTCAGGAATTGTCAAATCTATAACGAATACTGTGGGCAGATGTGTTAATTTAACGTAAAATGCAATAAAATTGTCAGTTCATGCTCAGATTGAATCTATGTAATTCTAGGTGCATAGCAATTCGTGAATAAATGATTGAGATTTCATAACATCATATTAACGCCAACCTGAATAGCATTAAGAAATTTGGAGAAAACTCTGTCCAAAATTCGGATGAAGAAAAAAGCTCATTTAACTCTTCATTTTATTTTATTTTTATATTGGGTTTTAACGACGCACTATACTGATGGCTACGATCTATTGGCGTCAGTGGATGATGAATGATATGATGGGATGGGATGATGAGATGAAAGGTTATTTCATCAGGTTTTTTGGATGGTGGGAAAGTGTCGGTTGTGGCCAATTAGTAAGGAACCATCCCAGTATCAACCTGAACGACAGAGGGAAACCACGAAAAACCCCATGTCAGGATGGTCGACCTTGGCGGGAATCGAACGCCGGTCTCTCGAATGACGGTTCAGTGTGTTACCACTCGGTCCCGCGTCTCAGTCATATTACTATTTGGTACAATGATCCTTGGAGAGAATTTCAAGAGAGCTTCTGAATGGAATACATATTTTGAACAATTATTTCATCATTCGAAAATTACTATTGAATATCTACAAGTTGCCATATTGGATTTTTATTATTGATGACAAGAAGATGAGCGGATGAGTCAGAATCTCATATCAGAATCTCAGATTAGATTCAGTCAAATCAAATCCAAAATAATAATCGAAACTACAACACATATTATGTTTCATGAAACATCAACAAAAATGGTTCATCAAATTTGTATCGAACTGAACAAACTTGTCCGTTTATTGAACCTCACAAATAACAGAAAAAGTTTCACGGGTGAAATATTGCTCCATCTTTTCTTTGTGTTATTTCCATGAGCATTTTCAGAAAATTAACCAACCGTCAATTTTCTGAATTCTATTCAAGTATTACCAAAAACCATTCAGTTCGAAGCTTGAAAATTATAATGTCCAGAGAATGTGCATGTGGATCAGTTTCGCATTGAGACCTGTGGAGCAAAAAATCAAACTGACAGAGGACTACACGATTTTGATCTAATGGAAGTCCTCTATTTCGCTCATAAGAAGTAATCATGATCATGAAAGCATATACCAGATGGATTTTTTTGTATAGCTGTGTGAGTTAGAACCTTTCTCTTGGAAACTTCGAGATTCTGTTCAGCCAAATTTAAAAATCCAATGTGAAATATAATACCTACTAGTGCCTATACAAACACTTTCAGCCAATTGAAGGAATGTGGTGATAGAAGAAACAAGATTTTGTTTTTTCATATCTCAATTTGAATCATGATGATTTTTTCTGAGTGATTCGAGTTGGTTATATTATGATGCAATGTTATTATCACGTGATACTGGAAACTAAAGAGAAAAACATTTTTCGGAACGATAGAAAACAAGTTCGAAGTTGTTTATTTATATAAATATATATATATATATATATATATATATATATATATATATATATAAATATATATATATGAATATGTATTTGTATATATATATTTATATATATATATATATATATATATATATATATATATATATATATATATATAAATATATATATATATATATATATATATATATATATATATATATATATATATATATATATATATGTGTGTGTGTCTGTATATGTTGACCTATATGTATTTGGTAGTTTCATGAATTGATATTCGTTCGAATTACTCGTTAATTTATTCGTAGTGATTCATCAGTTATTGAATCAAGAAAAGTGACTTCTCCATATGAGTCCAGGATTGAGGAGCGATATTTCGTACAGGAATGTCCAAAGCTCATCAGGTTGTCATTCATATGGTACAGTGATGACACACTTGCAACATCAGAGCTAAAAAAACATCTAAAAACCAGCTAAAAACAGCTTATACGGCTGAAAAAATGTTTTTTTCAGCTGTGCACTCTTGACAGCTATGCGACATGACTCGAATAAATATAACTTATATCGTCTTGAAGCTATTAAAATTATCTGTGTTTCTTGCGTATCAGAATTTTTATACCTCATACCTTTCAAAAGTTATCACTGAAAACTGATGTTTCGCTGAACCGAATCTTGTGGAATCAATCAATCAACCACATATCAGTGTTTACGCCCAGTTTCATCAAAAATCGAGAATTTGAGCTTCATCCAGATCAAATGGAATTGAATTCTTGATCGAATCAGTAGAAGCAATGACATGACAAATGTGTTATTAATAGTAATTTGCCAATGAGACTACCCCGTGTGGAATGGTCCATGAACCACCTGTTCATGGATTTAAGATTGATACATTCGGATGGGGTAATACAAGCAATATGCTATGCCAAAAACTTGTACTGATATTTCAACTATATCTCTCAGCTGAAAGTTGATACTTTCAACTTATTACTCTCTCAAATATTCAAATCATCAAAATCAATATCAATAATGATAATACACAATCATTTAACACCATATACCTGTATCGCTAATCTTTTAAAATACGCATATAGTGCATTTTCCTGAGACAATATGTTTGTATTATCTTCAAACAACGTCAAAAGTTCTATGCACTGTACATATCAATGGTTCAAAATAGGGATAATAATTGAAAATATGAGTAGTTTAGTATAAAAGTTTATCATTTAAAATTACTCAACATTGGCATGGTGTACACAAGGTAACAATATCAGCAAGAGGAATGGCATGAAATTATGGAATGAGATGACAAATTACAATGAAAACATGAATAACGAATGACACACATGATATAAACATGATGAACACAATGAATCACAATGATTAATGATAATGAACGGCAAAATGAAATGTTAATATCACAACGTAATGAATATATCGAATGTGATTCTTCCTACAGTAAGCATTCATTCAATTATGAGGTGAGAAATCAAAACGATGAGGTGAGAATGGTTTCATTCTCATGGTCAACGTCTCAACGACCATAAAATTGTGAAATTCAATACAAAGCTTCTCTTAGCATATGCTATTGATCAGACATGTATACCTGATATTTTAAAACATTATAAGTCAAATATTTGGATAGATTCTACTCCATTTCTGTATTGATTATCTAGATACACTGCAATCCTATCTATATAAGTACACAAAGTACAAAAAGTACACAAAGTATACACTTATATCAAATTAGACGACCAGCCAGTATATGCAGTTCATAGGAATGCCAGTACATCAAGATAATTAAACGACGCAAGAAAGTAAAATAACTAACTGATTGATTTTTGTATTAGGTCCTCATGATTGTTACTGTATGAAAAAGGATGCGATTTATTGAATGATGGCTGTTAATTTGGCAGTTTTGATGATAATCGAATGTGTTAGTATTCAATATTGTCCACCGAAGTAATGGCCACCCTTGTGGTCATCATGGTGATAAGAATGATGATGATGATGGTGATAGACGGGAACTTTGACCACACTGGTAGAATAATGGTGGATGGTGTCGATCTTTAGTGGTACGTGGATTTTGTAGTGTTCACTGGAATAATGAGAACAGAGTATTACAGTTCAATTGTAATGTTTAAGTAACATTTCATAGTCAAATTATATATCTAGCCGCTAGAAACTTACCAAGCGTCAATCAATTATATACTCAGAAGTTGAAAATTATTGATAATATGGTGAAGAAAGTTAGAGAGTCCATCTGAGATGATGCGAGACTTGGGATGGCATGAACTGGAAATATGGAGGAAGGATAATCGTCTATGTGATTTTTTCCGGGTACTGGAGGGAGAGAGGGGATTGGGTGAGCTGTATGAGTTGATGGAAAGAAATTAATCAGGGTATGGAGGTAGGCGAGGTTATGATAGAGCGGTAGTCATAAAAGGGGCTAGAGAAGATGTCGGTAAATTTTCTTTCCCGAACAGGACAGTAGGAACTGGAATGAGCTCATTAGAAGTTTTCTTGAAAGGGATGAGATAGGGTTAAAGTTATTCTGTCAGAGAGTTAGGGAGGCGATGGGATAGGGATAGTCAAGGAACTTGTCAGCGCGGATTTATGTGCAATTGTACGAGTTTTGAAATAAATGAATGAATTAATAATTATTGGCCCAGAGCACACCTCTTTGAAACTTTTTTTTTTTTGATAACATAATTATTTCGGACGCAATTCCACATTGCGAATCGCTTTGTAACTCAATTGTAATTGCCGAAAATCGACATTATTATCACAATGTTTGAACCGTTCCAGGATGAATAGATTTGCTTCAACCGTTTTCCAGCTGGAAGATAAACCTATCCATAGAAAGTGATAGTTCAATCACGGATGGTGAATCGTTATTCTCAATAACCGATTCGCTCATCGGAATCAATTATAATAATAATGGCACATATACTAATCACGCAGGCTGATTATTCTAATCAGTTGAATAGCTGATGATCAGTACTTACTGGTGTCCACCGCCGAAACCACCTGGCGCTGGCATGCAGGAAGCTGCAGCAATTACTGCCAACACCACGCAGATAACCTGTGGAGATGCAATCACTACTTTATTCTGTCAAAATGCTCGACGATTCAGCTTCGTCCATGCCGTCAGATACGCATGAAGTTTCATTCTGAGGTACCACAGAACACTATCACTTTACAGCTGTATCATGGACTTGCAATAATTGATTCAAATGTGTGGGCTCAATGAATTGAACTGATTAGAATATTGAAATGAAAAGTTGAACTTCTTATTGTAAATACATATTATCAAACCAGCATCATATTAGTTATTTGACTTTGTCAGAAAAATTTCACTCCATCAGAAAATTGCTGATTTGTATGATGACATGAGTACGGCAATGATCAACTAACATATGCACAAAATGTCACACAATTATTGTTTTTTCAACATAGACTTTGGGAGAACGGATAGAAGCAAAACAATTGATAACAATTAGACATTTTGATGGATAAAAAATTACACAAATTTGGGTTATAATCATATTTTGAATTCAGACATTGCATGTACTCGAATATACATATTTGAATATTGATGATACTTGAAAGTATATTCGACTCACTTGAAAAAAAATTATTGATCACATTATTTGATGGAAAAGAGGATAATATTGGTGATGAATGGAAGTTTTTAACCGACAATGTATTGATACAAGATAATGTGTTTGCTCTTAAACCAGTTTGCTCACGTTAAGGAAATGAGTTCATTAAATTTAGAGCGTACGATGATAATGTTAGTACCTGTTTGAGATGTGAACCAAACGAATTATGCTGATGACCTGATGATTGAATACTGACACAAAAATACGCTGCTTCAAAGGTAAAAATCATCAAATGTTCAAAAGATACTTTTCGAATATCAGAAGAATATTATAGAATTCCATATTCAAGTTCTAAAACCCATACATCATTTTAATAATGTTTGACGAATACAATTCGATCCATCAATACGTCTAATGATTATCAAATATATTTTTCGAAATACTATTATTTAAAACAGTTATGAAATACTCAAATTATTGAATAGATAGATAAAGTATCACGGTTGGATCAATACTTCCATCAAAATTGGAAATAATATCCAAATTTTACTCACAGCAGTTCTGTATGAAACCATTATCGATGTCGAGCACTTGTTCACAGATTGAAACACTTCTTCCAAACGTCGAACGTTGTATATGATTTAATTCCACTGGACGATCATGCTTAAATACTCAAAAACAATCCCCCATTCGATATTATTATAATTCTTACGAAAGTAGTTCCACATGTGCAGTCGTAACGATAGGCTTACGATACTAATAATACTTCCGCGGAGGCTTAAATACTTCCGCCCTCTCATTTCATTCCATATATATTATCATTAGGTACGAGCATGCATAACGGTGCCTCCTCCCTGACCACAGATAATGTTTTGAAAAGTAAAACAATATTGCATAATAAAACAGGTTCGAAAATAGTAAACGCTATAAAAATCAATTAAGAATGTGTAAAGCCCAGCTACTAGCTCGATGACGTAATTAGAATGGTCCACTAAGGTTTGAGATGACGTTAGAGAGAGAGATGGAGAGAGAGAGAGAGAGAAGGAGAGAGATGAAAATAGGTGGCGGGTAAAGTAAAAGTCTGGCGTAGGCCTACAGAGATCACAATGCCAACATGGCTCTAAAACATCTGTTTAATTGATTGATTGATTGTAAAAGAAAGAATTGAGAAAAGTTTCAATTTTATATTATGAAGATTCTTTTATTATATCATTGACAAGTTATCTCGCAATTAAGTTATCCTACTTTTATGATTCGATTATTCAAATGCGTCCCAAACCATACAACCGTACATTTGTTCCCGTAATTATAGATCAGATCAAAACAGGATGCGTTCAGCAATTCATAGTGAATACTTTTATTATATTATATTGAATTTTATCATTTCTAGCATTCATGTCAGAAATAGTTATTCAATATCGATATTCGTATTCCACCTGATCTTGCGATCTGTTATGAATTTTCCCGATATAAGAATTATCACTTTGAAACGTAATTGTCATTTTTCCACAGTACACAGTTCGCATAGTTCCGGATCTTAATAATCGGAAGAATTTTTACATCCGGCCTTAACATTAGAGTACATCGTACATCGACGAGAGTAGAAGTTAGGTTTTGTTTACAGTGCGTCGTTAACCTCTTTTAATATTTCTTGTGATTTGAAGACTGCTTAGAGATAGAACAGCGAGAAGTTGAATGATTATGATGATGGAAATAATAACAATACTTCAGACTGGCGTTGTACTTGAAAAAATTAAGGGAAAATGTCTTCAAGTTTTCGTTCAAATACAAGTTTTCGTTCATTACTAATGTTCACAAATACTTCGAACTATGTGAATTATTAATTCACAAAAAGAATTCGAAATGAGACAAATTTCACCTGGGAGAGAAATATTTTTTACTATCGACTTCCAATTTCAGCTGAGACTCTGAGAAAAATTTGAGACTCAATATTCAAGACTCATAGAATTCAGCTGAGAAAGAGAATTATATGTCACTCAGATATTCGTTAGAACAATTTTGATAACAATAAAAATAATAACGTCACTAATTAACGATAATTAATATGTAGGAAGATTCATATTACGTTGATCATAGAAATTTATGGAAATAGATATTAGATACTTGAACAATAATGTATCATGAAGGCAAACATATCGCACAGGCCAAAACACAAAACCCTTGCCTTCGAAAAACTGAGTGAATGTGATCACAATAACCTTGTATTGAATTGATACTATGAATTACTATTCAATTACTCAATTACTCAATTACCACCATCATTTATACAGTTTATACTATTAAATTATTGCCATTTATCAATTGAAAGTAAACAGTGAAGTTTCGAAGTGAGAAGCATTCAAATAAGCGTGGCGAAGCTTCAATTTCACTCTACTGATAAATAAATTATCGTGAATTTTGTTGTGAACAATTCAAATTGATTAATCAATCTCTCACACTTTTCGTCATGTACCAGAAACATTCGAGTATTGATAATAATGGCGTTCCAATCTTGAAAGGCTTGCAGAAAACACATGCAACAATTGAAAATGAACAAATTGCAAACAGATTGAATTTTCATAATTTTACAGTGATATTATTTTCTCATTCGTATGATGTTTCATTTTCATTTCTCATCGTTATTATTATTATTATTATCATTATTATTATTACATTCTTATGCTGGCCTTCCATAAACGCGATTTGCGTTTCGCTTTCGCAAGGCGGTGGAATTGAGGTGAACTCAACAATCAGAAATCGCGTAACTTTCGTCACTGATTGGTCGTTTTATCATCATGGCGGCTCAAAAAACCGCTTAGCAAATTTGAAAGCCGAATAACGCAGGTATGGAAGCTCATCATCATCATATATGTAAGCAAAGATGAATGAATCCCAGTGGCCTGAGATAACGAAGAAAATAGGAAGGAAAAACAGCTCCTGATGTTATGTTTCTTATATAGTTGTATTCTTATCTGTTGATACTGTGTCGTGTGCATACGTAAATACTGTGACCTTTGAAAAAACTGAGTTGATAACTTCTCTGCTTTACATACTCATATAGCACAACATTTAGCTTTCAAATATATATTTCCAACTTCAGAATAATCATAGACAGACAGCCGTCAAAGTTTTTGTCAGAATTCAATTTGAAAAAAACAATATATTCTCTGTGTATTTCGTGAGACATATATTTCTTACGATTTTGAAGTGGAATTTGAAGACAAAAATCACTGAAAACTGACCCAGAGGAGGAAAAATGGTTTTTATAAAAAAAAAGATTGAAAACAAAATGGCATGTTGGATTCGGTTGATTGTTTTTATTTCTGTCAACACCTATCAGGGACACAATAAACACTGAAAATATGAGCTGTTACAATACTGAATTGATAATTAAGTTATGCCTTAATTAATTGAATTGTAATTTTCCAACACATCGATTTGAATAAAATTTGGGCTTCATCAATTCGAGAAAACTACGCTAAATTGTTATATATGATCATTCATATAAGTTCCTGTTAAATCTGAATGTATATCTCACAAACTTTACTCACGGGAACTAATTGATCAAATTCTGAATTTATTCTTATTAAATATTAAATTCAATGCAATTCTCATTCGATTGATTTGTTTTTTCTCTATGTTATACAAAATAATATTCTGATGGTTTGAAGATGAATTTTGGGTATTAAAATCATCACCATTGCCAATTAAAATTGAATTGAGTTTTCATAAAAATGCGTATAAAACCAAAATGGCAGCCTCTATTTGAGCAAACTTTTCTATTTCGATTTATAACACCAAGCCAATCAATATACACGAAGAGAAATTTGTGTTACAATTTGTTTGAGGCTAAAACTTGGATTGGTTCAGATTAGATTTTAAATACTTCACTCACAGTCGAATACATCAGTATGCTTAAATGCAGCCAAAATGTGGTAAATTACTTATATCATACTTGTCCATCATTCTTAGAAACCAGTGATATTAATTTATAAAACTAATTATTTTCCCATCAGGCACGTGATTCATTATGAATGTTACAATACATAATGAGGCAAATCTGTAGTCAAGTGAAACAAAATAATGAACAATGATTACAAATAATGATTATTACGTACAGGAATCACTTTCTTTCATCTGCCTCAATATTGTGATTCAAATTCCGATTTCAATTCGCATTTCTCTAATAAAAAACATCTCATAAGCTATTCTCATTTGATTCTCAAATATTAACATACATCGGCGGTGAAATAATGGTCTCCGACAGATATGTAATGATAGTTAATTGATAGTGAAATTAGAATTTCTTCAGGTGAATGATCCCAATTATTCCAAAGTCTTACATTATTGTAAGTTACCATTGCCATGAAGAAAAAAATTGAAATTTATTTTTATTTCAATTCAATTCAAAGAGATGGAAGATGTGACTGAGAAGAGCTGTTGAAGAAAGAGGAGAGGTAGGGAATGAAGTTGAGAGCGGTAAATGGTGGAAGAATGGAGAGAAATGGAGGGAGGTGGTGAGAAGAGTGGAGATGGAAGAGGAGGAGCAAGAGCAGAATCGGACAGGAGAGAAGACGTGAGAGAAAAAGAGGACTTGGGACTGGCGAAATCAAGTCGACATGTTGTGCCCTTGTAAAATACTTACCTAATTTTGTTGGAATAGTAGTTGGAAATCAAAAAAATGAAGGTGCAATTGAATATATTAATATGATCAACAATAGAAACGTTTACGACATAGTGACGATTGAAATGATCAACGTCAGACATGCCCGTCATTTATTTTACTAAACCAGAGTGACTTATCTAAATCAGAGCTAGCGGATCAGGTAATTTTAAATGCGCTGATAGTGCACACTGTCTATAATTCGTATTACCTGTTCAGTCACAGTTACTTCCGCTTGATACCATATGATTCGATACATGATACAATATGATTTAATTCAATATACAATATAATATAGGAACATGATAGAATGATATAATGAAATGATATCAAAATCCAATAATAAGAAAATAATGCATATACATATATATATATATATATATATACATATATATATATATATATATATATATATATATATATATATATATATATATATATATATATATATATATATATATATATGAATATATATGAATATATATATATATATATATATATATATATATATTGGGTTTTAACTACTCACTGTATGATGACTAAGATCTATTGGCGTCGGAAGAATGATTAAAGAGATGATGGGATGATTGAGATGAAGGTTCTATGGGTAATGGGAAGGATAGTGGAAAGGAAGCGGTCGTGGCCTACATTGTGAGAACCATCCCGGCATTAGCCTAGACTACAGAGGAAAATCACGAACAAACCCTGTAAAGATGGTCGGTAGCGGGGATCGAACCGGGTCCGATATGCCCACTGTCTCCCGGGTCATATGAAGCAAGTGCGTGAACCACTACGCTGCATGTGACTGTTAATACAATATCAATGATATTTTAACGACTTTACTATTCTGGTTATTGGATGAGCGAAGCGAAGGCTCATTTCACAATTCGAAAAAAATTGCTTTTTTTTCCTTCGCGCTCTACATGTCAAACAAAAATTCAAAATCAGTTGAAACTTGGAACACACAAGGTGCCTTATCTGAATCGATACTGTAGAGTTTTGAGGCGCAATCGGTTTCACCATTTCTGAGAAAATGTATTTCAAAGTTTTCAAAAATCTCATGATAATAACCCAGAGGAAAAAAATGGTTAAAAACATTTCATCCGAGAGAATTTAAATTCACAGGTAATTTTGATATGATAATGATACACATTATTCCGAGATTTCATCCAAATCGAATCAGCCGTTTTGATGTAAAAAAATATATGATGTGATTTTTGTGAATCACTCAAAGATACCAATTGAATCCACGCAACAGTTGTCACCAATTGATCGTGAACGATTGAAAAATAACTTCTCTATCATCATAGCAACTAACTAGTAAATATGATGGCAGTGACATAATTGTTTCGATCTCAAGGTGTATATATATATATATATATATATATATATATATATTTATATATATATATATATATATATATATATATATATATATATATATATATATATATATATATATAATGACCGATCCAAAGATAAGTTGATATGTTCTAGCTCATGCATCCATCAACGCGGCAACACACAACGCGTTAGCTTAGTATGGTATTATATACCGGTACACTCTCTTATTATAGTGTGGGCCCTATTAATCACTATTTTAATAACGATCAGTGAGTATTCATAGGCTTGAATCACCTACGAAAAAAACATTCAGTTTTACCGTTTATAACCAGCATTTTGGGGGTGAAAGTCTGCCTTTGGCATTCTCAATATAGTATTAAAGCAGTTATAACCAAAGACGAGTGTTTGATGGACAAAAAACCGGATCAATTCCGTTCTATTAATTTAGTCAATTGCATAAGACTAGCTGTGATTATGACTGCGACGCATGGTCCCGTGGTTACGGCTGAAGAGATCGGCAATGCACGTGGAATTTCTAATTCTAGCTTTTTAATATTTTAATTTGATGATTAGTGACACCGGAAGTGTTGGCCATATAGTCACACCATATATTATTCTATGAATACTGACAAATTGAAAAATTTGAGTAATACCTCTTTGATGAATCACTCATAAGATATCACAGAATTTTTCAAAATGCAAAATGAATCAACATATTCGAGTGGCTCAAATGTGTTGATAATTCATTCAAATTTAATAGTAATTTATACGTGATTTATTTGATGGATTTTATTTCAAATTTTCATTTGGTACGTATAGGCCTACATAAAATAGAATGATGTGGAGACATGTTCATCACTGCCAGGGTCACCATATATCAGAATGAATTTCCTTTCAACGATAGCTCTTCCAAGAGTTACTAGGCAAACGCAACTTAAGCGTTGTAAGATGAGCGATATATCTGAATGAGGTATGATAAGAGTCATTAGTAGTCCTACATTTGCTACTTCGTCGACTCTGGTATTCTACACATCTTGGCGAATATAAAGAATGAGTCATTGTTGGGTAAATATAGAATCTAATATAGGATATATATACCTATATATATATATTCTATATTGAATATAGATTCAAGGCAGTGAATCTTGGCAATCTAATTATGCTATTAATCATCTCCATATTTGATGTATAAAAACAGTTTCTTGATTTTTTTTCTTCAAAATACCTGGCTCGAATTGCTTACAAAATGATGATTATGTTTATCATTTATGTGTACACATTCAGATAATTTTTTTTTCGGAGAGATTTGATTTTTCAAATTTTCTCATTCAGGCAAATCTTAAGGGGTTTATAGAAACTCTGACATGATATTTCTCAAGATTGATTCAACCGATTCATTCCAAAATAAATACGGTTCTAAGTTGTAAAAGTTTGCAAGTCCAAAAAAGTTTCATGTTAAATCCGCACACAAGAGTTCCTCTCTCATGGGGGTTTCTTGTTGTGAATTTCGATTTGAGAAGAAACAATTGAAAAATGTATGAATTCATTGTTCAAAAACCGGAATAAAATTATTTCGAAATGAAATAGATGAATGAATGAATGATCAGTCAAACCATGCGACCTGTGCAGTGCGTACAAAAAAAGGTAAAAAAAACACAGACAAAGCTCCATAATAGTGAGATGAAGTCTTCGCTACGCTCATCTAATAACGTTGGGGCCAATGATTTTTTCACGATGATTCGTACGTACTTTGGTTCGCGCCAATATAAGCACCAGTTTCATAGATATAGGTTCGTTTCCCTGACAATGTGACCTGATAATGACGATGTGTACTGGGTATGTTTACTTGACTAGAATATACGCGCTGGAAAGATGGTTTCTTTAGCCAACAACATAGTTTGTCACTATTCACAAAGAGCTCAGGGTATGCTGGTGCATTACACTACAACAAACTACCTCAATTCATCAAGGGAATCAAAAATGAAGTAGCTTTCAGGGCACAGCTCAGAATATTTTTGTTGGACAAGTGTTACTATTCCATCGACGGATACATCTAAGCTTCATACAAACTGTTTTGAACACATTGAACATATTTTGACTAGTATTTTAACATTCAACATTTCAACCGATATATATATATATATATATATATATATATATATATATATATATATATATCACTATTATTCATTATTATTCTGTTATCATTCTATTATTATTATTCACCATTATATCTGATGACATGTTCTACAACTTTGTAAATAAGTTACACTGAATAAAGAAACTTATTATTATTATTATTATAAGTGCAATATTCCAGTTCGATCGGAACAAAAAAGAACGGATAATGAGAGACGAAATGTTAAAAGTCGCTCAATTAGTTCAAGTTTTAGCGAAACATAACAATACTCCGTAATCAATATATAATATTGTCAATAACATGATTCGTATTCGAATTTCATTGAGTCGAAAGACGATATTGTACGAAGTTCAAATTAATTAAATGCATGAGAATTTTGTATCTCCAGGAATAAGAAGTGTGAATTAATAATACTTATATGAGAAAACCTAAGATATTGTTATGGCGTAACCTCTGAAAAACCGCGTAAATAGTATTGGGGGCGCTGAAGAGCGCATACCGGAATATGAGTCGGCTAGGTCGTATAACATGGGCTTAAGGGTAGTTTTCAATAGGATGTGGATAGGGCTCAGGTGAGGGGGATACCCAAATTTATGTCACACAACAGAGTCGATTTTATTCCGGTTTACGCTATTCAGGCGCCAAACATAGAATTACTAAGATTTCGACAAGTAATACATTAATCCATGATAACATACACTATTGAACCGATAACCAGTAGAACTATGATATAATTGGGTTGAAAGTCAAGAAATGAAGTTCGTGACAGCTATGCAAGGGCATATATCTTTCGCTCTTCCATGCGGATGGGTTTTGGGAGGTGAACATTTGGTTGGGTAGGTTTTGAGAGATCAATCTTCCGATTTTCCGAAAATATGGAAAATATAGTTGAAATATATTTTCATCTAGAAAATTATTAATTCTAGGATATTTCAATCATAAACATCGATGACAAACATCGTTTGCACTTTCTTATCTACTGGATAAAATTGGTTCAAATATCAATGTGGGTAGAATTTCATATACACACTTTTTGCTCATCTTACAGCTCATAAGGTGCGTGAGTAATTATTTAAACAATCCAAATAAGTTGTTGCTTGAGAAAGTGCTCGTTTTCAGTCTTGTGCATCACTGAGTTGTATCCATCTTGAACTGCAGGGCGACTAATAGGAATGTCAGCCAGGTCCCAATAGCCTGAAAAGAGGGAAGAATTGAGAAATTGATATTTGTTCCTAATGTATGAGCAACACATTAGACAATTTCAGTACAAATCGGTTATTATTCTGCTTGTCTAGCTTTTTATATGCGTTCCTCTTGTCATGAAGTTATAAAAAAAAACGCAAAACATCTTCATGCATTCACTTTCTTACTTGGGGCTGTAGATTTCTGGTGAAAATCTGTCGAATAGATTTTAATTTTAGAAATTGATGATTGAAATGATGATTTTATGATTATAATAACATCAAGGAATCCTAAAACTGAGATAAATTGAAAAGAGATTCTTCATTCTTGAGGAATTGGACCGACTAAAGCTAACACCAACATTGATGAAGGTCAATTTCATCATTTTCTCATAATATATCGTAATAAATTCCATAGCGGACACGTCTGACAATTTTCATGAGAATCGAAGATTCAAGGATGCACAATAGTGCATGCACGTAGATTATTATTGAATTCCATATAAATCTTCCTTCAAGCTCATCTTACAATGCATATGCAGAGTCTTTCTCCTTACTCAATCTATAGCAATGATGAAATGAAAAATTATATCATATATTCTATGTTATACGACCAAATGCAGAATTCCTCATTTTCATTGAGACGTTACTATTGCGGGTACCGAAAACAATTTGAGGTTTTTTAAAATATCTTATTATTATCTCAGCCACAAAACATACAAATATTCACATTTCGCAGTTGAAATGAATATATGAATCATCATCAAGCTTAAAATGGTGTCAATAGGCCTATATTGAGACTCGAGTCTCCATGATATACTGGGGGGAACTACCAACTGCGTAATATGTTCAGCGGCAACGTAACATATTAACGATAGTGGCTTTCCGTCTGAACATATTGTCTTGAGACTTGAGTATCTTCTGAAATTCTGTCGATCCATAATGAGCATTATCATAACGTTACAATGTAGTATAATCTTTATTCAGATTTCTGCCCATATTCGGGTTGCCGATACGACACTGAATAATAAAAAAATACAAGATACAAAATATATGTTCACGGATAACAAAATAAAAGAAGAGGTATTGATAAAGTATAGAATATGAAGAATGAAATTATGATAGAAAATAATAATAATCAATCAATCTGAATAAATACAAACACCAACAAAATTACTGATGAAATAGAAAAAAAATATGTATCTACTCTAACTATGAAAGATTAAATATGAATGATTTCTAAGAACGGCTCAAATGTAGAAATGTTAAATGTAGGAACGGCTCTGCCAAATTTCGACAGCAATACAGATCCTTTATTGATAAAAAAAAAATACTGAACCTATCTGCGAATAACAGTACATGGTGAGGTGAAAATCGATGACAAAAATATCGAATGTTAATATCACATACAAGCTAGTGCTTTTACCACCTGCGTTATTACAACATTCGAGTCATTCGAGTTTTCGAAAGATGTCTCCATCTTGTGATATATTTGTTGATTCTGTATCTTTCACGATTCAAGTTTTATAATCAATCGTATCTGTGAAATGAGTCCAGGAGGAATCTTTGGACATGGACACTTTGGAAACGCCTTAAATTCATAGAAGAAGAATTTTCCGATCGGCAGTCCCCTTTTATCACATCACAACCTCATCACAAGTGTTTCGTTCCTTCAACTTCTTGGATACGAGAATATTTGTAATATTACGTCACTTTTTAATTCTTCAAAACAACAAATTGACAATGTTTTGTTTTAATCGTGCGTACTCTACCGGTCAAACGTAAAAATGATCAATCTCCGTGGAAGTGCCGTAATTGAAGTAGCTGTAGGCCTATACTTGGCAATGTGTGGTGGTGCCGGGCTTAAGACGAAAGGTTCATTTCCAATCTAAGCTTGTCATACAATATCTCAGAATGGTTCTATATGATGAAACGATTATCACACATATTACCTACGTTTCGATTCATTCACCACAAATATTTTTCATATTCAAATAGTTATACAACCAGTCATGAATATCTTCTGAAAATTGTAAATTCAACTTCATTTATACAACAAAAATGAATCCAATATATTTTCAGAAAAATGTTTGAAAGAAATAACATCATATATATTCAGTTGAGACCAAGAGACCAATCTTATACGGAATAATGCGAAAAGTCACAATTGGGTGGAAAAATTAAATTATCGATTCTTCGTTTTTTTGGCATCCATATTTTCAAGCAGTCAACCATTTTATCACGATTGACTAGAACTATACTTTCAACCTACTTCATGAACACGTACAAAGTTGAAACCATGTTGAAATTCTCATAATATCTAGGAAATTCATACTCGAATCGAACATTTCATTCAAGTAATATTGACTGTTGCTGATTATTCAGTTGTTATCGAAGTAAGAAGCAATTTGAGTTGATCAAAATGTAGTCATCTCACCCCCTCAAAAACACATAAATCAACTCAATTTGATGATGAGAATAAAACGTTTATTTTCCGATAATTATAACTTACCGAACTGAGGATTCCTAGATCGATGTCATACACTCCAGATGCTGTGAATACGGGTTGAGGCATTTCAAATTTACTTAAAAATATTCGTGTCTGTAAAAGTGAAATACTATAGTTAAGAAAACTCAACACCACATTGAAAATCTGTTCATTCTTGATCTATCATGAATAGATGAAAACTATGTCGCGATTCAGTTGAATCATCAATTGATTGAATCGTCGGTGAACGATAAATGAATAATGGGATGATGGGATTAAGTATTATGTATTAGTTGTTTATGGATAGTAGGAAGAAGTCGGTCTTTTGCTAGGAAACCAACTTAGTATCAACCTCCATTTCTCCTAATTCCTCCGAATTCTCTTTCAACATGGTCAAATATGGCAGGCATTGAACCCCGATCTTCTGATTGACAGTTCAGTGTGGTTCACACAACCTCCCGTCTCAGCGAAATCATCAAAGTATTATGTGATCGCTTTTGAATGTTATAATATATAAAAAATCTGGGAATTATTAGGATTAAATTATTAATTATCATCTAATTAGAAATTAGAAAGATTTCTCA
>OZ023330.1:30955249-31002749 GCA_964007535.1 Brachyptera risi | reverse complement strand
GTTTCAAAAGAGTATAGGGGAATATGTGAAGATCGATTCAAAGTAATGCTCAAATCAGTCAATAAATAATACAATGTGTGCGACTCATGAGGTCAAATAACAACCTCACATTGAGGTCAACGATATGTCAAGTGATAGGCATATATGAAGGATACAACCAAGACACTCTATATACGCTCATGGCAATAGAAAACTGGAAAATCTAGGGGCTTACCCCGGTTGTAATTGCAGTTGATTCATCTTCCAATCGCAAAAATCCTCAATGAGTGGGCTGGTCTATAGGCAATCGTGAACCACAATCGAAAAAATAAAACAGCGGGAACGACGTGGAGATGAAGTAGGGGACGAACCAGTTGAATAAGATAATTTCCAACTGGATGTCTTGAACTTGAAGTATCTTTCGTCTATGGTATACTGAGCGGAACCCTTACCACAACTGTCACTCTAAATAACGTATTGAGCTCAGCTAGCTCCAAGAGAATACTTTGATTGGTTATTGTTTACTAGACGACCTAAATACTGTAACAACGTAGTATAATGAAAAAAATACGTTCACTGGACTACAATAATGTATCATATTTCATAATCTATCTCATGAGCCGTGCTAGTGTTTTGTAATTACAACAATGGAATTATACCAGAAATAAACACGTTGCCAGAGAGTTCAGCTCTATACTAGTGAATATTAAACAATCTAAATTATTGAAGCTAGCTAGGCCTGGTACGTTATTTTAAGCGGCAGTAGCGGCACGGTGGTGAGATACCAACATGATTTACCATAATATAAATAAAGTGTACTGACTCGTGTCTTCAAAGGGAAATAATTCCGAGGTCAGAATCTGAGTCCCTGATCCCATAATTGCCTGTAGCGCAACCATCGCTTTTATACCGAACTATAAATGACCAACACTGCTGAACAATGCCATCGGTACCCTAACCACTCCAATCTACATTTATAGTTCACAAGAGAATCCGCTAAATCGCGACAGGTGAATGGGACCTTCGGCTCTGATTTGACCGCAAGAAAGCACGAATACTAGCCATGTTATTAGTATGATAGTGGGTACACCTCCATTATATTTGGATAAAGTATGTTGGTATCACTACATCTGGTCACGGTGAGGGTCCTGGACCCTTACCTAATAAATGACGTGCTAGTGCTAACTAGCTCCAAGAGGCCAAGACTTTGATTGGTCAATATCTCCCAGTGGAGCTACCTGTCATGGCAACGTGTCTGGTCTCCGTGTATTTCCATTGTTGTTGGCACAAAATCCTAGCCCTGCTAATGAGGTGGGATTTGATATGTGATGAAATTATTCAGTACAAGAGACCGTGCATTTGTTTTCATAATATATTGCCATTGTTGGTAGCTTTTTTAGTAAACATTAACCAATGGGTGTCCTGGCCTCTTGGAGCTAGCTAGTACTAGCACGAAATGTATTAGGTAAGGGTCCTGAACTTTTGTTGGTGATTGGGTTGACGTCAGATATGAAGAAGAGTACAACTTGGAATTTATTGATTGGATAAAAACAATATTGACATACTTGTTTTGCCAACTTGTTCATTCTTGAGCAGTTATTCATGTTTGATAGTTTGGAAAAATTATTTACTGATTGAACGTTCTGATAATCATAGCTAGACTTGTTTATATCATATTTTGGGATGATTCGTTTTTCCTTTCATAAAATACTAATGACTTCATAGATTGACGAGATGTATCACTTATTTAAAGGAAATGTAAGTATGAATTTGAAGCTAGACAAATGGTTATAAGTAATATTGATGGAATATATACTTCTCTCACTGAGCCAAAAGATCATACTACAATTTTTAAAACCATCTAATAGAAACTATTAGAACAGAATAAGATCTATTAAGATCTAATAAGATCTAATAAGTTCTATTAGACAATAGAACTATTCATTGTGTAAGTAATGTGAGGTATGAAAATAGATCCTCTAGCCATTCCTGTGACGATATTTTTCAACGGACAGTACTAGTAAGGGCCCTTGTCTCTTGAAGCTAGTCAGGCCCAGGACGTATTGTTGACTAATATATTTAAAGAATTGAATACCAAGTATTACTTTTCAATAATTAAATTCATCAAACCTGAGAAAGTATGTGTCTCAAAAGAATAACTCTTTTGCTTAAAATCTGTCATATTTGAATTGAATTTGGTTGGAAAATACCAATGGGGTGGTTACTTGGCTCTTGTTATATGCCGTCAAAACGATCCCAGCTTCTTCTAATCCTTGCAATGATTTTGTATATGAAGTTTTGATATTGATGAAAAAAAAAATGAAACTGAATCTTGCGATCACTATAGACTTTCCGTATGTATATTTTTCACATCACTATTTCTAGCCTCTTCTCAGCTATTTCTCCGAGTAATGAATTTTGATTCTCAATTATAGCCTTACAAAAATGGCAATACACAAATGTACCATTGATCATTGAGCAAGAAAAAAATTTATATTGCGTCAAATTACTATGCTCTTGATGCACTTTGAAGCCCAAATATTCTATCAAATCATGTTCACGCTTTTTATTGTCCAACTGGTATCCGAATATTGAAACAGAATCATCATTCCACCAACAGGCCCAGAATTATTAGTTTAGACAGATTTGAAACTTGGTGAAAATCCATGGAGAATATTGTTCCTCCTTGTCATCATTCCGATAGAACGTAATACATGGAGTATATTAGAATAAAAAGTGTTACTTATAGATTACCAAAATGAAAACTTGTCGCTCAAAGTTTTGAATAATACGAGAAATCGAAATTTTGAGTGAATATTCAACAAATAATTGTGTTCTAGCGCATGTTGTTGGGTGGTATTGGTGGGGGCTGCCAAAAGCTTTTGATTATATCCAGCGTTTCATTGACAGCGACTGCTGCTTCATCATCAATGCTTGTTTTGAACTGGAGAGTGACTAGCAAATAAGTCACGATTGTCACGCAAATCTGGAACGAAGAGAACAAATCTTCACCATCGCAATATTCATAAAATGCATGAAGAAGGAACATAATGTATTGTGAGAACAATTCAGTGTTATAAAATATGAACATGATAACAGATTTTGGCGCGATAACGACCACGCAAACCAGAATAAGTTTCAATATCTCGACAATAATATGGTATTTCAAATTTTGTGATTCAATTCTGATATGAACATTGAAAACCACTCGATTTTGAGAGATAGTTCTCAATCGAATGCATTCGAATTTTGAAAAAAACGACCTGTAGATAATTATTTATTGTTGTACAATTTTTTTTCATCATTCTGCTTGATAAATACTCATTTCTGGATACACTGTTGCATAAGACTCAGCGAAGACTCAATGTTGATGATTGATTATTGTTTGCTTAACGACCCCACCAACAGCTTAGCTAGGTTATACGGGGGTACGAATGAGCAGGTGATTATGAATGTATGATGTGATGATAAGTGAGAGGACATTTACAAAAACCCATACGTTATGCGGGATTCGAACCTACGCCCAACGGTGACTTCAGTTTCTGAAGCGGTGCCTCAGCTGACCGAGCTACCGAGGGTGGCGACTCAATGTTACCGTATCAAAGAAAATGATTTCTTTTCGAGCTTCAAACAAAAAGCTGTCAAACGAGACCACATGTTTTCATGAAATTTGACACCATATTTGTAACAATTTGATACTGTATAGTTTTGAGGCACAATCAGTTGCCCCATTTCAGAGAAAAACGATTTCTCGACCTAAACGATCTGAAATCTTTGAAATGTTCCACACTTCATGAGAATACCTCGAAAGAGAAAATTCATGATGATATTTCTTTGAATAAACTCAAATTCACATGGGATTTGGAAAAAAAAATGATTCACGTTATCAAAAAGTTCCATATGAATCAACCGTTTCAATGAGGAAAAATGGCATTTACTCTCATCAAATAAACCTCGATCAAGATACCTTTCGATAGAAGCAAAAAGCATCAGGTATATACAAAAAAACATTGTAAAATCATCAAAATTAGCGTTGAATATAACGGCAAGGCTGTGACGTCATTGTTTCAAACACAAGGTGTATATATATATATATATATATATATATATATATATATATATATATATATATATATATAAATATATATGAATATATATATATATATATATATATATATATATATATGAATATATATGAATATATATATATATATATATATATATATATATATATATATATTATATATATATAATATATATATATATATATATATATATATATATATATATATATATATATATATATATTGAATATATATATATATATATATATATATATATATATATATATATGTTCATATATATATATATATGTTTATATATATATATATATATATATATATATATATATATATATATTCATATATATATATATATATATATATATTTATAGCTCTCATCTACATTAAACATATTGCTCATGAAGCAACGCATGTGTTGCTTTTTACTAATCTGCATGTATTTAAACATAAAAAAGATCAAAAATTGAAACCATCCAGATCGTAGAAACATTCAAAATGAGTTATAGAGGTGAAACGGGGAATAGAGGTGTGTGAATAACTTGCCGTTACATTCCATATAAATAGCCTGAATGATCATTCCACAGAGCATATTCTGCGTTTTCCTAGTTCGAACAACCAAATGATTTCACTCGATTGCTTTTAAGAGATGATTATTGACTCACCGGTGCCAAGAGCTTGGTAGTTACCATGAAAATATTGTTGGCGTTAAATTGTGTCGGCCGATACGTAACTTGACGAATAATCATTTCCACCTGAAATATTAGAAGATCAAACAGAGTGGGGTTCATAATATATTCGCTCGCTCTAGTTAGTTAGATGCAATACGTCGTTTATGATGAGATTGAAAGCTTGTGCATACTGAACTGGTATTATGTAGATAGAGTTACATTCTTTGAGCTTTGAGTGATTGTACATTGATTGAAAGAAAAGTCAACAGGTAACAATCAATACATTTTCATTTTAGAATCGAAATATATCATTTGAATGAATGAATTCTCTAATTTGTGCTCGAAATTCAAGATTCTGAAATTTAAAGATCTCTAATTCAATAGAATGGATCTCAAAACTCGAAGACAAAATTTGAGCAAAAATATCAATCTCGAATTTCAAACTTGCACAAGGTGAAATTCAAAATCTAATCAAAAAACTAAAACGAAATAATTTCTCACCAACAATTGAAAAATTAAAAAGCTTATGTGCTCAAGTATGAACTCATTATTCGATATACGAAATAATTACGTAATCGCAATTGAATTGTGATTTAATCCATTTACCTGTACAGCGACTTGAAACTGCAAGCGGGCAATCGGATACCTCATCAGATATGATATTATTTGCTGTCTCTGGAATTTCATGAACATTGTAACCATAGAATTCATTATAATTGTATTCATATATATTTCTTTAATAGCTGGGTCACAACGATTTTGTAAGATTGGATCAAGATAACACCAGTTTGTCTATGATACCATTTGAAATAGGAAATTGTAACATTTTCAATAATTCGTAAGGTTTTAATCTGAGGTACTTATATATGAATAATAGTTTAGTATTGATCATCATCTGGAGACAAACTAGATTCACGGATAGATACCATGAAGACATGAAGAAACTTTCATTGAAAAACTACTGAGAGATGAAAGATACATCAGTCGTTCTAGTGAATTATATATATCCATTCGGCCACGACTGCATGGATGAATATTTTCAAATAATTATGTACAAAAATTATCATTCGCATGAAAGAAAAAAATATTCTTCTCACATAAAATGGAGAATATACACTTTATTAAGAAATGGACGGAGAAGAGAAGAGAGTTTTTTTTATTTTCTGAAGAAGACGAAGGTGAAATTGAAGAAATGAACATGGAGGTCAAAGAAAAGATCAGTTTTTTCCCTCAAATAAGGTAATTTTCCAAGTAGAAGCAAGAAAAATTCTCAATGATATAATATTAGAAGAGAAATTAAATGAGGAGGAGATATTTTCATAGAATTTTTTTTTACATCATGAAAAAAAAAATGAATAGTGGAAAAATTGATCAGTTTTTTAAAAATTATCATAATTTTTTTCAATGATTTTGAATTGTTCTCAATTCCTTAAATCATCACTAGAACTTTCACAATGTGTCGAATGAGCTATGAATGAGCGTCTGTATATCCAGCTATTTCTTTGAACTGGTTGGATCACCCTTGCGGTGCCCCGTTCAAACGATCCCAAACTTCCAGCCTTTCCCTTTATTGCTACGGCCTCTATCATAGAATAAAGAATACTAGTAGTATTCTCTAGTCTATGCCTCTATGGCACAATATAGCTTTGTGTCGAGTTTCCGATGTTGATGAAAAAAATGAAGAAAAAGAACATTTTTCAAATTTCCATGAATAATTACATTATGTATTCTTCTGAATATTTTCTGATAGAAATGTACGTACTGTACGTAGTTCATCAAAGTTCACTAATGATATCATACTTTTCGTTTAGTTTGTGAATGAACGTGTCCGAAAATTTTCCTGTTTATGGTTCCCTCAAATTAGTGAATTTCAAATCAGGTTTTATATTTCAACATATTCTTTTTTAAATTATATCTCAAACTCCGGTCAGCTGGTGCGTTAATCTCAGAAATGACATTATCGCATTTATGCTCTGTATTGGAATCTTTTTGATGTTCATAAAATCCAAAAATCGTGAAGAAGAATTTTATTTTCTTGTGATGGAATTTTTTTTTCTCTCCTAATTGATTCCAAATTACGAAGCTGAGTGTCTCACAATCCCACTTCTGAATGTATTATTTGATTGATGAGAATTTAATTGATAAGAACAGCAACGGATTGACTGAGAAGACGGCATAATTCAGAGGTGAAAACTCAATGATATATTCTCAAATGAAAAATATGTTGATTTGAATTGAATATCAACTTGAGTGAATGACCAAGATGTATTGAGGGTTCTTTTGGTTTACAGTCTGTTGAGTTCTTGAACAGACCAACGCACCCCCTTAATATTTCCTGCTTTTGGCTCCACATGAATATTTTACTTTTTATTAGTGACACCGTCAGAATTGTCATTTCATTAACCTTTATATATTTTTTAAATATAAATAATCTCTGTTCTTCTCCCACACACTCACTCAATACTCCATAATTTATTCTCCCATTTTCATCGTTCAATTAAATTACCATCCAGTCTTGATGAAAGATACTTTCAACCATACTGACATCAGTGGCACCATTCCCTCATTGGAACGAGTTCTCTTCGCTGCTAAACTGACTTGTTGAACTATCACGTGATAGATAAGCGTTATACTTTGGTAATTTTTTGCCGTAGCAACACGGGTTTTTTTTTAAGAGAGAAACAGTAAAATGAATTAATCATGATCATGGCTATATCTTCGTTTGATTTGACGTTGAATATCTCACGTATCATCATCGAATACCAGTGAATAATCATCATTCGTCAGTTAGCCTCGATCAAGATTATTTTGTTATCTAGTACTGTAGCTCAGAAAGAACAGAAATACTCGAATTTTTTAAATCCACAGAATTTTCTAACGTAGATTTTAGTATTCATTCACGAAAAAATAATTAATACAGCAGCTATTTACAGCTTACAAGCTTTCTCACTTGAACAGTTGGCGATGCTGTGAGTATATTAAATTGAGGTCGCTACATTATACTCTCATTGCTCTATTACAGGATTGTAATATTGAATTTGAATATCATTTTGTTGGTGTTTAGCTGAAATTGTCATGAGTCAACTAACTGACTGTAGCTGAGTGAGTGAGCGAGTGTAGCTTCAAGTTATACTGGAGCTTAAAATTGAATGTGGATTGTATTTCAGGACGTGATAGTTGTACCAATAAATATCGATTCATATGAGTAATTTCATTCTCTAGATGAAGGCATACATCACTTTTTTCATATTCATAATTTTCTTCAGAATGTTTCGTCTTCTTCCTTTAGAAATCTTTATGTATGCCACTTATCATTTCCTTCCTTTTTCCAAAGTCAATAAAAAATTGACGAGTCGCATTCTCCGCCCCATTGACGTCACAAATTATAACATCCAATCGACGGGGCTGTTAGAACTGAGGTGAAATCCAAATATCCAATCAGGGTGTCTCTAAATGATCTCTTTAGTGATATGGATCTAGAAGCCGACTTGTAAAGCCACGCCTATTCTGAGTCCTCAATTGGCATAATTATATAAATGAAACATATCAATGTTCCATTTGCAATGGTCACGATGCATTGAGGGGTACGTTGGTTCACCGGCCAGTAAACCCCAATTTTCAACTCATTTTAAATTCCGAAATTTTCAATAAGAAATTTTAAACCCTCAATGCACGATGTAGTGATACCAACCTATTTCATCATAATATGAAGAAGGTGTTACAACTCACATACTGATAACATAGACGGTATTTGTGGTCTCTTGCGGTCATTTCAGCGCCAATCGTTCCGATTGCCTGTCGCGATCTAGCGGATCCCCTTCTGAACTAGATGTAAATAAGAGTGGCTACGGTACTGGTGGCATTGTTGAACTGACAAAATCTATGATTCTCTTAATCTACTAGGCCGTGTATAGCATTGTTGATTATTGTTGTTTTATATAGTTATAGAAATCGTAGAAAGAAAGCGATAGTTGCGCTACAGGCAATCGGGACGCTGAACTCAGGTTCTGATCCCGGAAATATTTCACTTTCAAGACCCGAGTCCTTTATATTATGATAGAATAGGTTGGTATCACTACATCATGCTCAATGCATCTTGGCAATGGTCAACGCAACTTACTGAATCAAGAAGGCCCTGAGCGTGGAATAGCAGGACCATCAATCCTATTGAGTCATTGAAAATATGTAGCCACGAGAAGAGAAACGTTTTGAAATGTGCGTCGACCAACATGAGCCGAATAACAATGTAGATGTGGATAACAATATTCATCAATTGCATTGCAAAAACAGATATCATCTGCGGATTGAAACATTGATTCAATAGACCAACATTATCAGACAGTTCGGCATGTAATTGACGCAACCTCACGAAGATCTCTTCCAAAGACTTGCCGGTAATGTCGTCTGTTATCGCATGGACTGTGAGCCGACGTCTTTGAGAGAACTAGAAATAATAAGAAATGAAATATTAATGATTCAAACGATTGATGAAGTGGCTATTTTCTAATCATATTCTTTCATATGTATTCATTCATTATGTTCTATTGACATGCGCGAAGTTCGATCGTACATGACCGCTCTTCCACTTGACCCAATTAAAACACACAATATCAATTGAAAAAAAGTGATAGATATATCAGCAAACAAGTATTGAACACAGAAGTAACCTATTTAATCAAGCTAACAATAGATAATGGGAAAAATAATAATATCGGTAAAATGACAGAAGCTGAGTTAAATCAATGAAATTATTGACAATTGAGCTACGTCTTGCTACAGCAATAATAATAATTATTATTATCATTATTCATTTATTCAGTGAAACATATGTGCATACATGGAATATACATATTCATAGAATAATCCAATCTATGCAATTACGATACCGTAGACCTACTGATGATTTTAAATGAAAGTAATTTATTGGAGGTATATCAACTAAAACTGCTGAAACAACTATCCCCACACTACATGTGATTCCACGACATAAACCCAGATATATATGAAGTTACGGCCTACCTCCAAGACCTTACAATTATTCATATGCAGAGCATAGTTCATTTTGCATCATCTATCATGGTTTATGTTCTTGTTATTTGCAAAATCGAGTTTAAGATTAGCAAACCAGGCACTAATTGCAATTTTCCGTTATATGCAGAACAATTACTATTCATCTCACATGAAATAAACACACGGCTTGGATATCACATATAATAAAACTATAACTATATAACTAGACTTGAATTTAATAAATGAATGAGTAAAAATAAATTTAATGGGATTAAACATAAATAAATGTAAGGTAGTCCACTTCTCCAGAAAGAATAGAAAGGGGGACATAAATGTAAGCTATAATCTGGGGGGTAATACTTTGGAGGGGGTGGATGCCTATAAATATCTTGGAATTTACTTACATGAGAATTTGGGTTGGGGGGAACATATCACAAACCTGTCAAAAAAAGGAATAAAATCACTAAATTTTGTAATGAGACAACTCAAGGGGACAGGGATCGACATTAAGGAAAAGGCTTACAAGAGCCTAATACGTCCAATGATGGAGTATGCTGGCTCGGTCTGGGATCCCTACAACATCAAATTGATCAAAGAAGTAGAGGGGGTGCAGAGGGTAGCTGCAAGAAGGGTTCTAGGACGGGTAAGAAGATTTAGAATGGAACGAAATGATCAGGGAAGAGTTGAAAAAGTAAGGGAAAAGCCCAGTGAGATGGTGAACGAATTGAGTTGGGAAAAATTAGAGGACAGGAGGAAAAAAGATAGACTCCTGAACTTTTTCAGGGCAAGGAATGGTTTTAAGGGGTGGGAAGAAGTGAGAGATAGGATAGGGATGAGAGTTCAGAGGAGGGTGAGAGGAGGGGAACAGCTTGCTGTGGAGAGGGCTAGAACAGAACTGGGTAGAGGTAGTTTTATTCAGAAAACAATAATGGATTGGAATGGGCTGCAAGAAGATGCAAGAAAAGCAAAGACTATAAAAGAATTTAAGAGAAGAATTTAAATGTTAATTATTGTTATTATAATTGCAATTGAAAGTAAACATAAAAAGTTAATGTAAAAACTGCCACCGCGCATGCGTGCGCAACTGCACGTGTATGAATAAATGAAATGAAATAAATAAATGAATAACAAAATGTGTCATGTGTAATATCTGATACAATTATTTATCGTCAATTTGTAATTCCATCTCAACTTTTTCAACTTTTTTCATGATATTGTATTCATTCATCAATTACATGCATTTTTCCATGACAATTATCTCTATAGTTAATCTGTTGAATAAATATCTTTTCAAATGTTCAGAACAGTTTGCGAGTGTTTGATGAAACATTCTGAAACATTCTGAAACATTTTTTTGTCAACATATTTTAGTGGTTCCTGACTGTAACAATCATCACAGAGTTATTTTGATAGTCCATACGTACACAATGTATCATACTTGCTATGTATATTATGTGTTTTACCTGAAAATTCTCTCCAAATTTTCGACTACGTACAATGATATGAGGAATCACCTGTTCAATACGATTCCATTTTCTGACCTTTGCCCCTCCATCGATTTGTTCGATTCTGCTATGCCAAACTCTTCCTCCTGCCGCCAAATGTGCGTTCAACGTCACTTCCATAATATTGTACAAACTTTCAAAGACTTTCCGATTAAAATAACATGATGAAGCAAATTGAAAACAAAAATCCAGTGTCACAGAAGCAGCTATGTTATTGCATATCCATGAAATAATGATCCGATCAGATATAATTTCCATTGGAGTGGTAATGTATAAAAACTTAATGATCGAAAGATAAATACAGGAAAATATAGTAATACATTGTGATATAAGAGAAAACATTAAAGTTCGCCTCCATATTGATGTCTGAAGTTTTTTCATTAAATCTCTATCAAAAAACTTCCGATTATCTTTATTGTCGATGATAAGTGACATATTTGAAAGACATCTCGATCTGCATTGGGCTCTGATTATACCATATATACCCAAAAGTACAGCGTTGAACACGTAATCTGTTTCGATGAATACAAAACAAAATGGTATCCAATCGCGTGCCGCAGTCTTCTCAACAGTCGTAGTATACAAATTACTGATTATAAGCAAAAAAAATATGAACAATGTGACAATTGAACATATGATCCATAACAGAGATGGCTTAAAAACGCAGAAGGTTTTTCCAGATCGGTTAAGACATTTCCACTTGAGCGGTGTGAGTCCCGAATAGATACCGGAGTATAACAGAGGTTTGATGACAGAACACGTACACACGTGAGAAGGAGAACGAAATGTATTATCAACTGGTTTATTCATAGGTGTGATTAGTGAATATATGAATATACAGGAGAATTCAATATCTTGAAATATAGATTTTTATTTTCTATTCAATGGATGAGTTTGTTATATTCTTCTAGTTATGATAACATTCAAATTTCTGAATCAAAGATTCTAGATTCAAACGACAAACTATATAGGCGTATTAATTATTTCAAATCCTTAAAGTACCGGTATTTGTGAATCCGTAATTCATTTTACTAATGTCCCTAACAATTATTCATATCAGTATCAGTTTGTGGTGCGCTTTCGTGATTATAATGGAAATCAGTAACGTGATTGGTTGCGGGTGAAGAGTGATGTTTTTTTCCAAACACAATAAATGTACCTCCCAGCGCAGAAGATGAACAGTAACTGAATACAGCTCGCATGCTCTAAAGTAGTATACGATGGAGGATGACAAAGTTCTCAACTAGGTAGGGCAGCTAGCCGATGCGCAAGCTACTGAAAAATTATAGGCCTATCGATTTATACGCCGGACTATTTTTATTCAATATTATTTGTAGGATGATTTCAGTTGGTCGTAATCTTCTGTATATTGATGTTTATATGCATTTTTGATTTGCTATTTTTGAATTGCGAACAATTAGTTCATAGTAAATATCAGGTCATGCTCTCTATTCACCCAGATTTAATCGTATGCATGGCAAGCTGAAAAATATTTTGGCACTTAACAAACGCATATCTCAATCAATTGTAAAGGAACTTATATAACTTTAAAAAGTCAGTGATGAAATTCGACGTGCGCTGCACTATGATATCAAAATCAATATTGTAGCTATGGTCGTAAGTGTTGCAGATTTGAAATTCAATGTCAGTTTGGAAAGATTATTTAAAACATTGTCGCATCGTACGACGGTTTGCCTCATTTGCATGAATGGTTAGTCAACACAACAATAATTAAACTCGTCTTCATTTTATGATAAAGTGTATTCAAGAGAATACTAACAATCTATACACTTGAGTCATTCCAATTTCATACAAATACTCTCTGTTCTAGTGTTTCAATTATTGAAGCTAATGAAGAACAATCTTCATATTTGAATAGGTTTTTATTACACTGCTCGAAATGAAACATTATGAATGGCACAACTGTATATGCTTTTATCCAGTATATTTTGTATCACTAGCGTGTATAAATAAATAATGAATAGCATTGTTAAAAAGTACAGAAAGAGAAGGATGGATTACATTAGATGGATGATTGAAATTTTCAATTCTGGTAGTATTCATTTCGCGATCGAAAAATAAATCACAATATTTGATCTCGGAACCATAGTAAACATCAACAGCAATTGGCAATCAATTGTGATCTCAGTTTTGAAGGTATGTCTATACACTTTGTTCAGCTTCATTTCAAGTATCATAAAATACAATATTTGTCAATTCAATATATCGTTTTGAATATCATTTTTCAGTGAGTGTGATTCATGAAGATTCACACACTTGATATGACTTAAACAGAAACAATAATAATAATTCACAGTATTTGTGTAGGACTACTTGACCATGCATTCAATAATGAGGACCAGTTCTTTCACTTCCACTTTCACCTCCAGGTTCTTGTGCAAGCCAATGTCCGGTTTACTCCGCTCCTGTTCATACCTTTCACTGCATTTTATTAAGATTAGGACTCATTTTTTTTTTTTTTTTATTTATTAATGTGAGTCGAGGAGTTTATGGAGCACTTCAGGGTGTCAAGTCTCGAAATGAGACCACAGCGAACATTATCTCGTTTGCTTGATATTCGCACACAAGCATGCGGTTTGTGTGTCTCAACACTTTGAATACTTTGAATGTTTATAATGTACATTGAATTAATTCAAATACACTTTCTCGCAGGCAGAGCTTCAAGATACGTATGAAATACGCATACTAATTGAGAGGGTAAGCTTGGAGTCTTTTTGAGATGGATTTGAACATTATAAGATTTCAAAATTATAATTTTGGAGGAACACAAATATATTTGATAACTACGAAATGATGTGTAGTGGAATCGTGAACCTAGGGTTCTGATAATTTCACAGATATATAATTGAAATATGTGTTTTTCTCTGTTTATGCCAACCAATGGTAATTATGGGATACGTAATACAGCTTTTAATATCATCTACAATGTATTTAAAATATTTGTGTTCCCCCCATGTTGGAATTTTGATATACTAAAGAACGAGGGATTTGCGTTGTGAGATGAACTTAGAAGTATGGAAATCTAAAATGAAAAATATGTCGTCAGATAAATCGACATCTACGGACCTTGGATTACTTCAAACGTTCAAAAACCCTACCTGCAACTTGATGATATTTATAGTGCTGCAACCTGTCGCATATACACTTTGCAAAACCAATTGATCCCAACCGTAATGCATTGAAGGTTGTATCTGCCCGTCTCACGGCGGCAAACCAACGCAACCCTCAATACATATTGATCCCAACCTTCAATAAAATGGATACTTTTATTGCGATTTATTTGTTATTTTCCATCCGAATGTTGTGAAAGTCACTGAAAATATCCGTCATTATGTTTTTCATATTCAGTGAAAATTTTCCACATTTCAAGTATTCTCCATCAGTGTTATTCTTATGAGTATTTCTCAAACTTTTCGACTCTTTTACGGAAAAACCTTCCAACCGATTTTCCTTGAAAAAGTCCCAGCCTATTCTGGTATGACAGAAATATGAATTTTTTCCTGACCTATATGCCACGCACAAAATTGAAAAAAAAAAAAAAAACGAAGCCCATTTTTTTCGGTATGTGGAATGGAATCTTCGCTACGCTCATCTAACCATAATGTTCTAAAGTTATCATTACAGTACTGCATGATATTCCTCTGATTCGACTCCCACTATGTACTCTTGAAATAGATAGCTTGAATGATATATATTTTTTTTTAATAACATCGAAACTTGATACTAAATCATTGTTCCCCAATTAAGGCTATGGATGAAAGATAAGATCGTTTGAACGGGGCACCACAAGGGCGATCTTACCACCCCATTTTGATCATTTAAAACTAATGATACTGAAAAATAGTATCTTAGTGGTGTTCTGTTGATCACCTTGGTCGATCAGCAAGCTTATAATAAACAAAACTTGATGATTCACACTCATCTATTTGCGCTTTCCAACAGTACCTGAACCTACAAAATACCGAGACGCGTGGCTGAGTGGTAACACACTGAACCGTCATTCGGGAGACCGGGGTTCGATTCCCGCCATGGTCGACCATCCTGACAGGGGTTTTTCGTGGTTTCCCTCTGTCGTTCAGGTTGATATTGGGATGGATCTTTAACAACAGGCCACGACCGACTCCTTCCCACCATTCAAAAACACCTAATAAAATAACCTTTCATCTCACCATCCCATCATCTCATTCATCATCCACCGACGTCAATAGATCGCAGCCATCAGTATAGTGCGTCGCTAAAACCCAACATGAAAAAAAACACAAAATCTCACGGAAATTCAAGTAACAAACGAGAAGTGTTTTCCAAACATTTATGATTTGTAAATCATGAACCATGAACAGTATTGAGCTCTCTTCAAATAAATATGTGATGTATTGGAATAGTCAATTGATTGTATTTTATTCTATTTCATTTGAGCTTGGTTCATCTGAGCTGGTGATACAATATTCATTAATTAATGCTAATTATTGCATGGGTACTATTACCATTCAAATTATTTTTTTCATTGATCATTTCTGTTACCTTCTTTGTATACTGTTCATTACTTCTAAAATCAATTGCTTCTGTGTTTGAATTTAAACTTCAAGTATTTGTTTGTATCTGTTTTTTGTGTGCCCTTCAAGAGACCTATAACAATGTATGAAATGAACAATGTAATTTCTGTAACAGAATAAAATGAATTTTTGAATTGAATTGAATTGATACTCACTGTATCTTCTTCATGAACCGCTTGCGGAAATCATTCCAACAAAATGTATTATTGAAGTTCATGTCGATGCAGAGCCCGTTGGTACTCAGCATCACGGTGATAAGATCGCCTTTGTGGTGTCTCGTCATAATAATTCTACCTTTAATCATCAGTCCTAATTAGGAACTAATAGGTAATTATTTTATAAATTTTAGATATTGATGAAAAAAGTGTTCAGCATTATTCTCAATGGCTGGTAAGACGTAGCACTTGAATTGTGAGATATTTATTGCATGTGAAGCAAGATATTTACAAATCTACACACCTTGGATAAGAACCTCACCCAATTTTCATTGAACTTGAGTCCGTCAGTGTTGTCCTTTCAGTATCCATTTCATACGAATATACTATCTGTTCTAGTGTTTCAATTAGTGGAGATAATGAATATCTGATGGATAAATATAGTGGAATTTATCTGTACAATAAATTGACAACATGTATCAGATCTATCACCAATCAAGACTTTTTCAAAAAAAACTCCAAAATCATTCATCGTTAAAAAATGTATTTATAATATGGATGAATTTTTAATTAGACACAAATGTTGAGTCGACTCTTTTATCAACATATTTTAATGTTTTAAAATGAGATTTTATAGTGGCTTATGTATTTTAAAGTGTTTTTAGATGTATTGTATTAATGTATTTTATCTGAGATATTTCAATGTATCTTCGATTTCTTATAATTATGTTGTGACTATATGACGAATGTATTTTTAGACTATCTATGTACGTAATATTATAAATCATCATTTCCTCGCAAAATAATGAGAATGTAACGTCATCTTTGGATGAAAATTGAATAAATAAAATAAATAAATAAATAAATCTTCACATTCAAATAGGATTTGATGACACTACTTAAAAAAAATATGAGTGGCAAGACTGTACATGCCTTTATCTAATATATTTGTATCACTGGCGTGTATTGTATGATAGCATGTGATAAATAGCATTGTTTAAAAGTACAGGGAGGGAAGGATGGATTACATGCGATGGATTATTGAAAATTTCATTTCTGATAACACAGTACTTCAAACTTTTTCTGATGAACTTGTGATTTTTGTTCTCACCATATCATTCTTAGATCTGGTATTATCAAGTCCAGTTATTCTACACCTTATTCGCCGAATAACGCCTTATTCTACAGCAGTAAAAACACGATGTAATGATACCAACCTATTTTATCATAATAGAAGGTGACCCAACTCGTGTCTTGAAAGTGATATATTTCCGGGGTCAGAATCTGAGTCCATCGTCCCGATTGCCTGTAGTGCAACTAACGCTTTCATATCGAACTATTTAGAATAACAATGCTCAACAATGCTATACACGGCCCAGTAGATGACAATAATTATAGATTTTGTGAGTTCAACAATGCCACCGGTACCGCGAGCCACTCTTATTCACATTCAGTTGACAAGGGGATCCCCTAAATCGCGACGGGCAATCGGGACGATTGCCTCTGAAATGATCGCAAGAAACCACAAATGCCTTCCATGTTATCAGTATAGGAGTTGGAGCACCTTCTGTATATTATGATGAAATAGGTTGAACCGTATCACTACATCGTGGTAAAAACAAATAGCATAGGTTCATCTGGTGATAATCGAGTTGATATTCTAGCTATAGCTTCTCCCACCTCGGCAATTCAGGCACCATGGGTGATATTTTCAAACTTCTTATTATCTTTTTTTCTGAATCTACTTGACTGTTTGTTACTCAGGATTATAAGCCTACAGTTTCAAGTTTCGACGCTGATTGGTTTTGCCTCAACATCTGTGGAGCGCCCACAGCCAAGCTAACTGAAATATGCAAATTGGTCGGAATGAACATTTTCGATATAGCTCATTCGATAATAAAATACTGGAGCAACCGATATCGAATTAGCTCGTGTATGAATTGATAGTTGAATGCATTTGTTAATTGACGACTCGTATTCTCCGCCCCCATGACGTCAGAAATCATACCGTCCAATCAAAAGGGTTGTTATAACTGTAGTCAAATTCAAATATCCAATCGGGGTATCTTGAAATGACTACACATCATATGATTCAACTGGCGTACTGGTTAAGCCACGCCTATTTCGAGTCGTCAATTGAATGAGAGAATAATAACACATGAATGATCTTCACTTACGGAACACACCATATTTTGCGTACAGTAAGTCTACTGACGTTTTTTTCAAACCTTATGCAATTATCTTATAGATACGGTATTTGACTGGGACGTGAGCAACATCACAAAGAACTAATTTCAATCAAAATAGTCCGTAAAATGCACAAAAACTGTAGAGTGACTCGATTCATGATTAATCAGGAATTATCGATGAAAATACTGAACGATGGTTTTATTTCACTAAATGTATTCCAATTGTAAAAATGATTGTGAATTTTGTGCTGTACGATTGATTGATACGTTAAATATAATGTAGATCAAACTTCAAACTATATGTTCTGATATTTTCCACGTAGTACAGAATATCACATAGTAGAGCATGAATTCACTTCGAATCCTTGACACAAATTTTGAGACTCACATATATAGAAATACTTCAAATTGAATGAAACGGAAGTTGTAATCCCAAATCCCAAATTGGTATTAGTATACTCTATCTCTTATGAGTTTTCATTAATGCTCATTCTTTTGTTTGCATTATACTACCCTGCGACAATAATGGCCAAATTGTTATACCCTTTCTTATCTCACCGAATGTGAAATTATTTGTCGGATTGAAATTCAGTTGATAGGACTTGCATTGTATTTTTTCTTTCTTCAACTCCAACGTCAGCAAAAGGTTGATTGGATGGATTCAGTTGAGTTTAAAATATATTATGACACAAATCTTACCAAAGTATAGCGTACCGGACACAATCTCATGAAATACATTTCACAGGAGAGTTATCTTTTTTTGTCACTTTGACAAACCTGCTGAAGCAAAACATCATACGAAGGAAATACAAATACAGCAATACAAAGGAAATACATCACAATTTTAACATGTGCATAATTATCCGTGACGAAATCCACCATCAGAGACACATTTTTAGGATAATTTTCAATGATTTTTATTCAAAAATTAAAAAATTATTCATGAAGGTTCAATACTATAAAACTTTCAACATCTCACAAAGTTGTTTGCGGTAACAAGACTAGATATATTACAATATTTAAGTACAAAAATCATAAAAAACAACGATCATAATATCTGAAAGTACAAAGATTCAATCAATAAAACTCAAGAAATAAATGCATCTATTTAATACATGCATATCTTTCAAATTCAGACTGTTTTTATTGTTTTCCATCACCAAGATTTGTGTCCCCGTTTTGTAATTATGGTGAGAGGGTATAAATCAGGCACTTGATAATGATAATGATGGTGAGTATGTGCGTAAGTATGATGAACGTTTGTTGGGAGAGAAGTTTTGGCAAAATGTTCTGCTCCATAATTGCCGCCGAAGCTACCTCCTCCTAAGTCGCCGGCACCTCCAAAACTAGCGCCTTCGAACCCAACGCCAACAGAACCGGCTCCACCATAAAGAGGACCTCCATGAATGGGACCACCATAACCGACTCCTCCAAAACCGGCTCCACCATAACCGGCTCCACCATAACCGGCTCCACCATAACCGACTCCACCATAACCGGCTCCACCATAACCGCCACCACCGTGTATACCATGTTTATCATCTTTTTTGTCTTTATGGAACAAACTCTTGAAAAAGCCGAAGAATGATCTGAGAACAATTCAAGTTATTTTGACAATGTAGCACTTTCTATAATTATAATATTAAGTACTGAACTGCGACAGAAATGATTTGGTGACAATTTATTTGAATATATATTCATTTTTTACGAATTGAATGATAAGGACACAGTTTTCGAACACGCTGACGAAAGATATATAGGCCAATTACCAAATCAAGACATGTCACGCAATGTTGGGATAAAACTGATCCCCCTCCCACATTTACTGCTTTATCAGCATTCTATTCTTTCGTCCTCACCTGTGAAACCTGTATCACGTATGCAGATCACCAGAAAGCACTACAGGCATTTTGGATTGTGCTGCTACTGAGCAGTCATTAGGGTTATTTCTTCAGTGGTAATCATAGGTACTAATTGAGACGTGGGTGAGAGGAAGGGACGTGTGCTCGGAAAGTTATTCTTGTTGAGCCAAAAGAGTGAATTGCCTTAGTACCATATCTTTGTCTATGATATTGCCAGTTTATACCCTAAATAGAGATACAAATGTACATTAAATATTATCAATGATGATTGTTCGAATATCAATTGTCGTTCTCCAATAACTATTGACCAAATACAATCACGATTGTTGATATTTGAGAGAAAAGATTTGAGACTTTCATTTCGCATTATACTGATTCAAAATCGGAGTTGGTTTTGAAATTGATTGTATGTGTGTGCGCCTGGCATTGAAGTCAGACAAAGGAACAGCCGATTGAAACTTGTTCCACACATAGACGTCATACCGGAATAGTTCCCGTCCATCGTGAACATGTTCATGAGAAACCCGTATTTGTCATGTTTCAAATTCAATTCAATTTATTATTATTATTACCATTTTCCACCATTCTGATCTCCTGAGCATTGATGATTATCACATATAGAGAGTCTCTCAGATGTATTTGTTATACTAGAAAGTGCATCATATGTACGTTTATATATACGTTTTTGGGGTGGTAAGATCGCCCTTGTGGTGCCCCGTCCAAACGATCATATCTTTCATCCATAGCCTTGATTGAGGAACAATGATTTTGTATCAAGTTTCGATGTTATTAAAAAAAAAAATATATATATATATATATATATATATATATATATATATATATATATATATATATATATATATATATGTATATCAAGATGCATTGAGGGTTGCGTTTGTTTGCGGCCGGAAGATGGTGCCTTCACTTATCTTGAAAACACGTACAATACCGTGAGGACTTTTCTGTGTAATATGGATCGCTGCTCTATCTGGTGTGTTTTCGTAGAAACGGCTGATAGGCTGGCAAACCTGATGACAGCGAACCGGCCTTGAACATATCGTTAGTTCCTTCCATCACCATTTATCTACGCACGGTCAATAGTACTTGGAACGTGGCCCGTGAATTGGAACATATTTTTATCATGCGAGGGATGAGAAGTTAAGACACCATCTCCAACGGGCAAACCCTCAATGCATCTTGATATATATATATAAGTTGTATGATGAGTGCAATATTTTCATAATATTTTCATGAGAGCATGTTCGACACTTTTTCTCGGAAAGAGTTTGGTGAATTCCCGGTAGTTAGTAGGCCTACTGAATAGAAATTTCAAATTTTAAACCTAATCTGACTGAAATTAAAACGTCACTGAATATAGATACAATTTCGAAACACCTCTCCAAGTTAAACCAATTTCATTATGGAGTTTTCAAGGAAGTGAATAGGCCTATGTTATATGCAAAAAATGACAAATATCAAGTTCAAAATTTGAATAGAGCTGTTCAATCAATGTTCAACAGTTCAATCAATCAGCATGACAACGCACGGTGTGTGACTACATTTAATAGTTTCAAAATCAATGTGCCATGTAGTTTTCAGTAAATCTTATGAAAATATTTCACTCATCATACAACGCATAATATGCTGCACTTTCTAGTATAACAAATACATCTGAGAGATTCACTATATTGGTGATCATCACTAATGCTTACGAGATCAGACTGGTGGAAAATGGTGATAATTGATGAGCGTAGCGACGTCTTCATCCCACTCTTATAGGGCTTTGTCTGTGTTTTTTTTTTTTTTTTGTAGGCACTCCACAGGTCGCAAGGGTTGACTGATCAACACGAAACTTTTTTTGTACACGCAAACTCATCCAACTTAGAACTGTATAGTTTTTGGGATGAATCGGTCGGACCGATTTTGAGAATCATCATCTCAAAGTTTCTAAAAACCCCATAAGAATTGGCTGAGCGGAAAATGTTGAAAAATAAAATCTCTCCAAATGGAATGAAATTCTCTCTGAATGTGTATACATGGATTTTACACATTATTACGATTTTTTAAGCAATTCTGATCAGTCGTTTGGAAAAAAAAATAAAATGACTGATAATATTCATGAAATATATATCATAAAAATTGTGACAGAATTGAGTTGTCGAGATTCACTGCTTTCTAGATTCAAGAGTTGACCAACAATGAAGTATTTTGTATATGCGTCAAGGTGTGTAGAATACCAGAGTCAATGAAGTGGCAAGAGTAGAACTACTTTAACGACTTTTATAGCTTATTCAGATATCTCGCTCATCTTACAACGCATATTTCGCGTTTGACTAGTAATAAAGTGAATTGAATTTGAAGCATGACAAATACGGGTTTTTTATGAATATGTATTGGGATTTATTCGAGCCTGCATTCATTTCCTACACAACTTGATATAAACAACAATGATATTCAATGACGTTTGGCCACATATTTTGGAACTGCTCAATTTTTTGGGACAAAATTATAGAAGTGTAATTGAATGCTTAGATATAGATTCACATGATAATATAGATGTGTGGTGATGATAATCTCTCGATTCATTCCGAAAATCTTCGAAAATAGAATGTAATGCCATTTGTTCAACCCAATGTTTCATTGCTAGGCTTGGTATGCGCGTATACGCGTGAGTTTTTTTTTCAACTTGTTCGAGCCTACACATCTACACAACTTTATGCTGAAAAAATATAAGTAGAAATTTGGTCACAGATGGAATCGTTCAATTTTAGTTGCATATTTTATTTGAACCCACTGTGGAAAATATTGGCGCTATTGATTCTAGCTCGTCCATCAACGCTAGGGTAACGCGCATTTAGACGAGAAACACTTTGAAACTAAACGAGTAACGACTGTAGTCAATTATTGATAATCAGATGAGCGTAGCGAAAATTTCCATTTCATATACCGAAAAAAATTGAGCTTTTTTTTTTAATTCTGTTATTTTGTGCTTGGCATACAGGTGAGGAAGAGAAAATAATCAACTTGAAACTTTTCCTACATATTGATATCATACATAATATATTGGGATTGTTCTTCAGGAAAATCGGTTGCAAAATCAGAAAGTTTGAAGAATCCCAAAAGAATAATCCGGAAGAGAAATACTTGGAAAACAAGAATTCTTCAAAGCTCTCAAATTTTCATCGAATATAAATAATACTATTGAGCACAGTTTCAGAGATTTTTGTAACTATTGAATGAGAAATAACGAATAAAATGCATTCAAAACGCATTTTCATATCAATCAGAGCTTTAGGGAAATCAATATTCTGTATTATGTGTCTTTTAGCCAAAATGCTTCTCTAATCAAAGTGTCTTGATACTGGTTTTTATGTAATTATTTTTTCCTTACAATCTTGTACAACTGTCTACTTTTTTCGTTACTTGATGTAACTTGATTGCTTAAAATCAATAGTAATCAAAGAAACGTACTTCGTAAGTAGAATGTAACAAATCACTCAATGTTTTTTTTTTCTTTTTACATCAACTACTTTATTACTTTTAATGTTTGAGAAATACGTCCGAATTTGAATTGTACTTATAATTCACTTTTTTTACTCACAGTGAGGCCTGTTTTGAAGGGCTTTGTGGTTGTTTTTTTGTTGCACTTGTGTGTTTCTTCCTGTATTAGTGTATGTGACCAATGATAGAAAAAAAAATATTGATTCTACAGCAACAAGTGTCACCAATTAATTTGAAACGATCACTACTTTTCTGAGAAATGTGACAATCAACGAGAATGTGTATACTGTATAATCAATTTTTCTCATATTTAGTGAGATTTTCAGATTTTTTTCAAAGATTTCTTTCATCAAAGTTTGAAAAAAAATCGGAGATTTTCCAAATATCTTCCCGAAAAATCGTCGAAACAATTCTGCTGAAAAAAATATATGAATCATTTCTTGTATGACATCAAGTGTTCCGAAAAATCTTCATGTCGATTGATTACTTTGTCTAACCTGTAGCTGGCCACGAAAAAAAAAACGGAACACGATTTTTTCCGAACACTTCACTGCGCTCTTCTGAATATACATAACATATTTAAGCCATACTTACTCTTTTTCCGCTTTTTTCTCACCACCAAATTCAATTCCTTCAGTAAATACTATCAAAAATGATAAGAGTATCACAATCTGTAAATGAAAAGTTTTTTTATATAAATAGAAAATACAATTTGACACACGCTTTTTGTGAATGAGATCACATGAGTTTCATTCGTGTGCGATATTAGGTTCATGTATTCATAACAACTTGAAGACGCCTCAAGGAAAGGAATATTGAAATACCCAGGATGAGATATATCATCCCAATTATAGTCAAAAATCGGTATTGAGCGAAATTTGAATTCATGACAATTTTGTAATTGCACGAACTAACCACAATGAAATTAAGTGTAATTTTGTTGAAATATCATTTCACAATTTGGATCTTGTTGCTATAGATAAATTTCAGTATCTTTACCGCGACAACCACACACATAAAATAACGTCCCGGAATTATATAGCTTCAATAGAACCAATTTTATTTAGCCAATACTGAACTCTTACCGTCTAATGAAAATAACAATAGCTCATAATATATAATGGACGGGCTAGTTTTGGAAGAATAGATTGGCCTATATCAATTTCACGGTTATACAGGGTTTGGTCTTGTATAATGCATCGCATTATGTCCACAACGAGAAAAATTACATGAAAAAAAAAACAAATAAAAAAACGAAACGAAATTAAAATGATCATAATGAACAACAATGCATACACAAAAAGGTTGGGCATATATTCATTTATTATTATCGATCAATTTCACAATGTTTGTTAGTTTGAATGTAAGAGCAGGATTAATGATTGTTACTATAAATTTTCCCATCATATTTTGACCCCTGCAAACGAGTTCATGCTCATAGTGATTGACTAGTGATGACTCAAACATGGTGATGCACATAATGCACATGGTGCACAATATATTGATATGTCCACAAAACTCTTTGATGGACATCTATAGAACCTCATTGAAGTGTGAATCATTTTCGAACTAATTCACTAGTGATAATTTAGTTCTATCACAGCATAAATGCCTCCATTCGTTTGATATTGTTCAAATAAGACCTTTGACTATTACTTTTTATATATTCAAATTTGACTAGACTATTGGAATAATTTTTGTTCCGATCGCCAACGTGGTTCCATGAACTCATCTATTGCAACTACGCAATAGAAATTCACATATTCATGAGTTTACATTTCGGAATTTTGAGATGATACTGAGTTTTGTACGAATGTTCACGAAACGATGTAACAAATTTATGAAATGTCTTCATAAAAGCAAATGTAGAACACTGGAGAAAATCCGAACAGATTATAACCTGCCAATAAAATTGAAAACTGATATGTCACTTTTCTCTCAAAGTAATCACTCAAGATGTTTCTAATAGTTTACCAGTTTCGACGCCATTATAATTCAACTAGTTGAACGTTTTGTGACAGATGTGACTGCGATGAAACCACAAGCGCAACTGACTAACTGTGCTTATTATTTGCGACTTGACAATGCATGATGCGCCACATTTAATAATAGACTTAATATAACTTACTACATTTATTGCTTATTACGGAAATGTGGGTCGTGATTATTGTTAAATATATACAAAAAAAGTACTATCCTTTCTATAGAAATTACAATTCCTACATTATTATAGTGTGACTTCAACTGCAAGTTAACCCAGATCGATAAAAGGAAGAATCAAATGAAGAGTCATGTATTGTCTACTTTTCATTTTTGTTCAGTTTATAGAAAGTATGTAAATATATAAGAAGAAACACTTTAATCACTCATTAGTTGAATAGAATCAACGTAATGACATAGTATTACTCCTGATTTGTATATATTTCCAGTGATTCAACAACTAGTCTGAAAATAGTCTGCATTTTTGAAGTGGCTGAATCTGTAGCAAAATTGTATCTTATTTGATCTTGAACTAATAAAGTCAAGATGTACCCCCAAGGTAGTGTAGCTCTCATTGTGGAAACAGTCTACACAATCACAAGATTCATTGTCAAGTATGAAAGTAGCAGTGATGCTATCTGATCTATGATTTCATTCATTTCATTTTCATTTCACTCTGCACGATTTAATAGCTGAAACATAATATAAGTGAGGATTGTAAAATTAAGGGAAGCCCGCGTAAGAACACAAAATCTTGAATGCGGGCTGTTGAAATAAAAACATTAATAAATATTGTAGCTCGTAGCAGAGACGGAATAAATGAATAATATTTGATATTCAAGAGAAGACAAACAGAAAAAAATTATTATAAATTAACAACACTAAGTCGTTGTGAATGAATGGATCTGTGTAGATTATAGTATTCTACATAGAATAGTGAAATATGGTAGTATATATTTAATTACGTGGTAGATTCGATTACATTTGTAATATATGTTAATGGTATATGGTATAGTAATATAAGGTACTGGAACAGGGTGAGAATAGCTGTTATGTATCCAATTAATTTGGTAAAGCATCATGTTTGTGACAAACAATTCTCACATACGACCTCAGCCAATGGTCGTTTTTTGTCTGGAAATATACAAACCACTCGTTTCTCCGATATTAGATGTAATTTGATTGAAAATATGAGGCCCAATGTAATCGGCACTTTGTCGATAAATTTGCTTTCTCCTCGTTGGAATAGCTAAATAGTGTAGTTTAGGACTCTTGGTATAATGATCAGTGCATTCGGCATGAGGTGTGAATAAATTTTGTTTATATTCATCAAAATGAGTTTTGAAGTGAATCAAAATTGTGCTCATGAATGATTGTCTCATATCCAGTACTTGAGTTATATCAAAAGTTTGTTGAGACGAAAATTGTTTTGATTCGTTCAGAATGATTTTTAATATTAATTTTTGAGCAACGATAATTTGTTTGATATCAGACTTATATTTACCACCTCGACCAAGAATTCCATACTGTACAATAGACATTACCAATGACTGGTAAACAGATAACATCATGTGTCTATTCAATATATGTCGTTATCTGTAGAATATATGAACCAGGTTACGAATTTTTGAAATTGTTGCACTGATGTGATCGTTCCACTTCAATTGTTTGTCGATGATAACACTCAAATATTTAGTACACTCTGCAAACTGGATTTCGTGACTCGTGCATTGAGTAATGGATGGACAGTTATAATTAGGAAGCTTCAGTATCAGCTGAGAGTCAGGACAAGTACTGGCGCTGATAGTAATAGTTCGAAATAATAATTCGATAAGAATGATGAAAAAATGAAATCTGATTATTGAATACAATTGACCGATGTAGATCGTCCACCCTCGTGATGTCACAGAATATAAGAACCAATCAAGTGGACAGTGAAGCAGGGGAAATAGGGAAATAACCAATCAAGGTATTCAAAATTGCCCCTGCTTCGTATTAGTCACGCCCATCTACAATGGTCAATTAAATATGAATAAGAATTATCACAAGATTTTTTTTCTTCCTCCATCTTTCCTTCAGATTCAAACTTCTTAATTTATAATTTGGGATAGATCTACATTTTATACCAATGATCAAAATTGAATTTGACTTGAATTCAAGGGTTTTATTGATGATATTGGTGACATTGAGAGCCTTATTTTCATAATATTTTCATTCAGCCATGTTTGCTTCATGTAGTATTCAAACTATAGAATGGATTGATATTATTAAAAAGTCTTCATGAAATATGTTAACTTGACTTGAATGTAGGAAATTTCAAGGAAATAATATTGACTCTTGGTTACTATAGAAAACATTTATTTATAACGAAATAACAAACACAACAAACATAACAACAGTATTTACAAAAGTAAGATGCAGGATGAGGATGATGATGAGGTGATGATGAGATGATGATGAGATGATGACTTGATTGATGACGTAATGAGCTCTGAGAGATTGTTGACCACGGAATGATTTCAACTAAACCACTTCCATTTCCGTCGCGTTATGGTTTAATGGTAACTATGGTGTTCCTGTCCTCCATATCCTCCACTTCCACCACCGAATCCTCCTCCGAATCCTCCAACATCACCACCTCCATACGACACATGTCCTCCTCCATATCCTCCATCGCTGCCTCCGTAACTACCTCCGAAACTGGCACCACCACCGTGTCCCGAAGATCCGAAACTGGCGCCGCCCCCATGTCCGGATGAGCCGAAACCGCCTCCGTAACCATATCCGCCGCTGCTACCTCCAGATGAACCGAAGCTAGCACCACCTCCTAAACCGCCATCGTGTCCCTGACCGTGGTGATCGTGGTGATCGTAGTGGTGTTCGTGGTCGTGGGTGTGTTCATCGTGATGATGGATTAACTTCTTTTCGTGATGGACCTCGTTGATTAGATGTGGCAGGTGAACTTTGATATGTACGCTGTTGAAAAGAAAGAGCATTAGCTTATAGTTTGCAATTGCATCATAATTCTGTACAATTATATACATTCTATGTGAATTACAATTTATATATTAATACACATTATTCACGGTTTCATGAAGCATATAATATTATTCCCACTATGATAATCAATCTGATTAATGATAAGTGATGGTATCATTATTATATTGACATTGTTCACTGATTTATGTTTCACTCATTTGATATTCACAAAAAAAATCGAATGAGAGATGAATAATTCATCAGTTTTCTGTCTTTGATCCAACGTCTGAAACTCTACCAATTGATGTGTCTCGACAAGTTTTTAGCTGCCAGCAATAACTTCGACGTCTATCATAATATGTTATCCTCATTTTTTTTATAAAAGTGACGATACACATAAAACGTGTATGTATAACAAGTGATGTATAACTACATTCAACAAATTGAAAACGAGCAATCATTCAAATGGAATATAAAGTATATACTAACTGTTCATGGCCTCCACCGAATGCTTCACTAATTGCAACTAGTGCCATCAGGACTGCGCACACCAACTGAAACAAAAATGAGATATAATTAAAAATAATTATTGCCTACAGGATCATCTGGTCAACTTTATTTGATATAAAAAAGGCACAAACCAAAGTTGTTATACACTTTTGGATTCAACTTTCTTTAGAATTTGTTTCAAGGAAGTATGTTAGTCCCGCACACTCACATGCGACAATTTACATTCACGTGCGACAATTCATAAAAAATAGTCTGTCCAATCCGGTTGTGTTGCTACGTTACTTTTGGTACTCATACATTATTCAAGTAATTGCATGTTATCATATTAACGGTTTTGCTACAATGCTTTGGTCTTAGAGTATGATTATATTTTGAAATGTCGGTGTTTATTTTAATATATTAGGTATTCTTACCGATGAATGCATTGTCATAACGTGTTACGAAATTCAGTTACATAAAAATGACAATTTATTTAAATGAGGCATGTGAGTGATTATGAACTGTTTGATACTGTATGGAGATCAGTACAACAATCGAACATTTCGTACATATTGTTCGTGAAAGAAATACATGTACATCCATTTTTTGATGAGTATTACATGTATTCCAGAATTTTCTCAGAATTGAACACCAATGAAATAGCTTTTCAGTGTTTGCTTCAGTTGTATAGTTGTTCATTTTTGAAATCGACAGATTTAGTAATATTGATGTTCATTATTTCAACTCCATGTCATGAAGTGGGACTACAAATTCAAAATTTGGGGGAAAAAATGAGATTTAATATTTTATTCCAAACATCAAATTTATATCACCTATTACTTTATACACATTTTCTCAAATAACGATTTGTTTACCACAGAAAAACCATAATATTTCAAGTAAATACTTACTGTTAGTTTGAAATCCATATTTTTTAAGACGGCTCGTTTTTTATTCCTTCTTCTTTGTTTGAAGACCTTGATCTTTCTGATGCCTTCGATTAGTATCCGATACCCTTATATAGTTCATCGTGAGGTAAACATCGCTCTTGACTTTCAGCCACGTTCACATACGTGTATATTGTTCTAAGACTAGAGTGGGGCTGAAGGGGCGAAGTAGGGACAAGAGAGATGAAATCGAGTGGGGAAGAAGATAATATGAATTTTAATTGTCAACATTGATCCTACTACACAAGAAAACAAGTTTCACTAATCGTGTGCATGCACAGAGAAAGAAAAAAAAACGCGACTTCTCTGTATAAATTCAGTTGAAATGTGAGTTTTAAATACGAGATAGAGAAATTGGTTTTGAACCTGAATTCATTCTAGCCACACTGATCTTGTTTGGAATCACCTTTCGCCTCGCGTGGTATAATTAGTATTTATTATGTTCTTTTTTTTGCCATTGAGTGAACATACCGTGATGACGTAAAATGCTAGGGAAAGAAAATCATTGTTTTAAAAGAGAGACGATTACATTCCGCTGGATAATTAATCATTTTGATCATTTTGAATTCATACTGACATAATATCGTTACTATTTTCCACTTTACACTATTTGCACTATTATTTCAATCGACACGATCAAATTGCGATCACAATAACTGAATATGTCTTGTATACTTCTAGTAAAGAGGTGAAAATAAGTCTCCACCAGTTTAATGGTTTCATTCAGTGTGTATTGATCGTTCTCTATTATTTCATTTATGAGTAATGAGTTGAATTATTCAAATTACTTCAACATCTTCTCTTAATGAAGGTGAAGTGGTATCATAATTATGGAAAGAGTATATTGGTAATCACCTCTGGACACAAAGTCCAACCAGTAATCAGCTTTCCATAAAGGTAAAGTAGTCTCATCATTATTCAAAAATTATCATTCATAAAGTATACTGTGCTGGTATATATACATCTCTGAACATGTTAACGCAATTATAATAGAACAATTGTCATTTCTCTGGGGAGTCAAGAGTACAATTATTTACATGTATAGTATTGAGGTTTAGTAGTCACATGGCTGTATAATGAATAAGAAAATATATGTAATGCTACCAGACGTTTTATAATCCCATCATCTCATACGATATTGGGTCAATTTATACTGCTGTAAAAGTATTTGAGAGTAGAAGTTGATATCTAGCATTAATCTTGATGATATAAAACAAATATGACGTGTTAATGTTCATTTCATTTTCTCTTCTATTGTAGAAATGCAGATTTGCAACAATGAAATGAACAAACAAACAAACAAACAAGATGAATAAGCGTGCAACTGCTCCGATATTGACGCAAATTAGTTTCACTCTACAACAGAACAGAAGTTAATTCGTTACGATTTGATGATATTTTCCAAGTGTATGGAAACGAATACATTCTTAAAATTGCTGGAATTATGTTCCGCGAAAATATAGGATGAAAAAAATGATAATGGCGAGAGGCAAACAAGAATACGAAGTCCTGTATACTTTCGTTCATTCATCCGTGTTACTTTGTAGGGGTTATTTTGGGGCACATTGATACTATAGTACAATTAAGATTCATCGGCGTCGGATGGATAATTATTGAGTTGATGGGATGATGATATGAAGGTGTCTTGGGCAATGAGAAGTAGAGTGGTAACAAAACGCTTGTGACTGATATCGCTTGTGACCATCGCGGTATTTGCCTATATACCTAAAGTGGAGAACCACGAAAAATCTCTGTAAAGATGGTCGAGACCGGAGATTGAAAAGAAGCCTATCTAACCTTATCTTTCAGTTCCATTCAGCAAACTCTTTGGAACTGAGCTACTTGTTTCGGTTATTATTCAAGTCCAATCAGCATTATTATAACAGTTAGTGAAAACAAGTAGCAAGGGTAAATTGGGTAGCCATGGTGCTAACAACTCTTGACTGCCGGTTAGAGCCAACAGTTTGGTTCATATTGGTGACTCGTTAACCAATAATTAGTCCTTATGATATAAGTATTTTCTCAATAAAATGAAATAAAATTGCTCATGCTTGAATTATTTGAAAAGTACATTCTGGCATATGCATTGAGAATGTGTAGGTTTGAATATCGAGGAATTTTCAGAAAGCATAAAAATAGGAGGTTTATGAGACTCAATGCATTTGTTCCTTGAAAACATAATTATCTTCTATCGATGTTTATTCTTCCTTTTTCTACACTTGGAGTTGATTGAAGAATGCCCAATGCTTATCTATCACTGGAACTATTTTTCGGAGCAGAAATATAAGCAAGTGGTTTTCAAAGATCAAGTTCATCTACTTTCATAAATATTTGGTAGAGAAACAAGACGTGCTTGCTTGAACATAATTACCCATGAAATTCAACCATCCAAGCACTGATGCACTCAGATGAAGAAATTGCAGGCTGCAGTTAATTTGTTAACACTTCGGAGATATTAGAAGATCGAAGTAGATATTGAATGAATAATCATGAGCGCGATGATTCAATTTCATGAACTGGAAAAAAATCGAGCTTTTTTTTTGTGGAAGAGCGGAATTCAGATAACAGACAAAGTAATCAATCTAGTTGAAACAATTCTGTGCATTGATGTCATGGAAAGAGATCATAAGATATCGATGTAACTATTGAGGTGATCGGTTCGTCACTTCCTTGGGAGAACAATATTGAGAATTCAAAATCACTGTAAGAATGAAGTAACATTTTGAAAATTTGTAATGTACAGGACAAATAAAATTGTAATTTAGTATTATGTTGATATTTTCCCACTTCTAATGTATGTATGTTTTCACCACGATGAAATAATTTGTTTCTGTGCTTTTTCAAGAAAAATATGTATTGTGTTGTAAAAATTGTCTAGATCGAGTTATACATTTGTTGAGGATGATCAACAGCTGAGCTGTATTAAGGCATTGAATCACTCAATTTCAAAATCATGGTATTTATATAGCTCAAGACTTCATTTTGTATTGAAATTACTATGAGAAAGTCATGGATACTCAAAACAAACCATACAGTGTGTTCTCCTAGTGAGCAGAAAAAGTATCAAGATTCCAATATTGTAACTTTTTTTGGTCACACTGAATTTCCATGAAAAGTCCATGGCAAATATAGAACGGAGAAATAAATGTATCATTTTTCTTTGTACCAGCAAAATAATTCGAAACATTCGAGTAAAAATGAGTAGAAATTAGTTGAGAGGTTGATTCTTCCTTCAATATGAATACAAATATCTTGATTTACTCGAATTGTTCTCATACGGCCTCGACCACACACGTTCAACAACACAAGTTTCTAACACCGATTAAAAACATCAAACCAGAAAAAACTTTCGAACAAAAACTGTCGAATATTTCAAAAAAATTATCATTACATTTTAAATTTAATGTGAGCATTTTCAGTGCATTTTGAAATACGTTTTGAACCTGAAGTAAACGAATTCGAGAGACCGCAAGAGCGACTATTCGTGTATACGATTTCGCGTCGTTAATAATTGTCACAAACATAGTACATATCACTCTGTGGGCAGACGTAGTATATGCGTTAGTAGGATGATCGAGATATGTATATGAAGTCTACTCGAAGACTCTGCACACCTTGACGTATATGAAATATACTCGATAACTCTTCACACCTCGATTAAAACTATCTAGTCTACAAAGTCGTGAATCACCTGGCGCAAAATACTACATGGAGAATATAACCACTATTCCCAGCAATTTGATGAAAATTCATATTCATTGAATAATTATTTTCTTTGATACGGCTACTGATCCCGAACCAATGATTTTGTGACCATCCATGACATTTGTGTAGGGCTATTCAAGTTCAGTGGAAATGTGATATTTTTCTAATTTTATTTCCCGCCCTGTAGTCTTTTGGGGTTTCTCAAAATTCCGAGATGAGACATCTTTTCGAAAGTGACCCAAAAACTAGACAGCTGTTTTAATTTGGATAAGTCTACGCCAGAAGTTTCATGTTGATCAGTCGAGCCTTGAGATCTCTGCAGTGCATCCAAAATATATATATATATATATATATAACTTATATAAAACATACATACAAAGCCCCATAAGAGTGGGATAAAAGTTTCCGCTATCGCTCATCCAATTAATTTGATTTTTTAAATGTGTTACCGGTACCAGAAAAATCCAGGGTTACACCAAGTACAGGAGTGTTGAGAACGGATTGAGTTCTACTAGTGAGACTCTCAAGAATAAACATACTAGGCAAACGCGAAATATGCGTTGTAAGATGAGCGAGATATCTGGATAAGGTATAATAAGAGTCTTACATTTGCTACTTTATCGACTCTGGTATTCTACACACTTGGTCCTTCATTTTATTGCTACTTTATCTTCTCTGGTATTCTACACACCTTGACAAATATAAAGAATAGTTAATTCTTGGGCAAAAATCGAATCTAGAAAGCAGTGAATCTTGTCTCTTTTCCATATATTTGATGAATAAAAACAGTTATTTGAATTTTTTCTTCGAAACGGCTGGTTCGAATTGCTAACAAAATTATGGTTATGTGTATCATTCATGTTTTAACACTCAGAAAAAATTGCATTTCTTTCGGAAAGATTTCATTTTTTCAAATTTGTTTACCCGGCCCAATCTTATGGGGGTTTTAAAAACTTTGACATGATATTTCTCATGATCTATCCAACTGATTCATTCCAAAAACTAGTTGTAAAAGTTGGCCCGTACAAAGGAAAGTTTCATGTTGATCAGTCTACCCATGTGACCTGTGCAGTGCTTACAAACAAACAAACAAACAAACAAACAAAAATAACACACAGACAAAGCTGTATAAGAGTGGGCTAGAGTCTTCGCTACGCTCATCTCATTATAGCGCACTCGTTTATCTTGACTAATCAAATTGCATATCCATTTATATAGCAGCTAAACATGTGATTGAAAATCATCATCCGGAACGGTCTGTATAAAATCAAAATATATTAATTTATTTTTGCTTGAACAATCTTGAATAATCTCTAGTAATTGTAATATGTATCATAAATGTGATGATGTCTTATCACCAACAGTTGTGGATTTGTACCTATAATATAATCCGTTCAAAACTACAGTTTCAACTTCTCTAGAGAGTAGAAAGTAATCATTTCAATTGTTGCATGGAGTTGGCTATCGTGGCGCTGTCACGACTTTCAGAATAATATATCGAAAAAGTTCTTCAGACGTCTGAGAGGTAGCAGCAGCTGCTTATTTATTCAAACGAACGATAGTGGAGTGAGAATGATACTAAAACGACATCATTTATAATTATATCAGTCAATAGTCCCAATTGGAGAGAAAATCGTGACAGATTATACCCATCGTCATGAGAACAATTAAGAGTGGACAATATGTCCGCTCTAACAATACAAATTATGTTTCCACCATTAAACGTTAATGAAGTACGGTGAAAAAAGATATCTACTTTGCATTGTACAGTACATGGTGAGAAACATTATTCAGCATCATCAGCATATATATATATATATATATATATATATATATATATATATATATATATATATATATATATATATATACATATATATATATATATATATATATATATATATATATATATATATATATATATATATATATGATGTTTCAAGCCTTCATGCTCATCATTATATGAATTTATATTTGAATTTTGGGAACTACCATGAGTGCCAATCAGAGAGACATTAGATATGATTAGTGAAAAATATCCATCAATATCTGAGCATTTAATGGAGATATAAAAAGCAATAATGAGCGATCATGAATTTCAGTGAATAGTCAGATAAACTAGGATGCGTGAAACATTACAAACGTATGAACATGCTAGAAATAATCAAAGTAAAATAATCAATATGTTGTCACTTCCAACTATTAGATATACTGGTATCTGATCATGGCTATTATTTCTCTCTTGGATAAATCAAATAATTAAGCTGAAATTGTTGATCAAAATATCAACATTCAATAGGAATCATGATTTATTTATTGCAATTCGATTATCACAAAATAATGCTTTTCTATTCTCAATTCAATAGGCTCACACAACGTAAGCAATAGAACTAGATATCATTGCCACATTTCGGTCTACCGTAACAATATAGAGTGGCGATTAAAACTAACACAGCTCATGGATTAAATCGGTTATCAAATTTGAAAAAAAGCTGGAAAATATGTTTTCAAACGTTTGATACCAACACATACCACGGAAAAAATGCATGTGAGAACTCAAAACACATATTTTTCGTGCACTTCCATGAAGAAACAAAAGGAATTTTTCGAAAAGTTGTATTCTAAACGAAAACGTTTATGCAAGAAGATCTTATATGCAAGAAAGTTCGAATGTACAACGTTTACTTTCATGCAAGCTGATGATTCAACTTTCATCACCCTGTTATTATTGGGATAATAATAGGAGAAAAATGGTCTTAAAAAAAATATTGTCTTTTAAGGCCCCACGTTGATGTATCACGATATTACACTTGATTCGAATCAATATTAATGTAGTTAGACGAGCGTTAGCGAGGACTCAATTTGACATACTGAAAAAAATTGGTGTTCGTTTTTATGTTTTTTTCTTTTCTTTTTTTATGTTTTTTTTAGGTTCTCCATAGGTCAAAGGGCAACAGCTATCAACTCCAAAGGTTTTTCCAATATGATTCTCATCTAACTCAGATCTGTATAGTTTTGTGGCATTATCGGGTGGTAACTTTTATTTTTATGAATTTTAGAATTTTCAAAAATACCCATTAGAATAACGCGACGGAAAAAAATACTTTTACTCTCCAAAAACTGAAATTTTGCTAGAAGTTGAATTACATTTTGATACGCATGTCTGGAAATTTTCAGCTCGATCAGGTGAGCAATTTTGAAGAAAAAACATCAAATGTGCTGAATTGGTACCACTCAAAGCAGTTTTTACCCATCCATTTATGACTCAAATGTCAACCAATTGGCGAATGTAGGCACAAGTTTGGAAAAAAATCGACATACTTTTACTATCCGCTCGTCTAACAACGCACATATGGCGTTTTCCTAGTATATAGTCATCTCTAATATTGGCTTCATAGCTATCTTCAAATTTTCGTTTCAATATTCATTAGGAGTATTTTCTGTTGTCCAGAAATGAAAATGGGCTCTTCTACGTAGAGAGAAAGACACCATGATAATAACCCATGATACCACTCATATTGAACTCCATTAATTACCTCCTTCCCAAAACAGAGAACATAATAACTCACTTCAACTGCACAACGAGTGTTGGCGTATAAACATCAAACTGTCCAACAGGACCGCCAACTATCGTATACATCCATGACTTACTATATACATTTTTTATCTGCATAATGTTTCCAATGTAGGGTCAGATGCAAAAGTTTTCCATGAAAAACTAGCTCAGTCAAATACAACTACCTGTTTATTAAAGATTTGTTTTCTTCGCATCTGACCGTAGTATATACTCGTACGATGCTCATTGCGTACTGTGCACTTTCGAATCATATGTTATGCATTTATCTTTTTATTTTTTTTCTGTTTCGTATATTGATGTAATTTGTATAAATTAGATTTTTTGGAACTTCTCTGAATTATTCTCATTATATTGTTTTTTTTTTTTAAATAAAAATCGACCCGGTTTGCTCATACACCATGTGTCAGTATCAAGGAGTTTAGATACTAATAAGTATCTAGCCTCCTTGGTCAGTATAGGCTTGATCAAGACGGTTCGCTCACCGTTTGTTTATGTGATGTCAACATAAAAAGATTCCAAATTTGACTCGAATACAGCTGTACGTCAATTATTGTTACTTTTGAAGTAATTCCTCTCGACTAACTCACTTATCTACGCTTAATTCATCTGTTTTCATTGATTCCATTGAATAAATGGAACAAACACCTGATGTTAGGATCAATTCGCGGCATATGTTAAGTTGTTATTCCTCCTGATAGTTGTTGGGAAATAAATAGTCAGTTGGTTAAATTGAGTCAATTATATTCAAACATGAAAATGTGTCTCGTGAAATTAGAGACTCTGACACCTATAATTCTTGATAATTGACCAAATATGAATAAAATGGCATATTATAAATATGGCACGAATGAATAAATTTCTGATTTGATGGGAAAGTGATCAGTTGAGTTTACATTTCATCATCACGAATATATATATATATATATATATATATATATATATATATATATATATATATATATATATATATATATATATATATGTGTATATATATATATATATATATGTATATATATATATATATATATATATATATATATATATATATATATATGTATATATATATATATATATATATATATATATATATATATATATATATATATATATGTATATACATATATATATATATATATACATATATATATATATATATATATATATATATATATATATATATATATATATATATATATATATATATATATATACCACCTGTCAACTTGACGAATATAAAAATCATCGTACCGAGACGCGTGGCCGAGTGGTACACACTGAACCGTCATTCGGGAGACCGGGGTTCGATTCCCGCCATGGTCGACCACCATGACAGGGTTTTTTCGAGGTTTCCCTCTATCGTTCAGGTTGATACTGGGATGGTTCTTTAACAACAGGCCACGACCGACTCCTTCCCACCATCCAAAACACCCAATAAAATAACCTTTCATATCATCATCCCATCATCTCATTCATCATCCACCGACGCCAATAGAGCTACCATCAGCCAGATGATGCCAATAGCTACCATGAGCTGCCAATAGAGCTAGTATAGTTCGTCGTTAAAACCCAATAAAAAAGAGAAAATAAAATAATAAAATTATCTTAACTTTTCCATGCCAATAGTATGTTCAGAGTATTTTGAGGATGATGTGTAGAATCCACAAAGTTGCAGCAAGATTAGGTAGTTACCAAAGTTTTACTATCATTTTATTGGTGTACGACAATCTTTTTTTGTGGATGCATGTATGGTTTACTGCAGGTATTTGTGGTCAAAACCATAAGCGATACAAGTCGGCACGATCACGAATACTTTGAAGCATTATTGGCCAAGGAAACGAAAAGTGAATGAACGTTGTCTTGGGAACTTACTTACATCGAGATACACTTACGAGTTGCGAGCACAAGTGGTCGATCCATGTAGTTAAAATGAAGAAAATATTCTGATATAGTACGCACTAGAAGCACATATAATAGAGCTCGATTATCTTTTCTTAAAGTAGCAGACAATATACGTACGTACAGTCTATGAAACATTTAGCAGTAAAAAATGCATGTATAGTACGTATATGTCAATGTTAATATTTTAAAAATCGATTTTATGTGATCCGTGAGTGTAGGCTTACGTATTATTAGCGTACATATTTACTGAAGTAGGCCCATCCATTTAAAAATTGCAGCGATCAAATGACCGCATTCTGCATGGTGTCTGATTGAAAAGTTCAGGTCTATTCCAGTTGATATTAAAAGTTGACTATTGATTGTAAGGTTAACATGGCGAGAAACAATCTCGAAATCTGTATATCAAAGAACTGAAATTGTCTACAAAATATATTCCTCAAATTTTTCAAAATTGGTAGGGAAATTCGGCCAAAAAATGTTAGTGTAAATCAGGCTGGAAAATGCAATATAATAGAGAGGTAGTGCGAGAGAGAGAGAGAGAGAGAGAGAGAGAGAGAGAGAGAAGTTGGCGGTCCGTCCTTCCATCATGTAACAATAACAACAGTCGCTCTTGTTGAGCCGACGACTATTGAGGAAGGAAGTATGTCTACGATTACATCAATAGTTTCTATTTCCATTGTCAAACAGAAGAATAACGCCGAAACTACAACAGAAAAGATCGAGACAACACGCTACCAATCATACTGCGTGAGGAACAGAACAAAACGATAATAAAAATGATGTTACGATTTACATATGATTTACAACATTGTTATATTATTCTCATCTTGTCCCGTTTCGACCGGCCAGTTATCATGCAACGCGAATAACTACTTTCCTTTCTGGAGCAATGTCCGAAGAAAGGAAAAAGAAGCAAGGGAGCGTAAGTGAAAGTGGTTTGGATGGACAGTGAAAGGAAACGTGTTATGAATGCGCTGGCAAGGTCGATAGAATATGCGTGGATGTACTGACTCCAAGTATACACCAAACTGGTTGGAGGCTTAGATTAACTACGATGTTTTTTATTTACATCTTGGCGTGATGCGGATTCGAAAGGAAATGGTCTATCATTTCCGGTTTATTGATTGACTTTTTTCTCCGCTCTTTGTATTATCTTCCATATTATTTTTGTAGATAGTGAAGCTATTATTATTTTAATTTGTTAGACGTGTATGTTCGCACGTAAACTCTGAGCAAGAATTATATGAGATTGAAATGTAAGACAAGAATGATATGTGGGCCTGATTATAGAACTGATTATATATAGATAACAATGAAACCCGGGTGCGTAACACAATTAATCAAAACAAATTAAGTTAGAAAGCTGTTTAACCAATGGATTGAAATAGATTTTTAATCAACGAGATTGGATGATACTACACTATACAATATTATTAAAAAATTATAAGATTATAAGATTAGATCAAATTCGTGTTTTTGATGAAAGATTTGGTAAAATTGAAATGAATAAAACCACTTTTTATCGATAGTGGGTTTGTCAACGCACTGTGATGATAACTTCAATTAAATTGGCTTCGGATGAACGATTTGTGAGATGGTGAGATGATGATGTGAAGTACTGTAAAGTACTGGGAAAGATAGTAGGAAGAAAGCGGTCGTCTTCCATATTGTAGGAACCATCTCGGCATTGGCCCGAAGTATAGAGAAGGAATCAACAAAAACATGAACGGCGGCGGCGGCAGGGATTGACCCAAAATCCGATTCATTAACCACGTTAATTCTGAACTACATGTGTCGGTGAATAATTGCTCCTAGTGCATAAAATTATTGAGAGCGAGGGAGTGTGTGTGGACATATAGGAAGAGAGGCCCCAACTCAATTACCAATGCTATATTGAGAGATACCCAACTCGATAAATTGCATATTGTCAATCTCTGATACATTTACGAACTGATAGCGCCAATTTGATATCGAAAATTGATCAAAATATTTAGAGATTCAAATTTTCAATCGATATATCGAATATATCGAACAGAATGAAATTACAATCAGAGTTAGAAAAATTGTGGCATTAAAATGAGCGTAGAGCTTTAGAAGATGCACATCAAGATGCACATTGAGTAACTATAAAAAGCTCGAGTTTTACGAACGCGAGATGAAAATCCCAACAGCAGCGTATTAGTTTGGTTATCTATACCACTTTTTAATCGATGCTCATCATGATTCCGTTATCGAATTCAAATAATTTACTGAATATTTAAATTCTATATCGAATAGATCTATATTATCGAAATCTAAAAATAGCTCGGATAGAATATGTTTAATTCCATCTTGGAGTATTTAAGGAGTATAAAACGTTACGATGAAAAATAAAGATACTGGCATGACTAAAATGAATTTAGACAGAATTATCAAGATTTTGTTATAACGCTTTTTCCAAATAATGTAGGACTCCGTGATGGAGTGTATCAACCATCAACCATAGAGAAGTACTTCTCTACGCATCAACCGATAGCAACATTCAATAGGAATGTTTAAAAATAGAACATTTTTCTGTCTCTTTTTCTGGAAATTATCTGTAAATTTTTTTCTCATGAGTGATGGAACCGATCAGAACCAAAATTTGAAAATATTCCACTTGGATGAATCAGCGTGCCCACGAAAAAATTCAGGACGAACAATCCGACCTGTGGAGTGAATTTTGTCACACTTTCGTCCAAAAATGTCAAAAAATATTTCTTTTCGAAAGTGGTGAAACCGATTACTCACAAAAACTATACAGTTCTTAGTTCGCTGAGTATGAGCGTCCAAAAAAAAAATCACATTGATCAATCAAACATTCCAACAAGTGGAGCGCAAACAAAAAAAAAACAGAGGAAGATACATCTTGGACCCAATGGAAGTCTTCACTCCACTCATCCGATGAATAAATAAATAAATAAATCGATGATGTTTTGGGGGAAATCCCGGGTACCCTGGTCGAGTACGGGTAATACATTACCCGGGTATTAATAATGTGCCCGGGTATCCGCAATATGGAAAGTACACTGTATAAATCCCAATTCCCCAAAAATTGAAATTTCAGCCCAATTTCGAAAAAAAAGTCATTTTTTTTCACCTCTCTTCTCAGAGTCATGTTGTGCACATGATCTAAACGATACCGCCGTGGTAGGTACCGTCTTCAACGTATACTTCCTGATCCGATTGTTGGGGGGTAAACACAATCGACTGCCAGGTATAATACATAGAAAGCACAGTCAATCGAATCCTACTTATGTCGGTACTTCCAATAAGTAATCACCTACTATGAACTACCAAGTAACAAGAATAATCCTTTCAATTGGTTCTGATTGTCAAGTGTGAAAACACATTTTCTGCAAATATTCATTGAGCCAGATTCCTCTCTTACGTATATGTGGCACATATGTGGTTGAACTCGTACAAATACAATTGCATATCTCTCGACCAGTTCTAATACATAGTTGATTAACTTTTGTCTGTAAATCTGGAGACTTATCGATTTTGCTCATATTCATGGGGTTGCTTATTGACAGTCGATAAAAGAACGTAAATATTTGTTCGAACTCGGAGATGGAAGCTGCGACTTTGATAAAACAGTGCTTATATCAAAAGAAATGATGTAAATACAAACAAAAACTTGATATCTTTTTAAAATTCCTCGTATATTTCCCGAGTAATTTTGGCTGGTACCGCGGTTCCTGAATTGTTATATTTTGAGATATTTTCGTGTCACATTATTCTTAAGAGATTGAATCTTATTTGTTTTGAGTATTGATGAAAATGCTCGACAGTGATGCTGACCAAAAATCTGTAAACTTATGTACTGGGTCATTTCCGAATGTTGGTGCACACTTTCGTACCGTTTAGTAAATTCGACATGGCTGTGTAAAAATTCTTCTGAGCGTAAAAATAAGAAGAATAGAAATGATCTTATGAATCACTTCGTATCTTTTAAGTCTTCACTTTGTTTCATTAATTACTCATCTACACTGCATCTATTGTTCAACTGCTTTCTCGTTCGCACAATATTGCAAACCATGCATGCTAGTGAGATAGGCTGACAACGACTAGGTGAGTGACAGGTAGCGTTCCCAAGCGCCAATAAGACGAACTTGATAGTATTTTTTATTCATTCATTTTTTATATTGAGTTTACTGAGACGTGTAGCCTGGTGGTTAATATACTGAACCGTCACTCAGGAGACCGGAGTTCGATACACGCCATGGTCAACCATGATGACAGGGTTTTTTTCTTGGTTTTCCTATGTCTTTCAAGTCAATACTGGGATGGCAACGACCGACTCCTTCCCACTATCCAGAAACACATAATATAATAACTTCTCATTTCATCATACCCTAACCTTCATCATAACATTTATAACCTTTCATCTTATATATCACTCACCGACGCCAATAGATCGTAGTCATCAGTAGAGTGCGTCGTTGAACCCAATATGAATAAATGAAAATATCAAGTTGAACGACGCGCGACTATGATCCATTGGCATCGGTGCATGATATATGAGATGATGGCCCGAAAGATGATGATGAGATGAGATGAAAGGTTATTTTATTCAGTGTAATTGGATTTTAGGTTTTGGTTGTGGCCTGTTCTTTAAGAATCACTTCAGTATACCTGAACGACAGAGGGAAACCACAAAAAGCCAAAGCAGCATGGTCGACCATGATGAAAATCGAGCCCTGGTCTCCTGAATGACGGTTCACTATGCTAGCCACTCGATCACTCGTCTCTGTTATGATAGTATGGCTGCAGCAATGTAAGCTCTGCCCAATCAGCAAATTGCAAACACTAATTCACAATGCGAACTAATGTCAGTGAATAGTAATTAACAATCGGATCGAATTGGTAGATACAGAATCAATGATAATGCGCATGTGATGTTCAAGATGAGTGACAAACCTTGCAGGCTAACTGAACAATTAACTTTGGTTGGTTGGGATGAGTTTCAGGTGGATATTATTGCCACTGATATGATTTTGTTGTCGTTGAACGCAAACTGAATTATCCCAATTCCTGAACCAATCAAATCTAACTAAGAAAACAACATCTGACCAATTAATACACCTGAGAAATTTATCCAAAACGATTTAATCAAACCTGAACTGAAATATCTATATAATTGGATGAGCGAAGCGAAGACTCAATTACACTATACCGAAAAAAAAGTGTCTGTTTTTTTTTTTTTTTTTTTTTTTTTTTGTTTTTTTTGTTTTTTTGTTTTTTTGTTCGCGCTCCACAGGTCAGACAAAAATTCAAAATCAATTGAAACTTGGCACACACATGAACCCCTATCTGACTTGATGCTGTATAGTTTTGAGGCACGATCGGTTGAACAACTTCTGAGAAAACTCATTCCAAAGTTTTCAAAAATCCCATTAGAATAAGCCAGAGGAAAACATTCGTGAAAAATATTTCATCTGAGAGGATTCAAATTTTCAGAGAATTTCAATCTGATAATAATACACATTATTCCGAACTTTTACTCAAATCGGATCAGCCGTTTCGATGTAAAAAAATATATAATGTTATTTGTGTCAATTATTCAAAGCTATCAAGATACCTATTAAATCAAAGCAACAAGTGTCACCACTTGATTGTAAACGATTAAAACAAAGCCTTCTTTATTATTATATAGATTATTAATGTGAAATAAGATGGCAGTGATGTAATGGTTTGGATCTCAAGGTGTATATAAGTTATATATAATAACCAATCCAAAGATAAGTTGATATGTTCCAGCTCATCCATCAACGCGGAAACACATAACGCGTTTGCCTAGTAGGGCACATATTATGAAAAAGGGTTTTTGTTTGAATGTCAACTGTTTGGAAATGGATCTCTTTTTTGTTGTTATAACCGTTCTTACATCACGTTAAAAACTTTGTTCTTCATACATTACATACAGAAAAAAAATATCTTCTGAGATTTTAAAAAGTATTTTTAAACTTATGATTGTAAGCAGACACAAAACAGAGTTTGACATCAATCTTCACGAAATATATGTAAGCATTCCGAATGATATATATAAGTACTATCAACTATCGTATGAGAGAAACTATATACTTTTTATTATTGGATGAGCGTAGCGAAGACTCAATTTCACTGTACTTGAAAAATCGAATGTGTTTTTTTTTTTTTTTTTTTTTTTGTTCGCGCTCTACAGGTCAAACAAAACTTTAGATCATGATGAAACTTGGCACACACATGAAACTTTACCTGACTTGATGCTGTATAGTTTTGAGGCGCGATCGGTTGGACAACTTCTGAGAAAACTCATTCCAAAGTTTTCAAAAATCCTATTAAAATAACCCAGAGGAAAACATTCGTGAAAAATATTTCATCTGAGAGAATTCAAATTTTCAGAGAATTTCAATTCGATAATGATACACATCATTCCGAACTTACACTCGAATCGGATCAGCCGTTTCGATGTAAACAAATATTTAATGTTATTTGTGTTAATTATTCAAAGCTATTAAGATACCTATTAAATCAAAGCAACAAGTGTCACCACTTGATTGTAAACGATTAAAACAAAGCCTTCTTGATTACCATATGAATTATTAATGGAAAATAAGATGGCAGTGATGTAATGGTTTGGATCTCAAGGTGTATATATATATATAATAACCAATCCAAAGATAAGTTGAAATGTTCCAGCTTATCCATCAACGCGGAAACACATAACGCGTTTGCCTAGTATGTATAATATCCATGTTTGATTAAATTGAATGGACCATAATCATAATTGAACGACACATAATGGAAACCTTTAATTGGATGAGCGAAGTGAAGACTCAATTTCGCCATACCCGAAAAAAAAGTGATTTTTTTTTTTTTTTTTTTGTTAACGCTCCATAGGTCAAACTAAAATTCAAAATCAGTTGAAACTTGGCATACATAAGTGTCATTATCTAATTCGATACTGTATAGCTTGGAGCCGCATTCGGTTGAACCACTTCTGAGAAACTCATTTTAAAGTTTTCAAAAATCCTATTAGAATAACCCAGAGGAAAATATACGTGAAATAATTTTCATCCGAGACATTTCAAATTCTCAGAGAATTTCAATATGATAATTATACACATCACTCCGAACTTCCACTCAAATCGGATCTGCCGTTTTGATGTAAAAAAATATATAATGTAATTTTTTCAAATCACTCAAAGCTATTAAGATACCAATTAAATCCAAGCCACAGGTGTCACCTCTTAAATGTAAACGATTAAAACAAAGCCTACTTTATCATCATACAAATTAATATCGGAAAATAAGATGTCAGTGATCTAATGGTTTGGATCTCAAGGTGTATATATATATAATAACCAATGCAAAGATGAGGTGATATGTTCCAGCTCATCCATCAACGCGGCAACACATAACGCGTTTTCCTAGTGAATGTTCTACTATACCTGATGAAGGAATCACTATTGTTACTGTGCAGTATTCGTGAAAATATTTCCCAATACATTTTTCTTCATATGATGATTATTTGCATCATTGATATACTATATATATCTATATCTATATATATATATATATATATATATATATATATATATATATATATATATATATATATATATATATATATATATATACCATGTATTCAAACCTGATATACTTATATAAATATGACATATTATCTCCACACGATTTTCCTCCATTTCACGTTGTTGCGCCTCTCATTCATTATTGTCTCTTTTCAACTAAATTGGATGGAAATATGTTCGAGCTCAAAAGTTGATGCTGAAAATAAACAACAGCAACATGACTGACGCAGAAAGAGGGCAGATTTTATTTCTTCATCTTCTCAATAATTTTTCATCTCAATTCAATTGTTTTTGGTACAATTTACAACATTCATCTTTCAAGAGAACACGTCTTGGAATATGGAACCCATTTGGATTAGAATTTAGATCACTCAAGATTTTTGATTATGCCCAATTCTTAAATATCCCCATATCATCGGATTTTCATCAGATATATATATATATATATATATATATATATATATATATATATATATATATATATATATATATATATATATATATTCCTTCAAATTCCAATTCAGAATTTTCTTCAACGACGAACATCCATTAACGCACACCAAGCACTTCACTTCCATCTTTTATTTGAAATAACACCATCCCAAACTTGTTGATTTTTTGAGAATGCATCACTGTAAGTAAACGATGCACTGAACAACGATGCACTTATTGCCTGTTGCTACAAACACTACACCTACCACACACTTTCACTGTCGTGTAACGACCCTCGATACTAGATGATACAGTGTATATACATATATTCATGATGATATTATGTTATTTACAATCATTTCCTTAGTACAT
>OZ023330.1:30905249-30945249 GCA_964007535.1 Brachyptera risi | reverse complement strand
CAATTCCGTAACGTTATTAGAGAATATTTTTAATATATTGTGCTTAAAGGTGCTTCGGTGACGGTTTTGTTTCAATAATTACTGAGGATGTATATTAATGTTTTTTTCCAAATCAACTGAATGGAGAAATACCAGGAAAATTTATTTCCAAATCCTTGTACCAGAAATAAATAAGTCTAATACATCACGGGTAAAAAATACATAGGAATGCAGATATGCCGACATAATTATAATATACTGAATAAAAAATCCACATACGATACGATTTTTCATACGATATTTTTGTCTTATTGATAAACAATGTTGTACTACAGTAATAATATTCGCAAACATCAGAATGAACAACACAGGAAATAGTGGTGACACATATGAACTTATGGAAATAGAAAATCTCATATTCTTCCAACAAATTTATGAGGTGAAATAAGCACTGCAAGAAATAACTAGATGACTATGGCAAAAGTGACATGAGTTGTAAAATATTTCAGTCAAAAACACACTCTTCGTTCGAAAACATTCATATTCATATTCACTTTGATGTCCCTGCAACGAGTCAAATATTTGAAATAACAACTGAAAAAGTAAACTTTTTTAAACGTCATAACTTTTTTATAATCGTGAACCTTTGTGAAATTGAATTTCAATGTTGAATACAGAGACTAAACTAATTATTGTCTATTTTCATGATCTTGTTCATCACTAATTATGTCGAAGATTGCAATCTGGAGCTCACTATACCACACAACTAGAAATCAATGTCGTGATGTGATAGTTCAAAAATGAACAAAACATCAACAAAAAACATGCATGGTATGTCATACGAAAAGAAGTGTTGTGAAGCTTTAGATAAACAACTGGTTGAACCGGTTTCATTATTAGATGAGCGTTGCAAACATTTCCATTCCATTCATCGAAAAAATGTGGGCTTCGTTTTTCTGTTGTTGTTTTTTGTTTGTGATTGTGTACGCTGAATACATGTTGGCTGAAAAACAATCAACTTGAAACTTATCCTGAATATTAGCGTTACACCAGAATAGGTTGGGATTGTTTTTCAGAAAAATTGGTGGAATTTTTTTCTTCAGAAAAAGATCGAATGGTTTGGAAAAATCCCATAAGAATAGCCCAGAGTGTGAATACTTGAGAAAAAATTAACTCTGAATTTTTCACTGTATAATTATAAAAACTTCATTCACATTTTTAGTGATGTTCACAACAATCGGATGAGAAATAACACAAAAAACGCATTTATAATGCAATACTCTCACATCAACTAAAGCTATTAAGAGGTGTCAAGTGTATTAACAATTGGACGTTCGAAGTTATCAATCCGAGGTCCGTAGAAGTAGTTTAAACTGACAGAATATATTCCATTCTGGATTTGTATACTTTTAAACTCATCTCACAACGCACACCCTGCGTATCCCTACTATAAACAGAACAGCGTGGTTTTACTTGTTGTTATTGTGGTCTAACAACAAACCGTAACAAATAGATAAAAAAAGTTGACTTCGAATAAACTGTGTAAATATTTCATCACGTAACAAGTGAACCTATTATAGCGCATGCAGTATGAACTTGCACTTGCACTTTTCAATGTAGTGCATCACACACAGCTGCATGATTGAAAGTGAAACTGAACAAGAAGTTGTGCAAAAAACAGATGATTGACATTCGAATTGTGAAACTTGTTACACTTTCAGTTCAACCCTATGTCAATATCAGATCGTTACAGCTCCTGTTTTTTACTTGTTTTCAATTATGTTCTGTTATGTACAATCACCAACTGCTTTACTTTCAAGACCAGAGTGAGTAGCAAGACCAAGTTCAAGTACTGTTGACGATTTCAACATATTTTAACCAATGAAAAAAAATAGTGAAAGGGTTCTCGAAGATGGAACATTCACTATTTTTGATTCATTTCATTCTTCAATGGGTGTTCTTTTACGTCACTTTCTCTACTACTTTCGTTCGGAGATGCGCATTTTCTTGCAAATAAAGGGTGTGCATTTGAATAGATTCTGGCATTGTTTTCATCATCTGTGAATAGTAAATATAATGTAATTTACATTTGGGAATATTCATTTCTTGCACAAATAAAGAGAATTAATTTCATTCAAATTGACGATATTGTCGAGATACGAGCTCTGCTGACTCGAATTGAACTTTCGTTCACGAGAGATGAAGTATCCGATAGGCTGCCTTCCCGATCTCACAAGAACAAACTGACCGGCACCTTCCTCAAACTGACACTTTCGTCGTTCGTGAAATAATACGAAATTCAATATATTTCAAAATGGAGCCAACAAGATTTTGACTATCCAGTGTGTGATTATTTCTGTTCGATCGTGAACCAACATCTATTTGTAATTAGCTGATGCTATACCGTAGAATATAGGCACCGAGCAGAGGATGATAAAAAATTTGGTCGATATGACTGTATCATTAACAATGGGAAATTCTATAAAATTCCTTAAATATACATATATTCATCTGATTGAAGCAATTATAATCCAAAATGATCATGGAACACAGATGAAACAGCATTTTTTGTGGTTCTTACATTGATAAACTAAAAAATAACCATGCCTGCTTGAATTTAACACACTAGGAAACGCAGCGTATGCGTTGTCCGATGAGCGAGATATTTATATGAATGTACTGGCAAGTTATGTGCACACTATGATTTTGATAATTTTATCAAATCTTCATTAATAATGTATTCATTCATTCATTCATTCATCATATGAGCGCAGCAGAGACTTTTGTTCCACATACTGGAAAAAATCGAACTTCGATTCATGCTTTTTTTTATTTTAAATTTTCAAAGTGAGCAAATCGACTTTAAAATTTGTCGTCCATCCAATAATTATTGATGAGCGTAGCGAAGTCTCCATCCCACTCTTATAGGGCTTTGTCTGTGTGTTTTTTTTTTTTTTTTTTTTTTTTTTTTTTGTAAGCACTCCACAGGTCGCAAGGGTTGACTGATCAACATGAAACTTTTTTTGGACACGCAAACTCATCCAACTTAGAACTGTATAGTTTTTGGGATGAATCGGTCGGACCGATTTTGAGATACATCATCTCAAAGTTTCTAAAAACCCCATAAGATTTGGCTGGGCGGAAAATGTTGAAAAATAAAATCACTCCAAATGGGATGAAATTCTCTCCAAATGTGTATACATGGATTTTACACATTATCACGATTTTTTGAGCAATTCTGATCAGTCGTTTTGAAGAAAAAAAATAAAATGACTGATAATATTCATAAAATAAATCATAAAAATTGTGACAGAATTAAGTTGTCGAGATTCACTGCTTTCTAGATTCAAGAGTTGACCAACAATGAAGTATTTTTTATATGCGTCAAGGTGTGTAGAATACCAGAGTCAATGAAGTGGCAAGAGTAGAACTACTTTAACGACTTTAATAGCTTATTCAGATATCAAGGTGTGTAGAATACCTGAGTCGATAAAGTAGCAAGGGTAGAACTACTTCAAGGACTTTTATACCCCATTCAGATATCTCGCTCATCTTACAACGCATATTTCGCGTTTGACTAGTACTAGGAAAACGCGGGATGCGCGTTGTTAGACGAGCTTAGGGGTATAGAAATCTAGAATGAAAAATAATTTGTCAACCCAATCTACATCTACAGACCTTGGATCACTCCAAACGTTCAAAAACCTTACGAGAATCAGTTATGTCACGGCCTTCCTCTTCATTCATTTCAATCGTTTTGAATTAATTGGTGACACTTGTTGCTATAGATTTAATTGGTTCCCGTAATAGCCTAAATTAATGGGAAAATGCTTTATGAATGCGTTTTCTTCGTTATTTCTCATCCGATTGATGCGAAAAATTTCTCAAAATGTGCTTAATAGTTTCCTTTATATTCGGCGAAAATTTGAGAGGTCTTGAAAAATTTTGATTTTTCAAGTATTTTCCTCCGGGTTATTCTAATGGGGATTTTTGAAATTTCTAAAATTCATAAAACAAAAAGTTACCACCCGATAATGCCACAAAACTATACAGATCTAAGTTAGATGAGGAACCATGACAAAAAAAAGTGTGAAGTTGATAGCTGTAGCCGTTTGACCTGTGGAGAACCGACAAAAAAACATAAAAAAAAAACATAAAAACGAACACCAATTTTTTTCAGTATGTCAAATTGAATCCTCGCTAAAGCTCGTCCAATAACTCCCTTCTTGTTTCATTCGTTACTCATTTTCAATCGTTTCACAATTCAATTAGTCAAACCTGTTGCTCAAATTCCTAATGAGTTTCTGAAAAGCTTTGATGTATTGATGAAAAAAAAATGTTTTCCAATAAAACGGTCAAGATGAGTCGACATTTGAAATTCTGGAATGAAATTAATTACCATTATGTTCAGATCACGTCAAAATTTGAATTCATTCGAAGATTTGTTTTCATAATTTCAGTTAGTGTTGTCGACAGCGAGGTCATTTTGCTCCTATGTTCATGTCCGTGTACTTTGCCATGGTTGTCCCCGTTTGAGGATGTTTTGAGCATATGGAGGTAACGGAAAAGAGAGAGAAAGTGAGAGAAGATTGAATCAGATGAATGGAGATAATAGATGAGAAGAAAAATGACAAAAAAAAACAAATTAAATAGAATACAAACGCAAGGTTTAGTAGGCTACTTCCTCCTATGCTCCAGTCACCATAAGCTTCCACTCGACCGAGACGGTCCGAACTTAGTCTGGACCCTCACTCCAGTCCTTATCGCCATGAGTGACCCTGCTGAACCCCTATTCCTGAGATAAATGAGATGTGAAAAAAATAAAAGTGAGTGAGAAAACGATTATCTCACTTAAAATGGCCGATTGGTAATGGTAAATCGGCCATATTAAGTGAGATAATCGTTTTCTCACTCACTTTTATTTTTCTCATATCTCATTTATCTCAGGAATAGAGGTCCTGGGAGCAAATATGTTGCTCTCGACGATAGCTCGGAAGATTACGGGGCGAAACAATCCCCCGCACCACATAAAGGTGTTAGAATCCTTCGAGTTCATCTTTTGGGTTATTATTCTGAGGTTTTTGAAATTTTCAGAAGTATTTTTCTCGAAAGTGGTGTAACAGATTTCACCTCAAAACTACAGAGTATCGAGTTGGATGATGACATATGTATATGCCAAGTTTCAACTAGTAGGCCTATTGTATTTTCGCTCGACATGTAGAGCACGAACCAGAACGATAAAAATGTTTGTTTCTTTCGAATAAGTTAAAATTGAGTCTTCGCTTCGCTTGTTCAAAAGAAAACGCAAAATCCCAATTTTTTAAACTCAGTAGAAATATAATGAGGATAATATAAACAATTTTCCGATGAGCGTAGCGAAGGAAGCCTTCGCTCATGCCTCATTTCTCATTTCGCATTGCTCAAGCATTTCTCATGCCAAAAAAATCGACCTTCGTGCCATATTTTTTTTCTGGGGAAAGAGGAAAGGAACATTTGTAGGCGACATATGGGTCAGGAAAAAAAAATGGCATGGAACTTTTAGTGAACGTTGGTGTCATACCAGAATTAGTTCAGAAGTGTTTTTCGTAGTTTACAGGGGAGAGAATCGTAAAATTGGTGAAATTCTCATAAGAACAACCTGGGGGGGGGGAGGAATACCAGAAAAATAATAATTTTTCGAAAGCTCTAAAAATCCAACTGAATATAAAACGCACTATCATACACATTTTCAGTGATCGTCACGATAATCGGATGAGAAATAACGAAGAAGACGCATCAAAAGTACAGATTGTGTTGAATATCAGGATCAAAAGGGGTTGCAAGTGGTCGCACTATGAGCATGCAAAAATTGCACCATATAAATACCAACAGGCAGCAGATAGGTTTTTCTAGCATCCGACGTGATACAATTAGTCTTTAGATTTGGAGTGAGCTAACAAATATTTTCCATTCTACATTTTCATACTTTTTATAGATCATCTGAAAACGCATAGATTGCGTTATTTCTAGTGAGAAATTTCATGGCACACGGATAATATTGAGAAATTGAAAAAAAAACTTTCCCGTGTAATTCTTGTTGAAATTTTCGAAAGTTTACGATTTTTTCGAAAATAACCGTTAAACCGATCTTTCTCAAAAACAATCACAACCTATTATGGTAAACTTGATCTATTGATCACTATTCCTCACCTGTATACCTCGTACAAAACTATACGAACAAACAAAAATGAATGAATAGATAAATCATAAGCCATAACGAACATAAAAACGAAGCCCGTTTCTTCGGAATGTGGAATGGACGTATAATGACTCCGAGTATAGTCATGCCTTGAGAGTAATACCTCGGTGGCTCAGTTGAGATAACTCCTGACCGTCAATCAGGAGGTCCCTGGTTCGAGTCCCGGCTGAGGCATATCTTTCATGATATGACTATAAAATTCTCATTTACTCGATATTGGATCGTATCCCCTAAGCTCAATTAAAATATATATATATATATAAATATATATATATATATATATATATATATATATATATATATATATATATAAATATATACATATATATATATATATATATATATATATATATATATATATATATATATATATATATATATATGTATATATATATGTATATATATATATATAAATATATGTATATATATATATATATATATATATATATATATATATATATATATATTCATGACTATCAATCAGCAAATTTCAGAATCCCATTCATTTCAACGATTTCACTAACAATCTACTGAAATCAAATATTATAACAATGTATACCCATCAGAATAATTCATATTGGTGTGTGTGTGTGCATGTTTGAAAAATACAATTGATTGCATACAAATAGGTCGAAATTTGCTTAGATAATTGAGTTGATGATGAATAATTTTCCACTCATGGATTGGTGTAGAAAGCAACTCATTTCATATATCGTCGATACGCGTGTGTGTGTGCGTGTTTGATACGCTTGACCATCAACTTGCCCAAACAATACATCACAGCCAACATTTGTGTAAGTCGCATAACGCGAAAAAAAAAGTTTTTGAAAAAGAGAAGCGAAAATGTTTGTCGCGCTTATGAAATGAACAATGGTGATCACCGAAAAATGTATTTTATTTGTTCAGTCGTTCGGAAAATAAAACGTTTCGAGACATTTTGTTTTTTGTGTTTAGTTTGCTTCTCTCATGTCAACTCTGCACTAGTAGCTACAGTTCTAATCATCTACGATATTGCTCTCCAGCTGTACAAAACATTACCTCACAAAAGAAACAAATGCAAAAAGAAAGAAAGTTGCAGTGCTATCTGGTATTCATAATCATATCAATTTTCCAACGAATATTTGGTTTCAGAACTCATACATTTAAATTCAATTTGATGGAATATATACTTCTTTAATATTCACGACATTTTTAACGAGTACCCAACAAGATGGCGATCAGGTATCCACGCTATAAATTGTAATTCAGAATGATGAATGGTCAAACAGTCATCCTTTCTTACCATTTTTAGAAGGGCATTTTTGTAGGGTCAACCCAGAATATGATGGTTGAATACGTTTGTATTTATCAGATAGAATATTTTTCTGTTTTAATCATGTGATTCAATACTTGAATTCACTTTTCACTTATCCAGGTATGTGTGGATACATTAGATGCATCAGTTGCATTACACCTTCCATAGAAGCATGCAATTCAGAGTTCGAGGTAAGTCGAATTGTAGAAATGATACGTTTTTTCATAATAGAAAAACGGAGAAAGTAATAATATTGACAGATAATTAATCAATGACCATCATTAAAATTATGTTCAGTTGGTAATTTTTTGAAAGTAAAAATCATAAATGAATATAAAATACCATATTATACGGTAAAGTAATCAATTATGTTCAGTTTATAATTTTTTGAAAGTAAAAAACATAAATGAATATGAAATATTCGTTAATTTATCATTCATTAATAGTGATGAAACTATGGAAAATGTTGAGAATACTGCAGGTGAGATATTAGTTCAAATGATCAATCATTCAAAACAAAGTGTGAGATGAGTATAGATAATAGATATATCCTGATCACTTATATGGTAGTATTATAGTAATTATTATTTGTTTCTCACGTCAAATTGATCAAATTGACACAAACACAAGTGAGGAACATGCCTCGTAATATTGTTGAAAATTTTTATTTTCGTGGTATTTAGAAATCAAACTATATTAATAATTTCTTGTAGGATGGAACTAGAAAATCATTTGAGACTAGCTTTCGTGTGGATCAGTCAATTTGTTCGTCCAACCAACCTGTGGAGCGCCTTTTAATGATGGACACACAGACCACATAACACATAACAAACACATAACACATAACAAATAACAACTATAGAACACGGTCCGAGAGAGCAACTCAGTTGGAGTCAGGTGAAATCTTCACTAAAGTCATTTCAATTAATATATAGATCTTCTACATCACATCATTTCAGCTCGCACATATGAAATTGCTTCTAGTCGATGACTTTTTTTTGTATTATTGAATGTACTTTTGTTGAATGTACAGTACAATATGATCATTGAATATTTTGGCATTGTGTTGATGAAATCACATTATTTTATCTTCTATGTGTCGATGACTACAGAATAAATTGTGTTTTCAATTGAAATGAAATTGAGAATGTCTGCACAGCTGAATAGAATATTCACACAGAACAATATACAATATTTAAGTCGGTATACAAATGAATCACTTAGATGAGAAAGATGTTCATGAATAAAGAAATGAGAAATATCAACCATGAAATTGTAGAGCTTCTTACAAATTAATACATCTGTGATTATTCATGGAATACATCTTCTAACTCAGGTATTTAGTCATGCTGCTTTCGTTTTGTCATATTGAAAAGTGTAAGAAGTGTAATTACAGAGAAATTATGTCCACAAAAAACTGTGCGGGGCATGAACCTACGCCCAGCTTGACTACAGTTCCTAGAGTAACGTCTTAGCTCCTTGAATCACAAGTGAGACTGTCTATTCTATTCCGACATGAAATGATTTTCCAAATGAGAAATAAAATACCAATATAAGCTTGATATGGAGTTCAATTCGTAATTTAATTATTTAAATTTTCTGTCTCATCTCGAGAGTTGCAAGTCCAAGATTGACCGTTTTCCCAATCCATGCATACTGACTGACAGTTTAATAGTCGTACACTTTCCATTATCAACTGAATATATATTCAAATATATCACTCAAATCATACTATCATATACTGTGATGCATATTATCAGGACTAAATTCAGTCAAGTCAATTCAACGTTTCAAATTGAAAACGTGAAACAGTATGATTTTAACTTTGATTTTTTTTTTTTTTTTGATAACATCGAAACTTGATACAAAATCACTGTTCCCCAATTGAAGGTATGGTTAAGGGTATAAGTTATTATAGGAGATAGAATGTTGAGGAAATATTTTGAAAGTGAGAATCCAGCACGAAACTCATCCTGATGTAAGGTTCAGTATTTGCAGCCAGAAATGGTTGAAATATTCAAATGATTCATTCAAGTCGATAGATTAAATATTTAAATAGCGTTCAGCTGGTATAAACTCTAAATCTGTAATGCAGTCCTGTTGATCGATAGTCCGGGCAATATTCAAACGAATATAGATCCAATATTATTCGAACAAGACTTGAAAAAATAATCCAATACAAATTCCGTTAGATTTGATTCTGTTCGGGTCAGTTCAAAATTTGGAACCTCATTGAATGGATGATACTGATACGGTATGTGAAAATTATATTTTTGTGGAAAATTTAAAATTCAATGGGAATGAGATATTTGGACTGAATTTCAATCCAAATATAGGTATTATATCAAGTTTTTATGATTTGTCCTCAAATATCGAACCTCGACAGATGATACATCAATAAGACCCACGTCAATCAGTTTCGGAATCATATATCTACATTTCATATTAATTTATTTCATTGTATTATTCACACGTGTTGTTTTCCATCAAATTTCGAATCATCACATTTTTGCATCGTATCATTTTCATACGTTATTACCATGACAGTTGATGGTTACCTTGCACATGTTGTTGGGGGCTTGATTCGCTCTTACCACTCTCAACATGGCATTTGTCATGTTTGTGATGTGAAATATGTGGACCAAAATGACTAATAATAATAAAATTCAATTTGTCGTACAATTGTTGTGCTGGTAGACTCCCCACCGCAAGTGAACAATGGTTATTTAATCATTATGTTTCATATCAATGTTCGTCCTGCATTGATAGAATGCCAATTTTGACAGAAAGAAGATAAAATGTGAACGCTATTCTGTAGTCTGAAACACAATGATGTCAGGAGATATACAAATGAAATTGTATATAATTTTAGAGAGAAAACGATGAAAATGCATTTTATTGTACATTGATGTATGAACGTTCATCTCAACACTATGTTCTTATAGACTGAAAAGATGTCATCCGTATATTTCAAGATAATAACTATAAAGTACGGTATATTCAGTTTCTGAAAATTAGAAAGACTTCAAATCCAGCTGCTGAGGTTTTGTTACTGTAACAACTAAGTCATGCTCTTATTATGATATCCGATCGTGAAATATCTCAAAATCATCTTTATTTCTTGCATTCTATTGAAATAGAACTGATAAGTATACTTTCCATTACCCTAACAAAAGATCACGTCAAGAATGCAAATCATGAATTTGGATCCAATATCAAACATTTGAGATTCATCGCATGCGGTTCGATTTCGAAGATTTTGTAGGAAGCAAGAAATATTCGAGAAATTTTAATGTCACCACTTGTTCCGGCATTGCAGAAGTTCAAGTTGACAGGACTCATAGTACCCCAAGATATTCTAGTGATGCATTGGATAGTTTGAATTCTATTGGAATATTAATTTCAAATATGTATATATACGCGTGGAATTATGACGCTTTTCATATTTCTTATTCAAATTAACGTTTTTCCGTTATACAAATGCTTGAACAAGCTGCTCACCAATACGTTAACACAAGAGGATTTTCATTGGTTCATTTTTTTGGGACTTATATTTCATGTTTATGCTATTAACTCTTGATCGAAGCTTCCACCTTCCAGCTTAGCACCTTCTGAAAATAATGGATGTATTGGAAAGAACTAATAAAATGTCATTGTCATTCATATATACAACTGAAAATGGTGAAAATGGTGGTTGGCTTTATAATTCCTACAAATGACAATTACGCCATATTGAATTGAAAGAAATACCAATTCTCAGCTGAAAATATGTGGCTTGTTGCTTCATTATTCATAATATGCAGAGATTCTCATCGAATATGGTTGCAGAACTTTGATGAAATCTTACATTGATTCGTCGACACCTTTTACACATGTCAATACGTTCAATCAAACCCAAACTGCTCTTGATTATTCAACATCAGTTTTTATTATTTTTTCTATTTTCACTGAGCTATGTGGTATATTTTCGCTGAGCTATATTTTCACTGAGCTAATTCTAGTGTGATTTGAAAAAATGTCACTTTGCTCAAAAGAGAATTGATTCATTTTTTCCGTTCGATCAATTCTTCTCTTATTATCTAAGATTCCTCTATATCCTTCTATCCGTTACCTCTGGACTTTTAAAACGTAAAAAATTCCCAATCATAATTAAACCAATGATGCTCAAGAAAACCGTCCCTCTGTCTTAGTTTATGCGGTGCTCTAGAAGCCAAATTCAAGTCGGATGTGAGTTCAAGTCCCACAAAGACCTATGGAATAAGTTTCTGTAAGCCTGATTCATCTATATCATTTGCTCACCGTGACCAAAAACCCTAGCTCTTGGTAGATCATTAAGCAAACAATTACCACCGTCATCAAAGATTGTGTAATGGAATTCTTGAATGTAGAAATATTTCATCAATTACGGGTTATTATTACACGCTTGATACAAAGTTTGGAAAAAATCGACCACGTCGATGGAGAAAAAAACATTGATGAACACTCTCTCTTAAATAAAAGAAGAATCATTCCAAAATTCTTCAATTCAGTCTATTTCCTGAAAGAGTATTCGATTGGAAAAATAAAACACTGAGAAATATAGTTTCAAAAATTCTCAGCAATTAAATCTGTACAAATTTCACACAATCACCTATACAATTTTAACTCAAGGTTTTCACTCACATGTCACTCAATATATAGTAGGAATTTATCATTTCAATTCACGTATCCAATAATTCATCACTGATAGTATTGAGAGTGATTGTTCTTACTAAACAAATATTGACCAATATGATTTTGATGATTTTGACAGTATGATCAGTATTTATTGATTTTTCTAACTTACATATTCAAAAACACGTTTCGGCTTTTTACACAATTTCAAGTACACTCAATCATAGCGGTCAGTCATCTCATAGCGGTGACCAGCCATTTAATCGAATATTTTCTCTCACATCTTTAGTAATTAGAGCAGATTCCGCACAAACTGCTATTGCTATTTTGTGTCATTTCAATGGTTGTATATACTATGAAGAGACTTGATGTGATACATAAGGTTTCAGTGATTTTATTGCATGTGACTTTTTTTTGTAGAGGCTTGACTTACCCTTCTTATAATTCGTATAATTGAAGACGTCCTTATGCCTATTATGCCTTCGAACACGGCGGATAAGAACTCGTGATCTTTATTGGAATTGGAAGAAGAGAGGATCGGTCCTCACTCCTCATATATATATATATATATATATATATATATATATTTATATATATATGTATGTTTTTTTTGTACAGAAACGATACGATATATAATAACCTAGTTGCATCATGGATATGCTCCTATCATCATGAAGCAAAAAACGAAAAAAAAAGAACTGAATGGAATACGAAAACCAAGAAAAAACAAAGCAAAAATATGAGACAAACAAACAAATGTACAAACATAACATAACAAGTGTATGTGGGTGTGTGAGTGTGTATATTGAAAAGAATATATATATATATATATATATATATATATATATATATATATATATATATATATATATATCCATGATGGCATATGTTTTAGAGAGAACGTATATATTGAGAATACAGAGACAAATTGGAATATGAAATATTCTCAGAATAATGATGAGCCCAGAATATTTCATATTTTGATTTGTCTCCATGTATTCCTATACGCGTCAAATGCTTGGAGCATATTTGATTATTCTACTGTACGCGAAAGTGAATTTCAATTAAAATTACGAATACTGAGCCAGATCCGATCATACATTTTTAATATCTGTGATTAACTCCAAAGTCAATACGTATTAGCTGGTAATCCACTTCCACCGCCGGCTAACTCACAAAGTAAAATGCCCACCGTGTTTACTGACTGATTCGAAATGATAGATTTCAAAACGGAATTGTGGTTCTGTTTTTTGTACGGTACATAAATGTATTTCCTCTTACTTTGATCTATGATAGACTCCTCCTAGTTCCGCAGACAAATTACCAACGAAATCTTGCCCTTCACTCGAACGTTCTGTTCTAGAGTAATAAAATATAATTATAATATGATGAATTATAAATGGCATCTATGGTTAGGTAGCGTGTTAAAAAAGGAAAGGAATTCTTCAATTGTTGCTACGCTAGGAAGAGAAGAGAGAGAGAGAGAGAGAAAAGGAAATGCAATATTTCCAAACATGTTATAATGTAATATTATGAAAACCTAAATCGTGAATTTGGTTTTAGTATCAGTGACGAGCCTGAGTACATCCCCTCTCCTCTCTTGCTATATCCCTCTCTCCGTCAGTACATTTCGCGGGTTGATTTATATATATATGGGACGTGTTCGGAAAATATAGTCACAGTTCTAAAGCAACAGTATCAGTTATCATCTCACAGTTTCGTGTTTTTGCGAGTCAAGAAAGTCATCATACAAAATGATGCTCAGAGTAGCGGTAAGTTGAACGAGTTTAACGAAGATGTTAAACGATATTGACGCGGGAATTTTACGTGATGATATTAGTGGTGTTAACTTATTCCTGCGATTTTTTTTCATTTGTGCAAATATTATCAGTGATGTTCAGTGACGTTTTTCAGCTAAAGGAATAAAGTTTCATTTCCAAATGTATACGATGATACTTTAAAGTGCTGTTGAGTTGGTTATCGTGAAATTGTTGATGAATACTACTTTTATGTTGAATATTGAGTTATTATACAGTATTGATAACTCAAGAAAATACATTTCCAACGTAAAAAAAAATCATTCATGATTTCAGACTAGTATTGAACGCAGAACTACTTAAGACTATTGGAATCGATCGATCCAACATTCTGATTATCAAATGATATATCCAAACATACAATTGATTGATATTTTTTGAACTGATCAATGAATCCATCCTAATTGAAAATATTATATTTTATTTGACTCAAGCCCGGTATTATCAGTAAGACTAGTTAGCTAGCTCATTGTGAGAGTTAATGAAACCACATAACATTGGTAAACACGGTGATAGCCTCTTTCAACTGCTAGGTGATTCCCACTTTGATCATTCGTGCACTTAGCATGATAAAACTTGTATGGATCGAATATATATATATATATATATATATATATATATATATATATATATATATATATATATATATATATATATATATAAATATATATATATATATATATATATATATATATATATATATATACATATATATATATATATATATATATATATATATATATATATATATATATATATATATATGCGAACACGACCACACAAATTGAAAACACAGGCAATTGAAAGTCGAAATTCTAAGCCAAACATAATATAGAATCATATTGGGTGACAATTTGAGAATCATCATACAACCATATTCTAAAATGATATCAGGCAGGAGTAATTCAGAACTCACATTATATTATTCATGGTTTCATTCGATCTGATTCATAATTGTTATTATCACATGAGTGGCATAATTAAAGGGCAATTCAAACGTATTTTTCACTTGAAGTTTCAGTTGCAAATCACTTCTTGATCTTGGTTATCCTAGATGTACAGTTTAATAGTTTCTATCTTCTTTTCAGTTAACGTCTGGACTTTTTCTGGCGGTGCTGGCACTGTGTGACGCGGGCGGCCACGGCGGTGGACAGTAAGTTCGCAAACCTTGTACAACATCGCATCGGATCTTAGCCTCGTGCGATCTTTGATGAAATAACTCCGATATCAAAACAATTTCAGTCAAACAAATCAATAGTTTGTCAAACTGTGCCTAACACTCACCTTTTCTCATACTGAATATCAACTCGTTCACAGATCGGAAATAGCAAAACTGATGGCTAAAATTTCATTTGTATATGTAAACGCGAAATAAAATCGAACCAAGGCTAATTATTCTTATTCTGAGAGTTGGTATAACCAAATGACATTGGCTTATATGATTATCTCCCAATTACTATCCACCCATGGAGATAGTCTCCCGTTAGTAGATCGGGTACTCGATTGTTCAAGGTATAAAATATCCATTTTTTTAATGGAGAATTCCCCCAACAGGTTTAAAACCTAGTTTGAACGGATAGTTTATGGATGTATCCCAAAGTCCAGTCAGCTCTCTTGTATTGAATAACATGGGTAGCGACAACAACATGCGACAGCCGCTGGTTAGAACTATTCCCCTATTGGTTTATTGAAAATTCTCATCGGTTTTGATTGTAATTATCATTTTCGAAGCATTTCAATTGAACTTACTAATTTTTTTCCAAACGATACACTTCAAATAATAATAATAATAATAATAATGATGATGATAATAATTTTTTGTATTACCAGAAGACTGTAGGCCTACAGTTACAGGATGATATTCGTCAGAATGGTGAATACAGAATTAGTTCTTTCGTATGATTCTCATATATTATTCGAAGATTCGAATTTCATCATTTTGTGAGATTGATAAGTTGTGAAACAATGTGAGTATCCATTATTTCTTTGTCGATGTGATATACTTGTATCCAGAGAAGTAGAAGGTCGTAACAAATAATATCTTAGGGTATTATGATTTTCATTTCGAGGTTAACATAACAAAATTGACCAATGTAGATGGGCGTGACTCATACAAAGCACGGGAAATTTTAGATACCTTGATTGGTTATCTCCCTATTTTTCCTTTGCTTCACTGTCCACTTGATTGGTTCTTATATTTTGTGACATCACGAGAGCGGACGATCTACATCGGTCAATTCGAGTGCATTTTTCAAATAAAAAAAGCATTTTTCAAATTGCAACAAGATTATGTAATTACCGAAGTTTTCAATATTATTTTGTTGATATAGATGAACTTCTAATGTCGTGGATACAAGCATATTGGTATGCCTCAATAATATCAACTGACCAACGCAACCCTCAATACGTTTTGATCAATACCACCGCATTATAGAATCACCTTGATCTGTAACACATGAAATCAGATAACCTACTTCATCCTAATACTCATGAAATGATCTCTTCCTATCTAACTACGAATTACAAATTACATGCAAATTATTATATTTTCTTTCAAAGGTTGATCGCTTTCTTTGTACGAGTACCACTACTAACTCACATTTTCTTCGTATTATGATCATTATTCACTAGGAAAGTTATCTATCATATTATTATTATATAGTTTCATATTTTCGATTTTCATTATGAGTTTGACCTCAAGCGATCGAGTGACCATTAAGTAGGTCGTGGTATGCATTTTTATGTTACAATCAATGCACTTGAAATGCAAATGAAATCGCTTTCAATAATCTCAAAATGACACTATGATGAATTATTCTTGTGAATGAGAAAGTATAAATGATCGTTTTACTCCACAAATTTTTACTTCATCGTGAATAAACACAGTATTTATATACAACAATTGTTTTTTTTCAGGCTTTATGAAAACTACGGTATCATTAATTATATGCACTTTCATGCTGTCATGGAATGCATCGGTAAATAGCAAGCCGAACGTTTGATGATAATGCCGAAAGTATATTCAAAAGCTCGAAGTATTATTCATATTGTGAGAAGACTAGGAGAATGATAATGACTGTATAATTTTTTTCATCAAGGGTAACAATTAATACGTTCATTGGATACTGTCCTCTTGTCATGCCATCTCATTGTTCAAACCGTACGGAATAAAAATGAGAAATAGTGTAGACCAATCAGTGAAATAGTCCACAACACGGAGTGATCAATAGTTTCTCCAACTGGTATTTAATCGATGTATTTAATTCACAAATCCTTTCGAATTTCAAACGAGTTGAAAACCTGAAAAAAATCAGAAGAAATGTGACTGTGATATTAATACCAGCTCATTTGATTAATAGTTTGATCCAAAAACGTACTAGTTGGCATGCGTTTAGTCGTGATATCTTCGAAAGGAAGGTATCAATGTGGGTTTTTGCGTGGATACAATACAATTTTATTAACAATACGGTACTTATACAATTCAATCTTTACATTATGCAAGCATACATATAGTTCAATCTAATGATACATTATCGATGGTTATAATTTATTTCACGAAATGCAACAATCTCATGACAGTGAAAACAATCCGAATGTATGTTTCAAATGAGAACCACATTGAATTTGATAGAAACAAAAAAAAATGATAAATTAAAAATAGATGCTGTCCTCTCAGAAAATATCGGTAGGAAAATAAATGTCCTTTCTATTTCATATATTGCAAAGTTATGACAAGTTATGCATCACATGATTGTTGTACAACTCAGTTGAATCATTCTCATCCACCATCAGTATAGTTCGTCGTTAAACCTAATTTAAAAAAATACACGAAATGTTGCCAACTCATACAATATCATCTACTAACGTTTATCGATGATTTGTGTTGCAGTAAGAAGGTGATAATTCACGTACCTTATAAAGTGAAGCACATCCATCACACGCATACAGTCTACAAGGTCATCAAAGAACATGGAGGTGGCGGTCACGGGGGAGGCGATGACGGATACGAGGTGGTTGGAATGAGCTACGGTCACGGTGGAGGCGGAGGAGGAGGAGGCGGTTATGGCAATGGTCCAGTTACTGGAGCAATCCTCGGAGGACATGAAAAATACGCTCACGGAGGAGGTGGAGGAGGAGGAGGAGGAGGAGGAGGAGGAGGAGGTGGTGGTCACGGAGGAGGTGGAGGAGGAGGTGGACACGGAGGAGGTCACGGAGGTGGATTCGGAGGTGGTCTTGGAGGAGGTCACGGAGGAGGAATGATGGACTTCGGAGGATATGGAGGTGGAATTGGAGCAAGCGGCGGTGGTGGAGGAGGACACAAATCATTCTCCAGCGGAGGCGGAGGTGGAGGTGGATTTGGTGGTGGAAGTCACGGAGGTGGATTCGGAGGTGGAAGTCACGGAGGTGGATTTGGAGGCGGACTCGGTGGTATGAGCGGAGGAGGCCATGGATTTGTTGGAATTGAATCATCTGGACATGGAGGCGGCGGCGGTGGCGGCGGCGGTGGTGGTGGAGGCGGAGGATACGGTGGACATGACTTTGGAAGCAGTGATGGAGGTGCTAGTTTTGGAGCAAGCGGCGGCGGCGGCGGCGGCGGCGGTGGTGCAAGCTACGGAGCGAGTGGAGGCGATGGAGGTGGATTCGGAGGAAGTAGTTTTGGAAGCAGCGGAAGTGGCGGACATGGTGGTTATGATAAGAAATAAACCCAATGTTCAGCAGCACTATCTCCACCTTCAATAAGACTTATCAAGATATATTCAAATTTAAACTGATATTTCCAATGATAATTGTTAACCATCATCATTTGATTCATGTTCAATCGTTTTTTATTATTTACATTTCCATTGAATCACAACAGAACCGTATTTTGTTCTCTTTCATTCAACGTACATACGGTACATTGAAACAATCATTATATACATTCATTCTTTGAACGATTATCTTGTAATTTAATATATGTTTCGAGCTACTCTGTCAACCCCAATCAAACAATACGCAACGCAACGGAATGTTATGTTATTGATTGTTCACCCCATTCATACGGGTACCTCTTTACTCTGTTAATTCTGTGCATCCTGTCACTCTCCCTTGATGCATACCTACTAGTCTTGCCACCTCAGTTGTGGTCAAATTGTTGTTATTGTTGTATCTTTTTAGTACGTTATACTATAGACTTTCCTCTACTTGCAGTGTTTACTTTCTGTTATATTGTTGTACATGTTTTTTCAATAAATGAACCATTTTTTACAATACACTCATTTGAATTATTTGTACTTTTCCACTCTCATTTCAGCAGATGAGTGGAGAGAAAGAGAGAGAGAGAGAGAGAGAGAGAGAGAAGAGAATATAGTTGATATTGCTAAAAAATACAAAATGTACCGGTGATGATTTCAGTTGAATATCCTATCACCCTAGTCTTCCGCAGTGAAGATGGTAGTGCATGGTTATCATAATGTAAGTAATCCTTCCGGCATTATGAAGAATATAGCAAACTATCAGACAATATAAACACCTGCTCAATCAATGACTGCATGTGGATGAACAAATTTTCCAAACATTCACTTTTACTCGATTATACGTACGAAAAAAGACTTTCGAGTTCAAGAAAAATTAGTTAAGGCTGTTTCAGCGCGGCCATATTGGAACTCGAGCACCGTCACTTTAGTCGAGCTTTGGCTCTCTTGGAGAGTGGTCACGTTCATTTGAGCTCCGGCTTCCTTGAAATACTTCGTACACATTTCTATCACTGTTGTAGACTAAGAAGGGTATGGGGAGACATGAGCTGTCAGTCAACGCCAGACAGTACTTACCACAATTCAGGGTCTCAAGTCCAAGCAGTGACGACGAGGGTCCGACAAGTTTCTTTGTTATGAAAGAAATACCTTGCCATCACGTATTTATGAATCAGTATCAAAATAAAATGTCATTGCAAACGTAATAATAATGAAGAATCATATGATATCATTAAATGAATATTGAATTGTCACTATATTTACCGAACCATATCCGTTCCTTTTTCATTTTTTATTTTAGTCCTAAAATGGAAGAAATTAAGAAAATGATATCCTAAGGAAATGCATGGAATTCTTAGATGTTGTCAATGAGTAAACGGGATCATTTTCAGTGGACGGCAAAAAATACTCACTAATCTGAAAATGAAGGCAATCTAATATGAGTGTAAGAAACTTTGCCACAGCTAGATGATCTAAAAATATCGACTGGGAGACATTTTACAAGTAGGCCTAATTATTATATTCGTCACACTGGAATCCACATCGGTATCAAAAACGAATAGAATATATCATGGGCGGATAGAACTATAACACAAAGTCAACATCAATTTCGACAGAATTATTGTGCCAATGAATATTTCACTGAGGTTTATTTTATTCTCAAAGACATCGATAAAAAAAACTCAATACAGAACAGCAAAAAAGTCAGCAGAGATTTGGGAGGTATGGAAATGATTATCGCTATGAATAATTATATAAGTTATTCAACATCAATAATTCTACATCAAGATTTTGTCGGTTTTGTCGGGTTCATATATATATATATATATATATATATATTTATTTATATATTGGGTTCAACGATGTTTAACGAACTACTGATGACTACGGCGTCGGTGAATGATGTATGAGATGATGAGATGATGAGATGAGAGGTTATTTTAACAGGTGTTTTTGGATAGTGGGAAGGAGACAGTCGTGGCCATAGTTGAGGAACTATCCCAATATTGACCTGAACGACAGAGAGAAACCACGAAATACCCATGTCAGAATGGTCGACCATGGCAGGAATCGAACCCCAGTCTCCTGAATGAAGGTCCAGTGTATTAACCACTCGACCACACGTCTCAGTATATAGTAAAATAATAAAAAAATAATAAAGTAAAATAATGAAGTAAAATAGAATAATTATAGAATAATAAAAATAGAATAATTATGAAATAATTTAATGATAATAATAATAATAATAATAATAATTTTTTTTTGTATTGATTTATTCATTTGTCAATTCAAGATTATATAGAAATGTTCACAATATTCCACAAAGCCTGTAAACAGGCTTATCTGTGGTTTGCATAATAATTATAACACATGAAAAACATAACTGATACAAAATAATTACAAGTATAGTGATGGCGTGTTTAGTTTTGAGAATTATACGAGTTTCAATGATATTATAATGTGCCAATATAACAATACATATATGAGTTTTTTTTTCATTCTCCTCATTATTATAATTTCAAAATATATACAAATTTCCATTCGACATTAAAAATTGAGAGAATATATATATATATATATATATATATATATATATATATATATATATATATATATATATATATATATATATATATATATATATATATATATATATGATGATTTTTTTATGAAACAATAACAAAATTTCTTGTTGGGAAAAATATGGGACTTATTAGACATACGATTGATACTTATAACTACAAAATAATTCAGTATAATACTAGGTGATTGATTGGAACCGAAACTTCCTGACATGTAATTGGAGTTTTGAGATACATAAAGAATGAAATATAATAATGGTAATAATAATAATAATTCATTATTTGAATTTTCAATAAAATATATTCATAATATAATCACAATCGATATATTAGAGAAAAAGTACAAACAAAGCCCGATTTTCACGGTAAATAAAATGAACGCCTCCCATATGCTCACGTGATTAGCTATATATTGCTGAGTAGAAAATAATGTAAACAATAGTTGCCGTACTTCTAATTGAAATGAATGATATAACAATTGATTACGTTGAAGAGTGAGAAAGAACTTTTATGTTATTCTACTTCATTCAGTACGGTTCCTGAACCAGACTACAGTAATGTGTTACTAAGAAATAAACCCATCTAGATGTCAATCACCAAACGAGTGAGTGTTTTCTACCTGGAGTCCTTCACTCAAAAGATGAAGTGATCGTTCTCTCTCTCTCTGTAACCGTCTCTCTCTCTCTTTCCACTTGATAGTTTCACCCGGCATCCGCTGAGGCCGGTACTGACTTGATCGAAATACGGTTTACATTTAATTGAATTTAGGATACTTCTAATCTAACCAGCCACATTGCACTGCACCTCGGTAAAGTGAATAAACGTATGGATCTACAAAAAAAAAATCAGAATTTTTGATCATCGGATTCTCAAATACTGCTCTTTTATATATTTTCGAAGCGTTTATCACACTTTGGAAATAATTTTATGAATTTAAGATTATTCTCATTGAAAAGATCATTCAATTTCCAATGGGGTGGTTCTTTTCGATTTTTTTCTAATGATTAAATACGGCCAGTAAAAATATTTTCTTGAGACCCTGCGATGCGTCCCATTTACCGATGAAACAGCCTTAAGAAAACAATTGCAATATTAAGCACGTTAAAATAACATCGTGTAATATAATTTTCATATACATGTGAAAAACAAATATAACTGAAATAAAACAACGATTATTCGGTGATGCTCCGATGATGCGGAGAGAGATCGAGTATTGTTGTTTCACTTATGTATTTTCTCATCTCTCTCATATCCGCCAACTGAGGTATGATTTTAACAACTTATTGTCAGTGGGTTAGGCAATAGATAGCGGATCAACTTGTTATCACCGTTGGTAACGCCTTTTATTGCGTTTTCCTTGAGGAAAATCCACTCATAAAAGTGTGATATTTTCTTGTCATTCATCGATGAATCAATGTCGAAAAAGTAAACTAAAAATTGTAATCGAAAAAAAAAGTTGATGGTTCCGAGAAAATTTTGATAAATTAGTTGGTGAATACGTTGAACCTTGACATACACGAAACCAGTAGATGATTACCATGAGGATGACAATTGATGAGTTGGTTGATTGAACCCTCCTCAATCAGATAAATTGAATTTCATCAGCATGACGAGAGCCTTTTTGATACAAATGAATAGTTCATTCTGTCACCTTGATTTACAACCAAAATTACCGTGACTTTACCTGATCTTGTATGCTAAGCACATATGGTTGAACTTCTCATTTTCAGTTTATCCCAAAGACAGTTGTTTTACAAACACAACGATAACATAGACGATAAAATATCTCAAGAAGTAAGCAAATCGTGTATGTAACGCTCGATGCATGTTTGTTGATCATTTTCGATGTCAACTTAAGCATAAACAACCGTAGTGGCTTTCCGGATTAACGTATTGTTGTGAAACTGCTTCATACCGTGCAGAGAAGTACCTTCTAAAACATTGTCGATCCATTATAAAAATTCACAGTATTTTCACACACAAAATTACCCTTGAGGGAACTGTTTACCCTATGGCAACCTTGGACCATAGGTTATGGACGCCTTGACTGATGATCAGAGGTTTAATAATCAACTGAGGCCCGGTATTACCAAGTACCGGTCATTTTTATCTGATAGTTGGTGAAAACAAATAGAATTAGTAACCATGTTAATCTCAACATTAAACTGACAGTTAGAGCTGATCCAACGTTGATAATTCTGGCACCAAGATACGTAAAATCGGCTTGAAATAAATCAATAAGCTATATTCATGAATTGAATGATACTATGTGAGAAATTCAGTTGAAAATTTCAGTTGACCTTGACATGCACAAGTGTCATTATCTGATTCGATACTGTATAGTTTTGAGCGCAATTTTTTGCATCACTTCTGAGAAAACTCATTCCAAAAGGAAAAAGAACAAAAACGTGGAGCAGAGAATTTAAAAAAAAATATGTATCCTTCGAATGAATTCGAATTCAACAAAATTTCGTGATAACAATGATACACATCATTCCGAAGTTCTAGAAAAATCGGATCAGTCGTTTTGATGAAAAAACTATGATGTATTTTTGTATCACATCAATCAGAGGTGTTGAGGAACTCATTAAGAATATAAGCAGCAGCTTCAACCAATTGAATTTTGAAAAAGTTGAAATGAGTGATGAATGAAACAGGAAGGAGCATGACACAATTTTTTTGATCCCATAAGGTGTAACTCAATATTCATTATAAAGATAACTAAATCGCTCATCCAACAACTCATATATGTTGCGTTTTCCTAATATAAAAAACGAGCTTGCATGTGTTCGATATTTGAATGACCAACATATTATGGTCCACTGTTTCAAGGCAAACTTCAAGTAGCATTCCACAAGCATCTACGGAAGTCAAGTGCACTTACTTGCACGGTATCTGCACACAGCAATCATATAATTAGAAAGGTGTTTGGTTATCGGCTGAACCATCGCCTTTTCACTCGGATTTCTTTAAATAGATTTATTCCAAAAAAATGTCATTTTGAAAGTAGATATTGCCCCGAATAATATAAGACAGCTTGGTGAAGGTGAAAGATATCTTCTCCACGTATGTGCGTGTGTGCAGTTTTCAGGTTTTACTTTTAAAATTAAAGGTTTGAACCGTGAAACTATGGCATTTTTGTTCATTCAACACAAACTTCAACACTGACTAAGAATCCTGAAAATATGAACCTAAAAAAAGGTGTCCGGGTTACATGTACGGCCTATTTATTGGTAATTCTCATCATATTTTCATCTTCAATCAAATATAGTACCGTTGAAGTGGGGTGACTTTAACCCACTGGTGTGACTTTGCTCTTCGTTGGAAAGAGATTCAAACTGCTGCAAATGAAAAAGTTTTAATTTTATCGTATCCATTTTTTTTGTATCTCAATAGATACGTATCAAAATCAAAATACGTTTCAAAATAGATACGATGAAGATAAAACTTTCTCATTTGTAGCAGTTTGAAACTTTTTCCAACAAAAGGGCCGTCACACCAGTGGGTCAAAGTCACCCCACTTTACATTGAAAACTAACGTTATTGGTTATACATTCCATATTGCTCTTAACGACACATTGCTATATTTGAGACGTATGTGTCAATATTGAGATGATGGAATGACGGTTTCTTTGGTAATGAGAAATACAGCGGGAATTAGATGCAATCAAGGACATATGAAAAGAATAGTCCTACAGAGGAAAATCACAAGAAACATCTGTATAAAGATGGACGGTGGCAGGAATCGAGCCGATGACAGATCCACTTATACCTCCTGCTCACAAGGAGCATAGCGCACTATAACTGAGCTACCAATACTACGGAATTTAAAATCACTTCTAGTTTCAATTTGCTTATGAATTTCATGAAACAAAATCTGTCTGATTATTTTATTGCTGATCATAGTTATGATAATGTTTGTATTGTCATAGAACTCTTTGCCATATAAAGTTACACCTAACTATATAATAATATTATCAGTCAAACCGACATTGAAAATTGACGTGAGCCCTAGCTAAAGAGTTGATTGAAAATCTAGCATGAAATGAATGATGATGAATATCTTATTCAAAACAATGAAAATTAAATCGCATCTTGGATAACATCATGGAACATGCAGAGTCTGATAATTTATAAAATGGTAACACATGAAAACAAACTCACTTTCATGTAAAAATGTATGTAATTCTCAATTTTCCCTCGCAATTATTTCACTTGTCTCTCATTATTTCATCAGTTGAATTGTAATTTCACAGCGAAGTATAATTTACTTTTGAGATAATTCTTGATACAATTCGATCATGGTCATATGATCGGTTATATCGTTTTTCATTCAAGTATTTAAGCTATAACTTTTCACTGTAAAATATGAGTATTAATTGAGTTCAAAAGTGTCAATGGGCGTTATATATATTCGCTTGGCTTATGTTAATTTGTAATTCTTCGATTTTTCGGGAAGTATAGATTCGAATGGGAATTTAATAATCTGTCCAATTGTCTTGATTATCGTTGAATAGTTTTACAACTTATGAACTTGATTCATGTATGAGATTGTATTGAAAATATTCATACAATATCCTTCAGGTATACATTTGAAATGAGATCAACTTTGAGTTGTTACAGTGTCTCCTGTCTCCTTGTTGAACGTTCACCATGCCACTCACATGCTCTTCTTTGTTGCATATTCTTCACATTTTATTTTTCCCTCTGAATATTTGTAGACATTTTTCAACGTAATAATTATTCCCAATGGTATTTGTGAATTTTCAAATATTATTATCTCAAAAACTATCTGTTGACTCATATTATCCAAGATTACATAGTTCCAACCTAGAAGATGAGAAATGTATGAGAAAAGTTTCATATGGATCGGTTTTGCCCTAGATGGTAAGTTTTGAAGTGACCAAATTGACGTAATTTCACTGTGATTTAGGGTTTGTAGCAAAAGTAGAAGTATGTTATTTCGTGTCTTGTACTTGTGAAGTCCTATACAATTTCACAAGGTTCATATGTTTGACCAGGTAGAAAAGATACGTTTGCTTCTCGTTCAAACTGTACACCTTGGCCGTTTAAAATGTGCTATATATGGTATAATTATTATACCGCAATGGCAACAGTTGATTGATCGATTCACATAAGACACGAGGATGATGGTTTCACTGTTCAATGTGAAGATTTATATTTTAATAAAACAAATCAACATTTTATCAAGCTCAATCGAGAATGTACAAAGCACTATGAAAACACTTGACATTATTTAGCGTTATAGGGCCTATTGGATGAGTATAAGGTGAGAAATATGTACGATCTTTATTTTGTTTATAATTTTTATACACATAATTGAATTGATATCATTTCAAATACGACAAGAATACATCAACATGGAAAGAAAGTCAACTTAATCATGAGGAAAAACGTTCTATAAAATTATTTGAAAACTTATTACTTTCCGGTCTGTAAATTTACTTCATAGTCAACCACAGTGAATAGAGCTGTATAATAAATGCATTACATCAACGTAGTCAGAATGCTCTTTACACTGGAATATGTAATATCATACAAAAGTATATGAAAAATATAATAATAACACAACTATTATTTGTCCTTTCGTTTCAAGATGAAAATCTTGAATTTTTACAGTGTTTATGGAAATTCCCTCATGTCAACAGATGAAACTGAGTTGGCATTCAATATTAACGAATCACTGTGTTCTAAAAATGCCTCCATTTTTAATCTGTTTTAAATTTCATGAAAAAGTCATTATAATCAGCATCGCAAACTTGATCAAACAAAGTAATAACACATTCTACATAACGGTAAGAAAACTGATTCGACCGATTCTACTGATTCTACTGATTGTAGAATGATTTCAGTAATGTCAATATATCGAGCAGAAGCTCCTGGATCATGAATCGCTTAATAATCTTGTGACATTGTAGCACCACAATCACGTACTGCAACACTGACCTAAACTGTGCTGTAGCTCACAAGCACCACTGCAAAACACAAGTTTTATTATGATCGGTTGAAGTTGAACCAAAACATTGTTTTTGATGTTTCATCCATTGTTACGTGTCGTATATTTCACATTTGTAAATTCGTTTCCACCTCGTTTCCTTCCTTGATTCTGATTTTGAGTCTGATACTGTCTCTGCCGTCCACCATATGGTTTTCTTTTATTATAAACCTCTATCTTGTTCGATCCAAATCCGTGATTATCACTGAAGCTATCTGCATTATTCGATCCATACTCCCGATCATCATTAACGGATTCATATGTTTTATAACTGTGTTGATATTGCTGTGGGAAACCATCTGAAACTGGAGACATAGATTGTTCACGGTAGCTCGGTCCGCCTACTTCAAAGCCACCAAATGTAGGCCTATCTGTATAATCACCATTTTGTTCGACATAGCCCGTAAATCTAGCAGGTTGATTGTTACCCAGGGGTAAAGAACCTACACCAGGACCATCCCCATGGAAAGCGCTCTCAATAGGAACAAACTTATGAGACGGTTCGTCACCATACTCCATTGGTTGGACATTTCCTCTTAACATATGAGGACTTTCACGAGGGTTGTTCGAGTAATAACTTTCTGGACTATGGTGAAAATGCAATTTTTCTCCATCTCCCGGTTTTCCCTGATCAATATCAAGACCGAAACTTCCTCCACTTCCTTCATGACTTCCAGCATCCATGCTTTGACCTCCGTATACTCTCATTCCTTTATATATTTCTTCGTTGATTTCATGACCTTGAATAACTCCAGAATAACTAGTCCCTGGCATCATATCATGAGTGACAAGTAATTTGACAGGAGTCTTTTGAGGTGATTCGTATGGTTCTTGCTGGCTTACAACTGGTCTGTATTTGTTTCCGTTTCCATAGACAACCTCTGTGTATTGTGTCTTTGTTCTTACAGGATGTATTGCTCTGGGATCATACGACACCTCGTCTCTGATTGGCTGATGGTAACCACTGGCGTGACGGTGAATGACGGGTTCATGTCTGACGACAACCTGTTGCTTTGGATGGTCATAGTCATCTTCGTGTTTAGGTTTAGGGCTGTTTTTGTGTACATGGCCGATGATGTAACCGGTCACGATTTCTGGGGCTTTATGTGCAGTGTGTCCACCTCCGTGTCCACCCCCGTGTCCACCCCCGTGTCCACCCCCGTGTCCACCCCCGTGTCCACCCCCGTGTCCACCCCCGTGTCCACCCTTGGTGTGGATGTAAACCGTCTTTGTATGTTTGATCTTTTTTATGAAGCTGGGTACGTTGATTTTGAAGTGTATGCTGAAAAATAGATTAGACATGATAATGTTTTAGAAAAACATGAATTCAATCGAATATATAATTGTTTTGTTCTGTATCATCTTAAAGTGGATTAAAAATTGAATGTTGTGATTATTGTTTCGCTCAACGACCTCACCAACCGATGTTTCGTGAACATTATGGTTCTCGTGAGAAAAATACTATGTTCACATTATTGAACCAATCACTTATTGAAAGCCATTCTCTCAAATAAAGAGAAATGGCTGGTTCATCTTTCTCTTCGATTAGAATCCGATATTTTATTCAATAGAAACTGATCAGCTTATACAGTTATGGCGAGCTATAGGCTGGTCCAATCTGCTATGTGGCATTAATTGGTTGTTTGCTTAACTCCAACACCTCCACCCAGTTTCATTATGAGAACTTGATGTGTTTACGTCATTATTTGACCAACGCATTAGGGTCTATAAATATAGCATTAACCGAATGGTTTCTCGATAAAATTCGAACAAATGATTAATTTATCAGAAACAGATAGATTGGTTCAAACAACATTTTTGAAACGTAAGTATACTGGTGTAAATACTGATACACAAAATTCAAGTTGCAACACAATGATTTGAAGAATTGAATACATATTACTTGAATTGAAATGTTGTACTTACTCATTACCTTTGCCGCCACCACCAGCCAGGGTTAGCGTGACTGTACCATAGATTAGCAGCAGTGATAACTAAAATCAAACAAACAAAATAATACATCAACGTTATAATACCTTCGACCAGTAGTTAGACACTTCAATAAAATGTCTTATCGAAAGTGACTGCCTTTATATGTAATTCACCATTTTCGGCATAATTCGAATATTTTTTGAGAATACTCTTTCCAATTATAGCCGGTATTTATTTTTTGAATCCAGTTTGATTATATCATGTATATTTTTGACCTATCTAGAAATGCAAAAATGATGAGAATATTCATTTTCATCAACCTTTCCAGTAATCGCATTGTCACTTTATTGCCTCGATGAAGCGATCGGCTAGAACCCACATGCATATAACATTGACCATATTCATTAAATAATTCATATATAAAATATATAATATTGAATATATTCAAGAATTTTTAATATTCATACTGAAAATGAATAACTTGAAATAAGTTGAAATTTTTTTCAATGAGTTCTCTTCAGTTTGTTCTCTTCCGTCATTTTTTTTTATTGGTCACATACACTGATACAGAAAGAAAAACACAATTACAAAAAAAAAACATCCACAAAGACCTTCAGAAAAGGCTACACTATGGGTTAAAATGGTGAATTATTATAAGTACAATTTGAAATAAAATGAAATAAATGAAATGAGTAATATTCAATTTTGACCTAAACTCAATCTATTGTATGATGCGTTATTGAAAACTTCTTTTTTTTCGTCACATCGTTTTTTCAAAAATTGTATACAATCAAACATCAGGATAGATATTTGTTTCGAATAATTTATTGTGGTATTGGGAATTCAATGCAGCAAGTAAATGTCATGATGTTGACAGCACAGACGTTATATAATTAGTTACTAATTAATAAATAAATAGTTACTGATAGTTAGTAATTGTCTGAATACTTTAAAGAACTGGTTCAATACTGTGGCAATCTGAGATGCAGTAGTGCTACTTAAGTTGCCTAACTACCAGTACACGCTCACTTCACTGTTCATGTGATCAAATAACAAAGGAACTCAGTATAATTATTTAAAGTTCATTGTCAGTAGATGTATTTGATATGATATAATTATATGATATGATGATCCTAACATATATATATATATATATATATATATATATATATATATATATATATATATATATATATATATATAAATATATCATACAACCTACACTATGTATCCATATTCCATAGTTAATCACAATTAAATTAATTCGAATTACTTAATAAAAACAGTGATTACACTCTATATGTCTTAATGACATCGAGAATTTTCACTACGATCCTGGAGGGGGGGGGGGGGAGAGATTTGCATTATTCAATTCTTTTCAATTTGTAATGTCCTTGGATGTGAAACGTAACAATTAACGATGTATTGACAAATAATACAATAATAATATGATAATATTGGAAAATTGAACCTTGATATTCTTATGTATTAATTGAGATTCACTGCTCTCTGTTCTGTCTCAGGACCAACTTGAAGCAAAATAGAGCCCAGAGTTCGCGGGTTGCAGCGTCAATTTTATTCTTGACAACAATAGAACACTCTCTTTTGATCCAAGTCACTATCGTTATTCATGTAAACTGTAACTGTACTTTGTGAAGTAAATTATAATTCAGAGGCCCAAAGTCTAGTTTGGTTCTGTAATATCATTGATTGCTGACTCATTGAAAAAACGCCTCGAGGTTTTCAATTCAATTCAATTTAATTTGATTCAATTCTCCATTCGCCAATTTGATTTCTACATTCTGAAAATAGGTCATAATCAAATATATGACACTTCAAAAATATTAAAAAATGAACACAATATAAACTAAAACAGAACTATATGTATGAGAAATACATATATATAAAAAAAAGTTTTATGATGAGGTGTCTTGTCTTTCCCTGGATAGAGGTATGAAAATAGTGGATATCATTGCCATCGACCGGAAGTGTAAAAGATGATACATCAAAATCGACCAGAAGAGATCAATTAAGAGAAGCAAAAAGTCTATGAACCAACGAACACGTACAATTCAAAGGAAAGTATATTTTGAAAGAGATCAAGGTGATTGGTCTGTTTGTTGATGCTCTAGGAACCATTCGGAAGTTTTTTTGTGATTTTTGTAAATGTTTTCTGAAAGATAATTCTTTAAAGTATGAGATTGGAATATCAGCCCTGAAGGATTCCATTCGAAAATTGAGAAATAATCTATATGACTAATTATCGTTAATTATCTAAAAAAAAATCCTCTTCATATCAATTCAATATCCGGTTATTCAATTTTGTTTCATTATATTCTCTCATGTATTTTATATTGATTGTTATCCTGTACACTTTGGAATAAGGGACCAATAAAGGTTCATTCATATAATGATCCATGAAAGAAAACTTATCGAATAATTGAAAAGATTATTCGAACTAGTAATTGCTGAAAATGTGTATCTTGAGAAATGAAAAATATACAAGCAAGACCTATGTTTGTATGAAATATATTTTTCTCTGTTTAGAGAGTCCTGTAACGCAAAACACGGATTTTTATCTTATATATTGTAAGCTTGTGAGGTATTCATATTGAATTTCCTTCGTTTTCATATCATATAATAATAACAAGAGCCAGTTACTGAACATTCTCAATGTCCTTTCGGTTCGTCACTTAAGAGGTAGAATTGGAATAATTTATCATATTGTTCACATCGATAACGCACTTTAATTTAATTGTCTTTGAAATATCAGATTGTCCGGTATTTATTTTGATTCCATTTCATATTATAATGCCTGCCTACAGAAATGTATGAAACAAATAACAACACTCGAATCAAAGTGAACAAATTCTAAAATGATGATTGTTACCGGTAATTTGTTGATGGTGAACTTCATCGCACAATAGCCTTATCGTAGTTGTTGACAAGTTGTTGAAGAAACTGTTGACGCGTTTCCCATTCAATGTTTAGTCGTTGAACCAAAGATATCTAGTGTAACAATATGAGGCACCATTAAACCAATCCGATCAGGTGTATTATTGAAAATGAACGGAATAAAATCATGTATTGTATTTTATAGATAATATTGATTTTTATTTCTGCGGTAGGGGAAATAGTGAGAGGATAAAGACCTAAAGATGCTATTGTGGTCGAGAAATGGAAGTTTTTTTGTTTTTTTCGGACTGAATTACTTTTTCACTTAAGTATTCCAATGTTTTTCTATCTACAATTTTGAAGTTATGGCTGAACGGATTTCTATATCATCTACGTTGGAGTAACAATTATTTGTGAAATTCCGGAATGTTGTGGCTACGTAAAACAATTGTTTCGCGAAGACGCCGTAAACGTGTGCGTATTCGATACGGATGCATTTTTTTCTAGTTTTTCAATCCTAATGGAACTTTCACAAATAAGGTGGTGACAAATTATTAGGTTCCTGATTCATGCTTGGTTAGACACGTATATGGCAAACGCTTAGCATTTTGTCGTATAATATGTAACATTCACAATCTGAAACCTTCGATTCCATCATGGTCAGCCATCCTGAAAATTGTTTTTTTATCAATTGTTGAAGTTGATACTGAGCTGATATATAGATATATTTCCTTAAAACCAGACCACCTATCAAACCCCCTTCTCACTCCCTTTCACTAGCTATCATTGGTATCATTGACTTCAAAATTACCACCCGTCGTCAACCCTTTCGGCTGCTTTAAAATTGTCTAAGAAACTTGGAAGAGTATTTCGAAAGTATTTTCAAGATTGATGTACGATTGATGTAAACACACATACATACACACACACACACATATATATATATATATATATATATATATATATATATATATATATATATATATATATATATATATATATATATGAATATATATATATATATATATATATATATATATATATATATATATATATATATATATATATTTACCGGTATTAATATATATATATATATATATATATATATATAAATATATATATATATATATATATATATATATATATATATATATATATGTATATATATATATATATATATATATATATATATATATATATATATATATATATATATATATATATGTATATATATATATATATATATATATATATATATATATATACGTATATATATATGTATAAAAATATATAAATATATATAAATATATATATATATATATATATATATATATATATATATATATATATATATATATAACATATATATTTTGTTGGTTTTTTCAACCATTTTTTTCTCTTAATTCATAGGTTTTGGATTGTTCTTGTGTGGAAAATATTCAATCATCAATGTAACAAGAACAATCCGAAAACTATAGATTCATCAAAACATAATGCTTGTTGAAGCCTACATAAATCAATACATATATATATATATATATATATATATATATATATATATATATATATATATATTTATATATATATATATATATATTTATATATATATATATATATATATATATATATATATATATATATATATATATATATATATACATATATATAAATGAATATATATATATACATATATATATATATATATATATATATATATATATATATATATACATATATATATATATATATATATATATATATATATATATATATATATATATATATATATATATATGTATATATATATTCAAAACGATAATCATACATTTTGAATGATGGAATGATTGTGATACAAATGGAATAATGATGCCAACTTAAAATTTGAAAAATGAATTGAAGAATGATGCTTATATAATGTGAGTGTTTGAATGAGAAAAAAAATCGAGAGACTGATGAAATAATAACAGTCAGAGATAATTGTACGCAATTGAATAAAATCAATACTGTAATGATGATGTCTTGAAATCTGTGAAGATCCTCGAATGGCTTTATAGTAAAACAAATGATATATGAAATTATCATCAAGTCCATTTTTTTAAACTTCTCAAAGAAATAATAAATCGTGCCTCGGACACTCACCACTAACCCTATCACTTCCATTCTCTCAAATGGTAGGCTTCCATGAAGTAAGGTATGGTAAGCTCGTATATTGGTTTTGTCCACATCGACTGCTTTGGGTTGTTAAAGCACCAACCGCAACCGGACCCTGGGACTGTCCCAAAGCGTACTACTCGTCTACTACCATAGACTAAAGCTAATGTAACATCAGCCTATAGAATAGCTCCCTTCAGTGGTTCCGTTGATAGCGATAATGTTGGTGTGTCGGAACTGGTATTTAATGGAGTATATGCAATTTCCTTGATACCTTCCGAACCTTTCTTCTTCAACTCGTCAGTGATCGTACTTCTTATAATGTGATATCAGCTAGCATGCTCTGAGGGCTCACCGTGGTGACTGCTGACAATGGCATGTGTTACGATTTGGTTCTAACTGAGTAACAGCTGTCTCCAGTATTCTACATCCTATCCTCTTGCGTCTATTAGGGGCAAAGTTAGTTGCCGTTCCTTTAGAGGCGTCGTGACATTCAGTTGAAGAAAGTCCTCCACACTTGGTTGATACTTGCTTATTGTGTATGCAACGTACAGTACCCATGACTCGACGACTTTTTGGAAATATTACACAATTTTTCGTATTCTCTATGGCGCATTACATCTTGCTCTAATAATCTCACCACTCACCTTATTCTCTTTGACAGCAATTAAATCATCAGTTGTAATTTCCAACTTGTGACATCACATTTTTTTAAGCTAGTGTGTCTCTTGAATGTATAGCATCTCTATATCGGTCATGATACTTTTCCGAAACTGGGCCAATAATGTAATTCTGTATAGAAGTTTCAAATTTTGGGATTGGATGAAATGTGGAAGTTGGGATTGAATTAAAATTTCAAGAGTCGATCCTTGACGATTTGAGCCACAACTGCAACTGGCTGTTTTTACCGATGACTGCGGTATAGCGAAGTCAAGATCAGAAACATTATCAAAAGAATCCAATATATTTATTTCTCTTACATTTTTTCCCAAAATGTGATCTGTGAATATAGATTGCATAATAATGGTGATGGGGCACCTTGCATGAATCCTCGATTCACTTTGAACGGATCGTCTTTCCATTAATTGCTTCAATGAGTGTTGAGTTTCCAGAAAGCAATTGAATGATCAAATCTTGTAGATTAGACTGTATCGGTGAAGCTTTTTTCCCCAAGTGACCATGACTGAAATGCCTTTCAGATGTCAATGAATATTAAGGTAGAATCTTATTTCTTCTCTTTAGCCTTTTCCAGTATCGCACTCACGATTGAACCGCTAAGATATTGAATGAATAATACATAGTTTCACAGAAATGTATCTAGAGATTTTTTTCTCACACAAAATCAATAGAAATCAAAATATTGAGATAGATGTTTTCAAATATGGAGACCAAATTGGAAATAATAATAATACACACCATTGCTGTCTGTAACATCGATGTATTCAAATTTCCTCATCAGATAACTTGATAATTTTTTAGGTTATGTCATATATTTCGTGACTTTTTGACCCGCGTAGAAAACCTATCAATTGAGCTCAATGTAGTGAGTAAATTCCTTCATTTCTCCTGCTCATCAAGCTGGAGCAAAAACTGATCAACTTGATCGATGAAATAATTAACTAATTGTATGAAACAATTGAACAATCAACCATCAAGTTTCCATTTCATTGATGATAGATCAGTCACTTTAGTAGTTTCAAAGAAATTATAATATAGCTTTAGAAAGTTAGTTAGTACGAATACAAATAGACACTCAAACACAAACAAAAAGTAAGTTGAATGCTTGATAAAGATGGCTACAAGAATCTTCGCTACGCTCATTCAAATTATTGTATAGCATGCCAGCAGCTAATATATCATTATATCTAGTATACACGGTCCAATTCTCTTCTACCAAAAAATTCAATGACAGAAATTGCATAAGGACTGATGAAAAAGAAATGAACACTAAAAAGTATTGAATCGAGCAATTTTCATAATTATAGTAAATGTTTCAACCCATTATTATAACCTACATATTTGCATAGCAATTAATGGTTCTGTGCTACTTCAGAGAATATAAGAAATGATATAAATCAATTAGGTTAGAGAGAACTTATTTATCTGAGAAAAATTTCGGTCAGCTTGGTATTTTTTACATCATAGTGCATATAATTCATTCGAAATATGTTAAAGTTCTTTCTAAAATGCAGCAGTGAAAAAATATGCGCTTTTGGCGCTGAAAAATTGTGTTGTCATAATTGTAAAATTCTATGTGGGTGGAGGTGTATCTTTCAAAAAACAATGAGAATAAATGTCGAAATGGTTCGTAAGACATCTCAATAGGTGAATCCGAGAATGAAATTGTCAGCCAAAATAGATTTTTCCACAGAATTCAATAAAAAATGTCACATTCAATTTTATCTCCCCTCATCCAATTCAATTGAATTTAATTGTCTTCATTTGTATAAGTGTGTATAAGTGACTACAAAAGATGGTCTTGATTGTTTATCAAGTACACAGTAACAACGATATTCCCACTTGGTCTTGAAATATATATATATATATATATATATATATATATATATATATATATATATATATATATATATATATATATGTATATATATATAAATATATATATATATATATATATATATATATATATATATATATATATATATATACATACATATATATATATATATATATATATATATATATATATATATATATATATATACATATATATAATAAATGAATATAAATGAATGAATAAATATAATATATCAATTCATATAAGTGAACGTCAATAATCATTACTTTGAAATAGAAAATTATAATGTCATATGAAATTTTCATACAAAATTAAGACAAAATTATTATAGAATAATGGGATATTATTTTTAAAGGGTGCTACTTCTCAGGACTATTCATCTAGTTTCAGACTTTTTTCTCCTTTCATTCTCTTGGAAAACTTTTATAATATATGAGCACTATACTCATCCCTAAATGATGGCACTCACCTTTGATATGGTTTTAATAGTATTGCTTTTCAGCATTGATGGAATGTACTTAATTATTGTATGCGAATACAATATTCAAATCATGAGGAGGACTCCGTGGAAAGATATGATGTGAGAAATGTGTAGTTTTCACTTCATGTACTGTGGCCGTACGTGTGTTTCGGACATATAATTTTAGTTCACTTCTCCATGGAAGAGTCGCTTGACAGCACTTTTCGTAGAGTTGTACAATTTTGGTATTAGTTGTAATATTCACTTCTCAACTGTGAAAAAATGATCAAGAACCTATCCAAATGGTTGCCATAACTTACTTCTCGTTACATATATTCATTCAAATGCTTACTTCAAAAGTGCATGGACGTTATTAATTTACATAAATGTCACCATTATAAATCTGAACGATTTACTAGTTGGTTAAGTCTATACAGTGCTCGTACGAAAAGTTGTTTAATGGTAGTTGTTTAAAGGCGTTTCAGTATTCATTCAGCTATTAACTATCAACATGAGCGAAAAAGTTAAACACAGATCAAACAATTTCATGTTGCTTGGATTGCAGCTTCCTATGTTCATAAAATAAACTTTAGAGTATTGAATTGACTTGATACTATGAGTGCCCGATTGGAATTTGACATGAACAACACTCATAAAACAACTGTCTCACAACTATAATTCATATTTGTGTGTATGGATGTGCTTTGCGAATGAATTTAGGCAGTTTAATAATGAGAATATGATTCGGAAAGGGAAACCATGGATAGGCAACTTGTATAACATAAATGTGTAGCGGGCTGCAGTTGTAGAACGGCTATCAAACATATTGTTGGATTTAGAGAAAACAAATATATGAAACTTGCCGTTGTGATTTCAAGGTGAAGCAAGGTGTTAGGGTGAGGTGAGGAACAGAAGAAATTACGAAAGATTGGTTTGTGAAATGAATGTAATCACATTAAATATTTTATTCATACTGTGATATAGAATAGTGATGAGATATTTTGAAAGTAGATACAACTCAGTTTATCATAAATACATCGTAATTCTACTGAGAACTGATTCGATTATAACTGAGTACATATACGCACTCATCAAATAATAATGGTACTGATGATGTTTTTTATATCCAAGATTTATGAACAGAGCTGTCTCAATCAAATTGTATTCGAATGTATAAAAATGTTCAATGACATTAGTTGTGAGAAACAGTAATAGCCTATATTATATTTATATGTTCTATGAATGTACAGTTTGACTACGATGGATATCTGCTACTCCATCTGTTCACTACCAGTCATGAAGCTTGTCTTTGTGTTTACCATCATACACATGACAATTATTATTCTAATCCTAATTTTTGGATCATTAAATCTAGAATTTTGTGTTCAAGCTGATATTTGCTCCATGAAAACAATCATGAAATATTGACAAATATAACAATCCAGAATGCACTCGACAGAATTGAGTGAAATGAGTAATTTTGGAAAATATCTAGATTCAGAATATTTGAAAATACAAAATTTCGCAAAATGATGAAACTTCGGATTTTACCAAAATATATCAATTGTTTGAACATTCCTAAAAAAATCATCAATTTTGTATTCATAGTATGGTGTATTGAATTTATTATTCAACCAGGAAGTGAAGGAAGCTGTTGGTAATATAAACCAGAGAATAAACCAAGAAATACCAGAGTAGTCTATCTTGGCTCTATGTGGTGCTACGATTCAATAAAACTTACACTTTGGTACTTGCTATTGCGTACTTGAATTTGCATCGTGTTCACCATATATTTAATTTATAGCTTGAACTCATGAAGATCTTCCATTCAATGAAGTTGAAATGCCACTGAAGTGAGCCCATTGGTAATCCCTATTTCAATGATTCAACGATATGTGTACGGAAAAATGTTCACAATCAGATTCCCAGGTAACTGTATACACACACATATATATATATATATATATATATATATATATATATATATATATATATATATATATATATATATGTATATATATATATATATATATATATATATATATATATATATATATATATATATATATATAAATATATATACATATTATATATATATATATATATATATATATATATATATATATATATATATTTTATATATAATATATATATATATATATATATATATATATATATATATATATATATATATATATATCTGTGTTAACTAATGATATCCTGAGAATCACATGCCTGTAATGTTGTCCAAAATATCAAAAAGAAGTTATTATCAAATTTGGTTACCTTACTGATTTCAAATATTGCGATATTATTTTTCTTTATATATAAAATGTCCATTCAAAACTCTCATCGGGCTTACAATTTTACCAAATTCATATCTATAATTCAGTTCAAGTACATAATATGTCAGTAATGGTACATTTGATAGTGAGTTTTTTGTACAGTAGAGGAATTCAAAGTATATGAAGTATGGGTAGTAGATTCTAGTAGTGACCACCATGATGACCCTTCTCCTTGATGATCTTGTAAACAGTGTGATGGTGCGTTATCTTCTTCACGTGGTAGGGTACATGGATGATTACCTTCTTCCTAGAATACAACAGAACAAATTGTATTAATTGAATTGTTATTGTATTATTGTATTATGTTATTGTATTGTTTAATGTTGGGGTGAGATGGTACCATTATGAGAATTGAAAATATGGAAGAGA
>OZ023330.1:30867749-30900249 GCA_964007535.1 Brachyptera risi | reverse complement strand
TCCCTTGTGAAAACTTTCAATTTGTTAAAATAGTTTTTGCCGTTCATCCATTCCTCACATTCAAGCTACAATCACGATATGTAAATGATGATTGGCAATACCTTTTATGATTGGATTTTATGAAATTATGAAGATATTTCTATCTTTTTACTTTCTTGATAGAATAGATTAAACAAACTTCATTATCAGCAACCCTGTTTTGATATTATCCAACTCTATAAAACAAAAAACTATTATTCACAAAGAAGCTATAAAATATGTGCAATTTAAATATCTTCATCAAATATAAAATGCACAGTGACATTTTACTGCTGTTATTTCTCAGTCGGATACATGTCATAGGCTAACAAGATCAATTTGATACAGGTATAGATTCCAAACGAAATGCAATTATTTGATCGCATTATTGACATCGATACGAATGAAATCAGTAAAATGTTTCTAATTGCTCTAATTGAAAAGTTACTGAAATAGATATCACGGTTCACATACAAATATTATCTTAGCTTCAATTGACTGTATACTACTGACGTACTGATGAAGTTTGAGTTGAATGAGAATATAACCATGTCATTGCTTATTGTTGTTTCAAACCGATCTTCTATAGCCTGTGGTATGAAGTAAACTCACGTTTAAAATACATATTGAAAATGAAAATAATGTGTACATGTCAAAGAAATATAACTCCGATACATAATTGTACGATGTGTTTATTAATTTGTCAACACTTGAGTAGTATTTAATGTGTTCAATTATATGTTGGGAGCGAATGACAAATTAATTTTCTCTTCTTCACTATCGAATTTCATGATTGAAATAAAATGGACTCGTTAGTTTTTCAGAACAAAAATGCCAAAATGACACATTCATATTAATAATGAAAGTAGCAATACTATCTGATTCAATTTACCGATTAATATCAGAGCATTTATTTTCACTCTCTATAACATATGTCTCATATTTGTAGTATAATATATTCATATTTCATTCATAATGGGATCATATGTCTTGAATTAAAGTTTGTGTCATGTCTATTTGGTTTATTTATAATGGGTTCAACGACGTACAATAATGTAATGAGGTGTCGGGTGGATGATTGATGTACGTCGTTGAACTGAAAGGTGGGGTGAAAGGCCATTTTTTATGTGTTTTGGATAGTAGAAAGGTAGAAAGGAAACGGTCGTTTTTGTAATGTTGCTAATGACCTCATCAACAGCTAAGTTACACGGAGGTGAAAAGCGAGCGATAATGGTAGGTCTACGATGAAGTGATTGTAGATGAAAGGACAAAAACCCATGTCATTTGCGAGACTCGAACCCGCGCTCGACCGGATCTTAGTTTCAAACTCGAGCATTTGTTGACTAAGCCACGGGAGCGGTGAAACGGTCCTGGACTCCTTGTGAGAATTCATCCCAGTTTCCGTCTAAATGACGGGAGGAAATCAGAAAATGTGTAAGCTCATGCAAGCCAACAACAGGAGAAGACAATTCAGTGTGAAACCTCACATTCTTTCGGAAAAACGAGGACCAGTAGATCTTTATCTGACAATACCAATTGACGTCACATATGGGAACTCAAAAAATGTTTTCTGGCTTTCCTCCAAAAAGTTTTCCTCCAAAGTTTTCTGGCTTTTCAAATTTCATTTTGTGAACATTATTACAAATAAACATAAACAAATCTCATAGGTTTCGACTTTTTTACTACACGTTTTTCTTCACCCCCTCAACATTATTTTAGTAGTCGTGATAACGTGTGATCAACTTGATGAATATAAAACATACTAATTAGTAATTATATATAATAATACCTCTGTATACGTATTATTGTTTGAACTTACTTGCCGCCTCCGCCGCCCCCGGCGAGAATACTTGAGACCATCATTAGAAGAACAAGAAGGGAAGTTAACTGAAAAATACGAACAATGCACTGTTAGTTTCAGGAAATACTTAAAACATTCCAAAATAATAATATTACTGTTCAGATAAAGATATTATTATAGGTGTAACAGGTTATGGTCAATCGAGTGTGTTGATTTTAATAATACGTTTTCTTGTCTGAAGGGCTTAGATTACAATTAACTGTATTTTAGATGAAAATAAGTAGGGTCCACTACGAAAAAGCTGTGAGTGTCGTTCGTTTTTGGATGAAAAATTGTGGGATGAACGTATAGGTTTCGTGATAATGAGAGAACGGAATAAGCTCAGTCATTTCCGAACTTTTATATGAACCTTTTTCATCATACACACCGTTTAATGTGAATTGATATTTAAGGAATAACCACCATCATATATATTTACATTCATCAATTACATAATGACTTGTTCATCTTCATTCCTTTATATTTTCTGCTTGAAAATGAACTGATGTATTTGGTGTTGATTACTATTATCCTGACCATTAACAATGAATGTATATGGTTCATTTTCAACTTATAAGAAGTTCGAGCGCTCAATCTCATATGAGACGACCAAACATTTCAGTACTAATAATTGAACAATATAAATGAAGACGAAAAATTGAATGAAAATGAGAATCGAAATCGAAAATGGGAAAACATGGTGAAATGATGTTGTGTGACAACATTTTCTGAAAAATCATACACTCTTCAATAAATTGTGTTTGTATACGAGTGAAACTTTATTTTATAATCATGGTTCTATTTTAGTTCTTCACAATTCATTGATGATGTTGATTTCACTGTTATTCGTCATTTCAATTGATCACTAATCCACAGGTTATTATGAAGATCGAACGATAAGCCTATATATACCGATAAGACGAATGCCATGATGTTTTTTAACAGACTTTAGGAATTTCTCATTACCTCCCATTTTTAGTACAATTCGTTCTGCCATTTGAAAAATACTAAACTTTGCATTTTATGAATAACTTGGAATATTCATGAAGTATTTCTCATTTTCAATCAGGGCAAGTGACTAAGGCCCGGTATTACCAACGTGGGAGTAGCTCCAACTGGCAGATAAAAGTTGTTATCACCATGGTTACCTGTGATATTTGTTTTCACCAACTCTCAGATAACTGCTAACTGGAATTGGTAATACCGGGCCTAAGAATCAGTAGATCCTTTTCAATTCCCAATGAAAACTAATTTGTCATTACTGTATTTGTGAACATGTACTTTGCTCGGTTTTGCATAAAATCTCATAACGATAATACGTCATGGTACGTCAAAAGGCCTACTTAATCTCGTGAGCCGAGAATCGTTCTCAAGAAAAATTGAACTTCTCAAAGGCACGTGTTTTAATCGAACCAACAAGGTTTGAATGATTTATGTATTTTCAATACTGTTATAAATTCATTATTAATTTTCTCAAATTTTTTGGCTGTTATGTTATTGAATTCGTTGAAAATAACATTCGTTTCATGTAGATTAAAACTAAATCCAAGATGCGTTCATGTGGCTCATCCTATATAATTTTATACAAATAAAATATCATAGTTGGTTTCTAAATTGCACACTATATATGATAGCATAATTTGGGAGAAAAATTATGTTTGTATTCTTAAAAAAATAAATGCACAATAATTTTAGGATTTGAAGGATGAACTCGAACATTATTTTGACTCGAACAGAAAATTTGCAGCACAATCAGTCAGTTCGTAACGCGATTCCTGTGATGAAAATCATTATTAAAAAAAACTTTATATCACCAAAGTTTAATATTTTCACCAATTCGAGGAAATGTTGAGCGCCGATTTAGATGATGTCATTTATATATGCCTATTCATAATTGTTGTTCTTCTATTTTATTGCTTTATTTACCTTTGTGGGTAGCCATGAGAGAAGTTAATGTATCTGTTTGTATATCAAGCATGTTGAAGACAAGATTGAAACGTTATAGCTTGTCACATATCAATGAGACCTATGAAATTAATCCTACAACTGAAAGATTTGTCAAAATTAATCATTCATTTATTTTTCTATTAAAAATCTATTGTATATTCAAAACATATTCCAATTGTGAATTTGATTTGCCGGGCGTAAACTACTCCATACAGTCCATGTCGAGGCAGTACTGAGTTGACTGACCTATACCCATCAACTCATTCAATTCGGAGCCTGACGTCAACCAAATCAGGATAATGAGTTTTAAAAAGTCTAAGTACGTTTGGTTAATTTGTTCAGTACATAGCTGTTACTCCGGTCTATTGTCATTATACTGAAAACAAATTTGATCATATCTAGAAAGAGACTTATAACTTGTGGTAATTACAATGCAATCAAGAATTAAAATCATCAAAATTATTGATAAGTTGGGAGGGAAAATGAATTGCTGAATACATAAGCTTCAAATATATATATATATATATATATATATATATATCAAGTTCTTACCGTAACTCTGAAGTTCATGATGGAGTGATTCGTATAATAAACAAAAAACTCAAACTCTATATTATTCCGTTGTATGTCACTTGACCACTGAATTGCAGAATATGAACCAACCATATAATAATGGACTTCTTTTATAGGCTTTCTTCGATCATATCGGTTATGCTTGTCTCCCCACCAACAACTACCCCGCGCTCTATTACCCCCCTCCTTCCCCCCGCTGAAACTGATGCATGGTACGAATCATTTGTCTACTCATGGTGATCATGAACCTTCTATACACACGGCATGACTGATAAAATATTACGAGAATTTCACTCAACTATCCTAGCTGCACATGAAAACTCATTAAAGTGTTATAGAACATTTTTTCTACTTTATACGTGTGATTTTTTGTATTAATTTATATATAGCACGATAACCTTAAACAAAGTCTCGGATATGTCAAATACATGGTGACAGATTATTAACTTATTTATACATATATTTTGTGATATATTTTTTTCAAATATTTGTTTGCTGTACTTATTTGAAAAATATGATTGGTGATCAATTATGAGCCACCGCTTATAACGCCCACGAAATTACAATAGCTATAGATAGTAAGTTACAAGTGGCGAGAAATCGAATAAAAGAGGTAGTAAAATGATAAAGTGAGTATAAATAAGAATAGTAGAATAAAACTGAAGTTACAAATGAGATAACTAAGAGATTCAAAGTAAGAAAGGCAGAAAAGGCGGGAAAGATTTTTTTAGTCATAGTCAAGTTATACAAAATATATATATATATATATATATATATATATATATATATATATATATATATATATTTGTTTTAATAACATCGAAACTTGATACAAAATCATTGTTCCCCAATTAAGACTGTGGATGAAAGATAGGATCGTTTGGACGGGGCACGACAAGGGCGATCTTACCACCCCATTTTAAATGTTTATAACCAATGAATTTCAACACCAGGACTGTGCTGTTGGTGACCATGAATTTCCGCCGCAGATAACAGTCTTTCAGTTTCCGAAAGTCCGGAACACATTATAAGTAAAAACCGTTTCTGATATATATATATATATATATATATATATATATATATATATATATATATATATATATATATATATATACATATATATATATATATATATATATATATATATATATATATATATATATATATATATATATATATATGTATATATATATATATATATCAGGACATTATCAGCATTGGTATTAAGAGTAAACAAAACACACGCATGTTGATATCTTCCACTTCGAAATAAGTCTCTCGGGCAATGATCACTTCTTTCCATTTAAAAAACAGCAGCTGTAAAGTTGATCATAATACAAAATGTGAAAAAAATGAGTGATTGGCCCAAACTGTTATAATTAGGCCCATCACTCCACTAATTGAAGGTCGTGGCTAATTAGTAGGGCCTACTTCATCCAAGCATTCGCTTCGAGGACTGTGGGAAACCACGAAAAACCAAGTCAGGATGGATTAAAAAAGTGTTAAAAATAGCACAAGAGTGAAGCATATTCGAAGTAGATCTAAGTGAAGGATGTATAACGTGAATTGAATGCAACTTTTCAAAAGCATGTGCCAATTTTTCAATTATAGGCCTAATCATTTGAAATGGTATTTAAATTGAATAATAATAATTAAAGAATGATCGCTATGTTCAATCATGTACTCGGCACGCAATACAGCTCCTGGCGCCTAAACTTTCTTCCACTGTTGTTGATGGCTCGACAACCCTGACCGTAATAACTAAGTTGTAGTGAAGACGGTCGTTCGCCCCAGCCAACTCTAAAGATAAGAAATGCATCAATTCACATCAGTTATTGACTGAAGTTATTGCGTGCATTCCAATATAAAAATCGTGGTTTAATTTCTTATTTCACTTGTTCTGCACTAGAAAAAATGAAAATATGAATTGTGGCTCTTTTATTACCACATTAGAGTTTGAATTGGTTTGCTCTGCCACCTCACATAGATTTATAAATGACTGATTTTTAGTAGAACGATAGATAACTTGACCCTGAACAATAAGGTCTACAAATATTTGATCGTAGAACAAAATTGTACGTAATCTTATTCAAATTTCTATAGGTTTCTATGAAATTTCTATAGATTTCGTTGATATCATATTTTTTTCTAAATAGCAATAAAAACGGCATTGCATTTCACTCTATTATTGGATGAGCGAAATGTGGACTGGATTTTACAGTACGACAGACAAAATGTTTTTTCTATGAAACTTGGAAGGGACATACGTCATCATCTAACTCGATACTGTACAGTTTTAATGCGTCATCGGTCGAACCACTTTTGAGAAAAATAATTTCGAAATTTTGAAAACGCCCCATGAGAATAATTCGAATGAGAAAATTTGAAAAGAAAAATATTTTCGCGTTCTACCATTTCTCATTCTGAATTCGAACCTGAGTAAACGATGATACATTTTATTCACAAGTTTTACATTGATCGGAAAGCCGTTTTGACGATGAAAATCATGTATTTTTTTAATATCAATTAAAGATATTGAGGAATACATTGAAATATGGTCAACATGTACACCCGAACGCACAGTGAAACGATTGAAATTATATAAATTGGTGAATCAGGTGGGCAGTGAATCAGTATATTCAAAATGGATGTGCCAAAATTGAGATCAATTGACCGATGTAGATCGTCCGCTCTCGTGATGCCACAAAATATAAAAACCAATCAGTGGACAGTGAAGCAGGGGAAAATAGGGAAATAACCAATCAAGGTATCTAAAATTTCCCCTGCTTCGTATAAGTCACGCCCATCTACAATGGTCAATTGCAGTACATTTCTCATATAATCTCGCTCATCTCATAACGTTTATGCTGCATTTTTAAACTTATACATAATCAACAAACTGATGTCAGAATACAACCAATTGACACAAATGAAAAGTAACCAAATAAGTTACACTGGCATAAACATAAGTGAAAATGTACATTTTTCAAAGATTTTCCTGACGCGAAATACATACCACGTTTTCCTAGTTGTACGAAGAAATCATATCTGGCTCTCCATATTGTTTTGCATCGATATTGGTTCTAATTATTGTTATATTCATGATTAAATAAAACTTCAACTTTTTTCTATTTTTTCAAATATGTCTTCACTTAGATATAGAGAATTTGTGAGTAATTTGAAAATGTATTTGCCAGAATCAGAAAAAAATGGATTGTACCCAAAAACCGAAGATATTCAAGTTCTGAAAAAACTTGACCGAGGGAAAAAATGACAACAAAAAAGACACATTACTCATTTTGCTTGGATTTTACAACGAAAATGAGGATTTCATAACGAAATTACTTAACTTGGAACCATCAACAGCCAAGCTATTTGGGAATCGATTCACACTGTTGCTTGGATTTAATTGGTATCAAAAAACATCACGTTATATAATTTCTTGTAGTACATCAAAACTGCTGATCCGATTTGAGTGAAAGTTCGGAGTGATGTGTATCATTATTATATTGAGATATTGAGCTTTCCTGAGAATTTGAATTTTCTCGAAGAAAATATTTTCACAATTTTTTTCATAAGGGTTATTCTTATGAGATTTTGGAAAACTTGGGAACGAGTTTTCTCAGAAGTGGTGAACCGATTGCGCCTTGAAATTATATAGTATTGTATCAGATAAGGACATTTGTGTGTGCTAAGTTTCATCTAAATTTTCCAATTCCGTTCGAGCTGTGGAGCGCAAAAAAAGTCATTTTTCTCGAGTTTAGGTGAAATTGAGTCTTCGCTCCGCTCATCCAATGAAATTTATATTTAATTATTGGATGAAAATCTGTTGATATTAATTGTGTGTAGTAAATATTCTGAGTGAATATTTCTAGATCCTTGAATAAGAGATGTTGACTGACTGAACAATTTTCACCGGAACCAAATAATTTGTGACAGTATTTAATATAATGTGTATGGTATCAGTTCAGGTCTTGAACAAATTATTAGATGAGCGTAGCGAAGATTCCATTCCACATACCGAAAAAATGAGTTTTCCTGATTTTCCTAATAACCTGACGGACATGGTTAGATCAAACCAGTGTGGAATTAGTTTGCAGGATTGTTTTCTTATTTAAAATTTTTTAAATTATACGTAGTCCTATTCAAATTTCGTGAGAAAGTAAAATGCCTATGACAACGGGTACTGAGATGGGTAGATCAGTTGCTAGCGCACTGATCCGTCATTCAGAAGACCGGGGTTCGATTCCCACAGGTCGCCCATTCTGTCTGAGGTTTTCATGGTTTCCCTAATACGTAGATTTGATACAACAGAAATATGTAGAAAAAGTTTCAAGTCGATAGGTATTTTTTCCTGACCTGTATGCCGCGCACAAAATTGAAAAAAAAAACATGAAAAACAAGCTCATTTTTTCGGTATGTGGAATGGAATCTTCGCTACGCTCATCTAATAATTTGTTCAAGACCTGAACTGATACCATACACATTATATTAAATACTGTCACAAATTATTTCGTTCCGGTGAAAATTGTTCAGTCAGTCAACATCTCTTATTCAAGGATCTAGAAATATTCACTCAGAATATTTACTACACACAATTAATATCAACAGATTTTTATCCAATAATTAAATATAAATTTCATTGGATGAGCGGAGCGAAGACTCAATTTCACCTAAACTCGAGAAAAATGACTTTTTTTGCGCTCCACAGCTCGAACGGAATTGGAAAATTTAGATGAAACTTAGCACACACAAATGTCCTTATCTGATACAATACTATATAATTTCAAGGCGCAATCGGTTCACCACTTCTGAGAAAACTCGTTCCCAAGTTTTCCAAAATCTCATAAGAATAACCCTTATGAAAAAAATTGTGAAAATATTTTCTTCGAGAAAATTCAAATTCTCAGGAAAGCTCAATATCTCAATATAATAATGATACACATCACTCCGAACTTTCACTCAAATCGGATCAGCAGTTTTGATGTACTACAAGAAATTATATAACGTGATGTTTTTTGATACCAATTAAATCCAAGCAACAGTGTGAATCGATTCCCAAATAGCTTGGCTGTTGATGGTTCCAAGTTAAGTAATTTCGTTATGAAATCCTCATTTTCGTTGTAAAATCCAAGCAAAATGAGTAATGTGTCTTTTTTGTTGTCATTTTTTCCCTCGGTCAAGTTTTTTCAGAACTTGAATATCTTCGGTTTTTGGGTACAATCCATTTTTTTCTGATTCTGGCAAATACATTTTCAAATTACTCACAAATTCTCTATATCTAAGTGAAGACATATTTGAAAAAATAGAAAAAAGTTGAAGTTTTATTTAATCATGAATATAACAATAATTAGAACCAATATCGATGCAAAACAATATGGAGAGCCAGATATGATTTCTTCGTACAACTAGGAAAACGTGGTATGTATTTCGCGTTTATGGATGAACTAGAACATATCAGCATATCTTTGGTTGGTTATATATAATCCAGCTGGAGATCCAAACAATTAAGTCACTGCCCTCTTGTTTCATCCACTACCCATTCTATCTAATTGATTTCTTCAATAATCATTTTTTTATTGATGGCTGTTCATCTTCTTGATGACTGACCATGAAGGTCCAGCTTACTACGAATTTGGGATTATAATTGCCGAAAGTGAAAATGAGTTATACAAATATAGTGATAAGATCAAAAACTTAATTATTATACAAGAAAAAAAAATATTAGAATTCAAGTAGATTGAGATACGCTGAAGAGATGATTGTGGAGAATATGTGATGATTTTCTTAATATTGTGGAAACTATTTCTTGAATTAATGATTTTGATACCGGTATATTAAATGATTTGAAAAAAGTAATAAAAAATGTGGGAATAGCTGCCCTTGCTCCAAGAAGGAGTCCTACAACGTCCCAGTATTCCTCAGGAATTCCATAACGTTCCGCGAGGTGAGGAATACAGGGACGATATATCTCCTTCTTCTCCGCATCTACTTCTTCCGCGTGCCCCACTCCCTTTTCAAACCTAATAGTGGGGTCGAGAACTAGAACTTTTTCTCTGTCTCCCCGTATTGCGACAATGTCTACTCTACGGTTCGAACCTGAGGCAGAGTGACAATGCACCTCCTCGTGCACCTCCCATTTATTCATTCTAAATAGGTCAGCGATCATTGTTCTGATGGTGTGATGGCGGTTATTCCACAGCAGTTCACCTTTCCGGCACGACCCGAGGACATGGGCAATTGTTTCGATCTCGTTGCAGCCTGGATGGCGGCAACGGTTGCCCTCGAGTGATCGTCCGGGAACGGCTCGAACTGCTGCGACATTGCAAGACATTTTTATGGAAGTTGTCCATTCTGATGATGAAAGCTGTCGCTTTGAATAAACCCACGAGTTTGATTGTGGGGTATCGCAGAAAGCTTCGACTCCTTTGCCTTTCTGAGGAAGTTTCGCCCAGTCTTCAAACGAGCGTTGTCTCAGCGCGCTTCTCAATTCACGGCCAGTCGGAGTTTTCTTCTCTGTCGCAACGTTGATGAGATCATTATTTGATGTTTGTAATGTTCCAGCATCAACCATTTCAGGGATTGTTGGGGAATGTAGGAATGTGAGTGTTGGTGATAGGTCGAGTTGATTGATACAGTGCAACATTTCTCCTTTAAAATCTCTTGTTGCCTGTAGTAATTGATCGTCAACGCTCAATAGCTTACGACAGATATTATAATTTTGTATGAATGCTTCCCATGTTGCCTTCATTATTCCCAGTCCTCTGAATTTACTAGGGGCATAGATGAAGCTATTCGGAGTGTCAGTTGGTAACCCCAATATTTGTTTCACTGCACTTCGGACAAGTCTATCGATATCGTCTAATAAAGACTTAGTTAAACGATACAAAGGGGCGCATTGGAGCGGGTAAATCAGTGTTGGCCAGGTGAATTGATTTAAAATATTGAGTTTCTGGTCAGGTCGGAAGGTCTTGTTTTAATCGTTCTCAATAAATTGGTGACACTCATTTCTTGGATTCAATTGGTGGCTTGATAGCTTTGAGCGATGTAAAAACATTACATTATATATTTTGTTACATCAAAACGACTAATCTGATTGGATTCAAGATTCAGATTGAAATTTATCTTTATCATTTTGAAATCCCGTAAGAATTTGAATTCACTTGAAGGAAATATTTTTCACGAATTTTCTCCTATGGGTTATTCTTATGGGATTTTTAAACATTTTTTTCCCAGAAGTGGTGCAACCGATTGCGCCTCAAAACTATACAGTATCGAATTAGATAAGGGAACTTGTGTAAGCCATGTTTCAACTGAATTTGTGTTTTAGTTTGGCCTGTGGAGCGTGAACAAAAAAAAATTCGACTACTGTGAAGTTGAGTCTTCGCTTCGTTCATCCCAAAAAAAGTAGCTTTTAAAGGCTGATTTTTCATTTGAATTGCATTCAAAGTTAATGATACAATAATTGACCTTCATACGTACACTTGAGAATAATAATTATATTTAAAGTAATGAACTGTAGAAAATAACATCTTTCCGCAATACCGGAACGAAAATTAATGTAAGTATTTTTCACGGAAGTCTACTTTTACTGGCTATCAATCATTGTGGAACATTATAGTGCAATTTTATGCAATTTTCGTGATTTGTCTCCATATTTTACTTATTCTTTGACATTCTATATTGCATCACAAAACATTGCCAAGGATCTAGATTAAAATATTCAATATTTAGTTTTTTATTTAATAAATCTTGCATAAACTTCCAGCTTTCAGTATAGAGATTATAGTGAAAGACACTCATTAAAATCACATTTCCGTAAATTTCACTTTATAAAAGTGTCTTTGTTACATTGAAATGCATTTAATATAAATACAATCATAATGACATAACGTCAAGGAAAAGAACTTAATCTGTTCCTCTTGGGCATTTCTCGAACTTGTCGTACTATACATTAGAAAAAAGGTAGTAGGAACATATAAAGTATATTAACGAGAAACGAAAGTGTGTCTTTATTAATGTTTTTTTTCACATCTCAACATATTATACAAGCTAGGAAAGTGAATCTGCTGACACGACGGAGTAATTCTGAAATGTTATCTTCATTGTTTACATTACACCTTTCCTTCTTCGATTGGATTTAATTAGATTCTCTATTATAACACTGCTGCCATTAATGTATGCCGCTTTCAAGAGGAAGTCTCTCTGAGTAACTAGAAAAATGCAACACATGCGTTGTTCAATGAGCGATATAAAAATGAAATGTAATGAAAAGCTATCTATAAGAATCTTGAGTTCCATACAATCATGTCACTGTCTTACCTTTTTATTATTCATTACTCATTTCAATTGTTCCACAATTTGATTGGTTATACCTGATGCTTACATTCTCAATAGGTTTCTTAATTACTTCAATTGATGTAAAAAATACATCATAATTTTTGTATCAAAACGGCCGATCTTATCTATGTGAACTTCGAAGTGATGTGTATCATCATCATATTAGAATCCAATAAAAATTTATGTTATTCGAATGAAATTTGTTTTCCATGTTTTCTCCTACGAGTTATTCTTAAGGGGTTTTTAAAAACTTCGAAATGAGTTTTCTTAGAGGTGGTACAACCGATTGCACCTCAAAACCATACAGTACCACTATGTACGCCAAGTTTTTGCTGAAACTCCATTTGTATTTGTGAAGCGCCAACAAAAAAACATGAAAAACAAAAAAATGGAAACAATAGAATAAAATGATACAGTACGGTGAAATCGAGTCTTCTCTTCGCTCATTCAATCGATAATCAACTGGCCAGCTAAGCAAGTTGTTAGTGTGTATGACCAAATATCATCGAGAGAATACTCGCGTCTCAAAAGTATTGCTTCGATTGCTAAGTAGGGACCCGCAATTCGAATGTCCCGGGTTTGGTTAGATGAACATATATATATATATATATATATATATATATATATATATATATATATATATATATATATATATATATATATATATATATATATATATATATATCGTTTTTTGGAGGCTCATTTCTTGGTCTTCAGTTTGAAGTAATTAATTATCATTTGGGAATAAAACCAAGTAGTATTTTTGTGAATAAAATATAAATATTTTTTACCAAAATACTACTCGGTTTCATTCCTAAATGATGATTAATTACTTCATATATATATATATATATATATATATATATATATATATATATATATATATATATATATATATATATATATATATATATGTATATATATTCATATATATATATATATATATATATATATATATATATATATATATATATATATATATATATGTGTGTGTGTGTGTGTATGTGTGTGTGTATACCACTAACATATTATATAAAGTTGTTCATGAACTTCTGTTTGAATTTTTCATAAGAAATCATATATAAGTTCACATATTCAATCTTTTTACAAACTCAAATGAAAGTACAAATTGAAATTGTACGATTTGAAAGTGTATAAACGAGCCTGAATAAGCTGTTCGAACAGCAATATAGGCCAAATCACTACGGATATATCAATGTTGGCACATATTTTCATTTTCTTGTTATGAATCTTGAAGTACATCAATGTGTCCCGAATAAATTGGGAACGAATTCATACTTCATATCCTAATAACTCACCATTTATAAGTTCCTAAAGTTTTATTCCATATCTTCATCAATGTCTCAGTGATATATTTTCAGTAATAATATGTAATTTAATACATTGGATTGAATGCATCAATAATAATATATCCATATCAAAATATCAATATATTTATAGGTAACTTATCACAGAGAGAAAAAAATGATCTGTTATTTACATACAACAAAAAATTTAATGTGTGTTATTGGATGAGCGAAGCGAAGACTCAATTACACTATACCGAAAAAAAAGTGCCTGTTTTTTTTTTTTTTTTTTTTGTTTTTTGTTTTTTTGTTCGCGCTCCACAGGTCAGACAAAAATTCAAAATCAGTTGAAACTTGGCACACACATGAACCCCTATCTGACTTGATGCTGTAAAGTTTTGAGGCACGATCGGTTCAACAACTTCTGAGAAAACTCATTCCAAAGTTTTCAAAAATCCCATTAGAATAAGCCAGAGGAAAACATTCGTGAAAAATATTTCATCTGAGAGGATTCAAATTCTCAGAGAACTTCAATCTGATAATGATACACATTATTCCGAACTTTTACTCAAATCGAATCAGCCGTTTCGATGTAAAAAAATATATAATGTTATTTGTGTCAATTATTCAAAGCTATTAAGATACCTATTAAATCAAAGCAACAAGTGTCACCACTTGATTGTAAACGATTAAAACAAAGCCTTCTTTATTATTATATGAATTATTAATGGAAAATAAGATGGCAGTGATGTAATGGTTTGGATCTCAAGGTGTATATATATATATAATAACCAATCCAAAGATAAGTTGATATGTTCCAGCTCATCCATCAACGCGGAAACACATAACGCGTTTGCCTAGTATAAATGAACACTTTCTTTAACGAATATCTACACATAAATTGTAATTACGTTTGTATATGTATTACCACTCAGCTCTACTCGTGCGTGCTGAAAGTATTGTTAAAAAGTAATAAGTAAACGCATAAATTACGTGAAAACTAAAAAGCGAAACAGATCTTTCTGCATGAGAAAAAAATACCGTGAAATAATGATGAATAAAATTATATTGAAGATATTTTTAGTTAATTATTGTATAATTGAGTGGTCGTTTTCTCTCAAGTTCTTTTATACAATGGTATTATGATGAATTGAACGATTCACCAGATCATCAAACATTCAACTATGAAACATAAACAATAAAAAGTAAAAACGCTTCGATTATATTGTGTTCGTGGTAGAATGAGTAGTGAGGATTATCTCAGTGCTTTGCAGGGTTGTTAAACTGATTTGATCTGTTTGTTCAAGAAACAAATCGACTATTGGCTGAGGTCGTCTGGGAGATTTATTTGTCAGAACATGCTTTACCAAATGTATTAGATACATAGCTATTTTCATCCTGTTTCAGTACCATATATTACTATACTATACAGGCATATACCATATACCATTCCTTTTATTATTATTCATATTTAAATGTTCAAAGAAATTGGTATCATGATGAATTTTTGTCTGAGAGAGCTAACACTTATTTTGATTATTTGATTTAACTAACCGTCAAAAGCTTGTTTTGGAGATAGCCCGCACACAAGAGATTATTACTATTATGTGGGCTTCTCTCTTATTATATAAATTCTATTTTATTTACCTGTGTTGTATTATGTTTCATTAATAAGAAAAACATTTATAAATATTGTGGCTCGTAGCAGAGACGGAATACATGAATAATATTTGATATTCAAGAGAAGACAAACAGAACAAAAATTAATTATGAATTACCAACACTAAGTTTTTGTGGAGAAATGGATTTGTCTAGATTATAGTATTTTGAATGACTTAGGCCCGGTATCACCAAGTCCAGTTAGCCTTTATCTGACAGTTCAAACTTGTTATCACCATGGTTACTCATGCTATTTGTTTTCACCAACTGTCAGATAAATACTAACTGACCGTGGTAATACCGGGCCTTGGTGATATAAATATTTCATTACGTGGTAGATTCGATAACATTTGTAATTTAAAAAAATATATATATTTATTTATTTAAACATTTTTTTTTATTCTCTCCATTACATATTGATAACAACAATTCAATGATACATAATGAATCATTGAATTGTTGTTATCAATATGTAATGGAGAGAATAAAAAATTGGTTCAAATGAATGAATTTTTTTTTCAATTACAAATGCAATCGAATCTACCACGTAATGAAATATATACTAATTTATATCACTACGCCATTCAAAATACTATAATCTAGACAAATCCATTACTCCACAAAAACTTAGTGTTGGTAATTTATAATTGATTTTTGTTCTGTTCGTCTCCTCTTGAATATCGAATATTATTTATGTATTCAGTCTCTGCTACGAGCCACAATATTTATAAATGTTTTTATTTTGACAGCCCGCACTCAAGAACTTGTATTCTTACGCGGGTTTCTGTTAGTTTCATTATACTTACCTATATTATGTATCAGTTACTATTATAATATGCAGAATAAAATGAGATGGAATGAGTGAATGAATAAAATGAAATAATGATTGAAATTCAATTATATCCAATCGAATGATATTTGAATTATGAGATTGAGAAATTTTGGATAAATATTCACATGCACTGGAATGTGTTACCATGCAGATAGATAACATGAACGCCGTCGTCGTCGGGTTTCCACCAGTTCAATGTGTGGGTCGTGTGCAAATGATGAGCTCAGTTTTCTTTGGAGTTGTAAAACTATCTACATTCATTTCCCGAAGTCAATAGAAACAGATAATTTCTTATTCGTTTCAACAAGATTGAGATCACGAGTGTTCCTTTTTCATCTGATAAATCATTGAAGTACCATTGTACTAAACCTCACTCCACTTGGCATTATCACACGTCCAGAAAGTTTCAAAAATTATCTTCGAACTGAAATGATAATTTTCTTGGACAATCATGGTTTTGCATTTCTTGAATGAATAAATGAACAAAACTAAAATTTGATGAGAATTCATTCATTATATAGAATACAATTATATATAATTGTGTAATACAATTGTATGGAATAGTGATCCACAAAACTAAAACAACAGGGTCCAGAATATCTTTGATTTTATATCTCTTAGAATATCATTTATTTTTGATAAAATCTTTCATTTCATCCTTGACTGTCCGTATAATCGACTCAAAAATTTTCCATTCCGAATTGTAATCCACTTGGACGAAAATGGAAGTAAACTAGGCAAACGTTGAATATGCGTTGTAAGATGAGCGAGATATCCGAATAAAGTATAATAACAGTCCTACATTTGCTACTTTATCGACTCTGGTATTCTACACACTTTGTCCTTCATTTAATTGCTACTTTATCTTCTCAGGTATTCTACACACCTTGAGGAATATAAAGAATAGTTGATTCTTGGGCAAATATCGAATCTAGAAAGCAGTGAATCTTGGCTCATTTTCATATATTTGATGAATGAAAACAGTCATTTGATTTTTTTTTTCTTCAAAACGACTGATATGATTTGCTTACAAAATGGTGTTCAAATGTGTATCATTCATGTTTGAACATTCAGAGAAAATTTTATTTTTTTCTGAGAGATTTCATCTTTTCAAATTTTCTTATCCAGCCTAATCTTATGGAGTTTTCAAAAACTTTGACGTGATATTTCTCAAAATCTATCCAACCGATTGATTCCAAAAACTATACAGTTCTAAGTTGTAAAAGTTTGCCCGTGCAAAAAAAAATGTCATGTTGATCAGTCGACCCATGTGACCTGTGCAGTGCTTAAAAACAAAAAAAACAAAAAAAAACACACACACACAGACAAAGCTGTATGAGAGTGGGATGGAGTCTTCGCTACGCTCATCTGATAAATATCTTTTCGAACGACGAAATTGGTACTGTGGGCCCCAGTAAAATGATCCACAGAGATTTGTCATTATCAACCTCGATAAACTGAACTCCGATATTGTGGACCATAAAAGTTTATCAAAATGTCGTGCGGATATTTATAGTGAATCATTGAATAGTTTATTAAATGAATTTTAAGAATAATTGATGTATTATACTTCATGTGCGATTTCTTCAAATATTTCTTTCAGTTATTGCGTCAACTTCAAATGTGAGCCTGAACGTTACCCTGCATAAGTTTTTGTCAATACCCAATAAATGGTTGTTATATCGCTCATCCAACTACGCATTTGTTGCGCTTTTCTACTGAATGAGAAAAGTGAATGAAAAATTATGCTGGCTGTGTCTGTAGGGCAGGGAGGGAGAATGATTATACATTATAATCGTTTTGGTAAACTAAGAAAAAAACAATCTCTGATAAATATTTTGTTGAAGAAATAATGAAACCACCATCCATTTCCATTCTATACACAAACTAGAAATTGATTGAATGTAACTAATCTTCTCATTAAAATCAAATGATTAACGAATTAAATATTTTCAATTAGGTAATATTCCCTCATTTAGGTATGCTAGCCTGTTTGAGAAATTAGTGAAGCCGCATTTCTCGAATTAGTTCAGCCGTTTGGCGGGAAGGATTATTCAATATTAAGATAGAAAGAGGAATCACGTATAATTTCACATTTCTTTTTTAGAGTGAAAATTCATGTGTTTGATATTTTCCACTTCATCCACGATGTGTTGCTGTAACAATTTAGACAAAAGTGGTTTAATAAGATATGGGAGATATTCATTCATATATAATTATATGATGTATTTCAAATTTACACACTTTGAGTTTTGAACTATCATGTCTAATCACGCCTTCATAGTCATGATCAACTGTACACTTGCGATCACAACCAGTGGTAGATCAAATTCAACGACGTCAAAATGTATACTGGCAAAAATGTACTGACATTGAACGCACTAAAAGCAGTAGTCAATGTAAGCCTACCCCGAGGGGTTAACAACTCGTGAATTTGGTGTACAGCTGATTTCAGATTTCAGGATTTCAGAGAGATTTCAAAAAGATTTCACGGGATTTCAAGAAGATTGCAAGAGATTTTAAGAAAATTTCAAGGGATTTCAGAAAGATTTCATGACAAGTGTACACCAGATTTCAGGAGTTGTTAACCCCTCGGTCTACCCACACCATGGTCTTTGGAAAAATATCGATAAAATATGCACAGATTTTACTTTGATTTCGATTTTATATTCAGAAATAATATATGTGACTGCAAGTGTGGTTGTGTAACATTTTATGTATACATTTAATTGTACCTATAGATAAATTTAATTACTATTCCGTCATGGTAGACTATCCTGACAGACTTGTGTCGTGGTTTCTCTGTCGTTATAGTGGAATGATACTGGAATAGTTCCTTACAACAGACCACACCCGCTTCCTTCCAACTGTGCCCCGCAAAAAATAATAGAATCACCTTTTATCCCAGAATAATTAAAATGAAGCATATAAATAAGCAATGAATAAGCATAATTAATCATGCATACATACAAATTAGTGAATAGAATGTGTCACATTATATGATGGATACTAATATTTATTGATAGAACATACTAATATTAATCAATGATAATTAATCCGTGTGCTCCGGAATAGTGCTCCGTTGAACACGACACCACCCGATCAATAAATTAATTGATCTTTGATCAGGAGATTTATTTTTTATTTTCACCTTCAGAATGTCTGATCCGATTCATCTGATTCTCTGTGATGAGTCCAATGACACAGTACATCATGAGTTTAGTTCTATAACATTCAATTTTGTCCAAGACATCGTTTATCAATTTAACCTGTCAATCGATTCAATTTTTTTAATTTATATGGGTTTGTTTTCGAAATTTCGTTATGATTTTTATCAAACGTTTTCCTATTGATTCTGTCCGAACACTATACAGTGCTAAAAAGTTGGAAATTTGTTTTTTAAGTGTTTTGATATTTGTATAGGGGTAATGATTTCTCGAGTTTCTACTCACTTTCAGTGGAAACGAAATAAAAACCTTGACGAACGGTGTGAGAACGAAATACCTTCAAAACAATCAATAGAAATTGTTCAATCAACGATTTAATTCTCATCTTACAATGCTTCTCACCTTATCTCATCAATCTCACTCATATAGTATTGCATTACAATAATCCTATAGTTACTTAAAAACAACAATAAACCATAATCTCCAACCATCAACACCATTGTATTTCAAAACTGAGTAGATATAATTAGGCATTCTTTATTCCAATCACCCACCATTGAAATCTCTGAAGGTGTATTTATTTCGTCTCACCCTGTCTCAATCCTAACGATGAGACATGCTTTCCTTCTTGGAATCCACTCAACAGCCCTAATAATAATGTCTCTGTCTGAGAAAACCCCCTTTAGGTATTATTCAATCTTTTTTTTCATATTTTATTTCATCATAGTCCATTTATTTAAAAGCTTTTTGCCCTGAAGTGTGTATTTTTTATTATTATCTATAGAAAATTACACACCTTTTCAAACTGTATAGTTGTGGATGCACGCTTCAAAAGCTTTCTTGTTCTCACACAAATCCTGTAGGCCTATACTTTAATTCACGCATGTTGACTTTTCTTACCAAGCAGTGGTAGTTGGTATGAAATATTCGATCGGAACGTATGCACAACGCTAGTGAATAGAGGTATATTGAGACAGTATCATGAGTGACCGGGATATAAAGATAATAAAACAATGGGGTTATAATTTTTAATCAACATCTTGGTCCAAGAATTTTTTATGTATGTTTTTTTTTTTGTTCTGTTAGAAGCTTCTATGTTGCGTGAGGGGCGCATTCAGAACCGCTATATGAGAGAATACAGGATATTTCTCAATTTTAAGAATACCGTAAAATAGAATTCAGAAGAATTTTCTTGTTGAATTGATAGATAAAATCCAATGTTCAAGATTTTTTGGGTTTTTGGTATTTATTTCAATTTGGGAAAATTTACGAGAAACAAGGACTATAATAATTATATGGCAATTTAAAGAAAAAAAAGTGTTTGCAATTGATAAAATATCAAGTAATCACTTACCAACCATATTCACGCTTTACCATTAGGTTGAATAATTATTTCGATCACTTGCATTTTTTGTCATTCACAATACGACTAAAGGTCCATGAAATGACAGTATAAATTAAATTTTTCATGAATCAACGTGACAAGCTTACAGCGTTTCCATTCAGAATGATCAGATCAAATAATGCGTATCCACCGAGTTGGAAATCCGGATATAATTTCACGCAATTTGTAGATCAGACAAGAAATTCAATAAACAGAGCATAGCTCTGCAAACCAGTATATGTAGTGAAGTGAGTAGTACATGTAAGTGAATAAAGTTGCCTACCTTCCAGGCATGATTGTTTTACTCATGAACGTGCAAAGATAACAGTTGTGAACAGTTATGTTTCAAAATTAAACGGTAAAAAATGATGAATTATCAATTTTCAGTTCATAATGGATTCACCAGGACATGATACTAAATTATTGGTGAAGATACGATATGAAAACATATACCGGTACACAATTGCATTTATTATAAACTTATGTGTAAAATGAAGTGAAATCGAAATCAATATTCCAGCAATACATATATAGATACAGAAATATTTCTTCAAAAATATTTATCAAAATGTTTGAGACGAAAAATTATTTTTGAGAAATGTGAACTATTGAAAAAATCATAGAGCTCCAAAAGTGAAAACATACTTTGATCACAGTGTCGATACGATGAGTTGAATCGTTTGATCAAAACTTGGAAAAAAAGAAGAAACTGTTCGAGTGATGGAAATTCAATCCGTTCTACAAATGAAGAAACCATACCAATGATATATGAAATTGTATAAAAACTGACCAGTCTAACCTGTTTCGTGATAAAATGCTCGAAATCTGAAAATATTTCATGAATAAAATGAAAATGAGTTTGTTTGCAAATTATTTGCTGGAAGTCTTTTAACTCCCATATTCTGAATAATTCAACTTGGAACCCATACGCCTCAGTGGTATTGAATATTCTGACTAGTATAACAACATCCGGACATTTTTTTCATGAATTAAAGCATCAAAATTCGAAACTAATATAAAAATCTCTGTCATAATACTTTGGAAAAATGCCTAAATTCATACACAAAATAGCAAATTGACTTGTTTTCTCAATTGGAAAACAATTATTTCCATCACGATTTCGATGCTATATTTTTCAACGAACTAATAAATGTATGAGGACTTCTGTTTTTACTTACCTCTTTTGAACTCTTTTAAAATTCTTTTACAAAACTTTAAATCTTCTTAAAAAATAATTATGGATAGGGAACTCATGCTGATACAGATTCTCACAAGCTAAGACACATAAACGTGAATCTCTCATTATTGGGTGGGGTTTGACGTTCAAATCATGTTGTGAATCGAGTTATTGGGGTTTCCGACTTCTGCTTGTTTGTCTGATCTAATTCACTTCATTTTCCTATTTGTGAGGGATATTTTTCACAAAAAATACTTCAAATTAGGCAGAAGGAACACTGTGCCAAAAAATTACATGGTCAAGTATTTTTGCTTTTCATTTTGTATGCATGAAAAGCTTAGGCCCATGATTGAAACTAAACGTCAGACGCGAAGTGAAATGGAGAAGAAACTAGTGAAATGTTTCCTAGCAAATGGTAACAGCACTTCTTTGATTTTTAATGCATAGCTGATTGAACAGCTCTGGAACGTTGTTCCCTATTCATTGGTACAATAGCTATAATCCAATGTGTGCGACTTTTTTTTATCAAAATTATTTCATTTTTCAGTAAAATTTAGCGAAACAAATTGTAAAATATATGTAATATACAGTATCCAAATGATTCTGATTATATTCCAATATATTCCACGATGTAAAAAATTAGATGAGTTCTAGTCACGTCAAAATAATATATTATTGACCTAAATCATGTGATTCAAAGATGCACATCTGCGTAAAATCGTTATTTCTTGATAGTAAAATTTTGGAAGTGTTGGCCTCAAGCTCACAACAATTTCTTAAATCAGTAGATCGTATCAAGTTACCTAAAACGTCAAATCAGTAATTTTATAACTTGCTCTCTTATATATTGCTTGAAGAGAATGATTAGTGAATGTTGTAAGTGTTTTGATTTTATTTTATTGAAAGATGTGATTTGCTTATTCTTTGATGTTCATCAACAGAAAAATGGAATCATTGAATTCAGTCCACGTCAATTTTTCACCACGTCGAAGCAGGGGGCTAAAATCCCGTAAACTATATATTTACTGGATATTCGTAAAATGAGTTGTACAGAGACTTGACAAAATGTTCTACACAGATACATTATGGACATTCAAATAAGTAATGGAAAACATAAATTGTGAAGTTGTTCTCAATTTTTTAAAATTTGAATCAATTCGGAGTCATTCAAAATGTATAGATATCCCAAGAAATTGTAAAATAATGAGATGTTACACTAATATATAGTTGTGTCTTTCTGTTCATCGTAATTCAACATTATTTAAACAAGATATCATGCATTGTAGATTTTCTGTTTTTTTTTTATTTTCTTTATCGTTGGTTAGGCAAATGATCCGTCTTATATCAAATAGAGTGGATCACGAAAAATATTCGAGATTTGATACTTGTTTCAAGAGCTGGATGATAATTTAGTTGAGCCAGATTTTCAATAATCAGAATGGCTTGTCACTTGTGAATCAACCAGTGCATTAATCCTTATGCTTACCTTTGTAATCCCTCTCCCTAGGAAAATAGTAGAGAGATAAATTTTCAAATAATGCATGAATACTCTGTATAAGTAGAAAGTGAATAATTATTCATTTATTTTTTAATAACATCGAAACTTGATACAGGATCATTGTTCCCCAATTAAGGCTATGGATGAATGATAGGATCGTTTGGACGGGGCACCACAAGGGCGATCTTATCACCCCAAATAATTATACTACATCAAATAACTCTTACATTAAATTAAAAGATACACAGGTTCAATATCTACCTTGGAACTTTGGAGAGGACGTTCAAGTTATTCTAGTTTTCCGACAGACGATGAAAAAAGTAATTTGAACTAAAGAGATATGCTGTGTATTGTTGAGCATTCGGAACTTGAACAGTAGTACTAAGGAATATTACAAGAATGAATATATTTAATTGACTTCTCACCTGCTCGTCGATCTGAACCATGTCCAGAAGGGGTGTATTGAACTATATATAGGGTATTGAGTAAGCGTGAGATGGTAGGGCAGGGGGGGGTGATCGATGGAATGGGATGGGTAATACATTTCAACGCAACGGCCGAAGGCTTTTTCAATAGCTCAGAAATAATTATATTGTCTTAATCTAGTTTATATCAATCCAGAAATAAAATCATTGTTTATGTACGCTTTATATACTCATAGAATATAAAACAAAAAAACGATGAATACATGTGTCTATCAATAATATTTACATACTTTTTTAATTATTTTATAATACATAACTAGAATTCCTACACGAGATGTGAGTAAACGTTTACGATCTTGAGATGATTTGGAGGGTTGGTTTGGGAAGAGGTAAAATTAAATAGTAATAAACTATTATTGGGAAGATGGGCTCTACACATTGAAAAGGTCGATGGCCTTGATGGTTTGTTGAACTTTTGGAGATTCAAGGATGATATTCATGTACAATGGGTATAACTGAATAAAGGGGTGAAAAAACCGCGAAACTCACGCTTTTGGCGATAATGTACTAAACAAGATGATGAAACCTTTCATTATAGAGAGTAGAATTACAAATTAGCAGATGGAAGTGTCTCATAAACTTCTGATGCATAGGGAAATAGTTCTACAAATATGGTAAATTCACAGAAATGACCTACAATATTATAGTTGAGACATTATGAAAGGAATCTGATATTTGAATATGAGAAATTACTTTAGATGAAAGTCTTAATTGGAAATATCATTGTGAGAATATTGCAAACAAGCTCAGCTCTGCATGTTTTGCCTTGAAATCTCTCAAATTGAATACAAATGTAAAAATAGCAAAAATAGCCTACTTCGCAAATTTTGAATCTCACATGAGATACGGAATAGAATTCTGGGGATATTCCACTGATGCAAATAATATTCTTAATCTTCAAAAAAGAGCATTACGGAGTATTCTTAGTCTTAAGTGTAAAGAAAGCAGTTTTGTTAAACCCAATTGTAAGCCTCATTTTATTAAACACAAAATTCTAGCATTCCACAGTTTGTATATACTTCAGTCCATTCCAAGCGTTGAAAAATTATTCAACACTCAAACCCTGAATAAAAATATACATACTCATGACACGCGACAGAGAGAAAATTCACACATAATCGAACAATGGTCAAAATTAACACAAATTAATTCAAAGTACATTAATTCAAAATTATATAATAAACTAGTCAAACGCGAAATATGCGTTGTAAGATGAGCGAGATATCTCAATAAGGTATAAAAGTCCTTGAAATAGTTTTACCCTTGCTACTTTATCGACTTTGGTATTCTACACACCTTGATATCTGAATAAGCTATAAAAGTCGTTAAAGAAGTTCTACTCTTGCCACTTCATTGACTCTGGTATTCTACACACCTTGACGCATATAAAAAATACTTCATTGTTGGTCAACTCTTGAATCTAGAAAGCAGTGAATCTCGACAACTTAATTCTGTCATAATTTTTATGATATATTTTATGAATATTATCAGTCATTTTATTTTTTTTCTCCAAAACGACTGATCAGAATTGCTTAAAAAATCGTAATAATGTGTAAAATCCATGTATACACATTTAGAGAAAATTTCATCCCATTTGGAAAGATTTTATTTTTCAACATTTTCCGCCCAGCCAAATCTTATGGGGTTTTTAGAAACTTTGAGATGATGATTCTCAAAATCGGTCCGACCGATTCATCCCAAAAACTATACAGTTCTAAGTTGGATGAGTTTGAGTGTACAAAAAAAGTTTCATGTCGATCAGTCAACCCTTGCGACCTGTGGAGTGCTTACAAACAAAAAAAAAAAAAAAAAACAAAAAAAAAAAACACACAGACAAAGCCCTATAAGAGTGGGATGGAGACTTCGCTACGCTCATCAATTACCCGAAAATATAAAATGTATAAATAAAATTGAAGGTTTCAAACATAAACTCAAAACTCTTCTTGAAAATAAAGCATATTATTCGGTAGAAGAATATTTAAATGACAAAATCTGATTTCAGAATTTAAAATATTATTTTTGCCAAGTAGCAATTGTTTTATATTTTCTTCAAACTACGGAATTATTCCATTGGATAATGATTTTGTGAAACACTTCTTGTCTATATTTTATTGTGGATATTTGTAAATATGTAGACCTAACAAATATGTTTTCCATACACCCTTCATAGGATTCATCTTAAAGGGTAATACAACTGTAGAAAGTTTTTGGAAATAAAAATATATTATTATTATTATTACTAGTCAAACGCGAAATATGCGTTGTAAGATGAGCGAGATATCTCAATAAGGTATAAAAGTCCTTGAAATAGTTTTACCCTTGCTACTTTATCGACTTTGGTATTCTACACACCTTGATATCTGAATAAGCTATAAAAGTCGTTAAAGAAGTTCTACTCTTGCCACTTCATTGACTCTGGTATTCTACACACCTTGACGCATATAAAAAATACTTCATTGTTGGTCAACTCTTGAATCTAGAAAGCAGTGAATCTCGACAACTTAATTCTGTCATAATTTTTATGATATATTTTATGAATATTATCAGTCATTTTATTTTTTTTCTCCGAAACGACTGATCAGAATTGCTTAAAAAATCGTAATAATGTGTGAAATCCATGTATACACATATAGAGAAAATTTCATCCCATTTGGAGAGATTTTATTTTCAACATTTTCCGCCCAGCCAAATCTTATGGGGTTTTTAGAAACTTTGAGATGATGATTCTCAAAATCGGTCCGACCGATTCATCCCAAAAACTATACAGTTCTAAGTTGGATGAGTTTGCGTGTACAAAAAAAGTTTCATGTTGATCAGTCAACCCTTGCGACCTGTGGAGTGCTTACAAACAAAAAAAAAAACAAACAAAAAAAAAAAAACACACAGACAAAGCCCTATAAGAGTGGGATGGAGACTTCGCTACGCTCATCAATTATTATTATTGTTGTATTATTATTCCCATTGTACACAATTCATACAATATTAGAGATATACACTAAGAGGGTTGTGAGTTAGTTGTAGCCTAGAAACAAACATTGAAGGTCAACAGATCAACAATTTAATTATATAATAAATATATAGACTATGAACAATAGAAGAGCTTATAGTGCCATCAATTCTCAAGAAAATAAATCTTCAATTGTTATTATTTATGTGAAAACTATGTGAGCTTTTGAAAAATTTGTATTCATTAATTACACGTTGAAACCTGTTTTGCTTAGAATATATTTATTTTTATTACAGAAAAAATAGCATAAATGACACTTTGAATTTGTGATTGCTTGCGTCACCATCTATTGAATTCTCATTGAACTGCTAGGTAGATCCATTTGGGGGAACCCAATATCCACTATCCAGAGTAACTAATAAAATAAGTTTAAACAGATGAGTGATATAAGCTGAAAAGTATTTTCAGTGTTGCCTTGCGTGATTCATTTCATTAGCTATAAACACCTTCTTGTTATTGTAATGTTATATCAAATAGTGATAGATAATAAATTATTTTTGATACGAGTACATACATTCATATAGAGAACCATATATTCCATTCATACTACATATTTCATAAATAGTGCAATATATATTTTATTTTTAATTGCTATATCACAATTGTTCATTGTTAATTTTTTATTGTTGGTTCACGATTTTCATAGGACACAAATACATTGTATAAATCAGGTGAAAATACAGAAATTAAAAACCAAAGTTTAAATATTCTATGTTCAATTTATGTTGAAGAGTTTAAATATTCGTCAATATTATAATGGCATTCCTTCATTAGGACTGGTGATACTTGACTGCTATCTTGAATTGAGTCAACTCTAGTGCTTTTATATTGCAGGTGGTAGGTAGGTGAGCGTATAATCGTCTGCATAACTGCAAGACGTCGTATTGACTTTAGCTTCAAGCGGCAGAACTCATGGGCAATGTCTGTTGCATTCCTGGTATCGTAGCAATGGTGACTTTTATCATTGAAGAGAGCTGCATTAATCTTGGTGTTTTATTCTACTTTCAATTCATTTTTCATATAGGCCTAAGCTATTGCATATAGTTGAATTTGTATGAATCAAACTGTTTTGATATCATGAGCGACTAAACCGACTTCATTATGAATATTGCGTCAACAGGAAATGTACACTCCAGATGATTTCAATTTTCAAATAAATCATATTTGACTAGCAATTTGGATTTTCATCAGATACTGTATCTTTTTGATATTTTCTTAATATGTATTTGCATAATTATAAAAATTGCGCACTCAACAATAAATCGGGCATATATTACACGTCAGTATTAATTTTTGTCCATCTTGATATTGAAATTGGTTATGAAACCAATACGATTCTCTTCAATACACATAGTAGTATTAATTGTTAGCAATTGAACTACATCGCACGTTAAACAACTTCTAGCCCCTGACCAAAGCCAATATCGTGATCACCAAAACCGTTCCGTAACACGTTGTTATTGTTGTTGTGGTTCCCTAAATGATCCAACACAGTAGGATTATTGTTTCCCAAGTGACTTAACACTGCTGGATGATTGCTCCTGACTGGATGTCCAGGACGAATGTTGTTGGGTATCTGATGGCCTCCATAAGAGAATGATTGAAAAGCCTGACTGAACACATCTCTCTGCGGATATATCGGAGCTCTCATAGTCCCCGACATTGGGTGATTGTCATTGTTGTTATTAGGCCTATGCATATTATTTTTATGAAAGTTGATATTATTATTATGATTATTGTTGTTGTTATTATTTAAAAACTGATGCGCACCGTTTCGTTGAAATCCATCATTGCGATAGCCATTAAAACCCATCGAGGGACTAGTTTTCAAATCTCCCCGATTGTTATGATTGAAACCGTCTTTCCTAGAATCACCTCTGATTCTATCATTATGTCCACTATACTGAGATATCAGGCCTATAATGTCACTGATACTATCATGAATCTTTTGGCCTACTTTGTTCGCACTTTCACGACGCGGAGGCTCATCAGGATGAAAGCGTCTGTCGTCTTTGTAGTTTCTGTCATCTGCATCATTATCTTGGTCATGATATTGCTCGTCATCGTGTACATATCGCCCGTCATCGTGATCATCGTATTCAGCATTGTTGTCTGCATATGATGAAGAAGGTCGCCGGTGATTTGGAGGATGTGTGTGATAGGGACGATTCGGAAGTGCATACTGTGGACGGTGAAACGATGCTGATGATGTGCCTCTTCCATCTTTCCATTGCGGACTATTTCTCGTCCAGTTTTTATACTTCCTCGCGTAATTATACATACCATAACTTTTAGACCCGTATCTTTTTCTTCCTCTGCCACGCCCCTTTTTGTAACGATGGCGATTCCTGCCCTTATGACCCTTGATGTGGTGGTGATGGTGGTGTTTCTGGGGACCGCGAGGGCTCGAGCTAAGTGGGCCGTAACCATAGCCTCGGGCGTACTGATGGTACTGTTGCTTGTGGTAATGATGGATGGTTTTGATACGTTGAGGTATAAGAATCTTCAATTTGGTCCTGTAAGAACATACAAACAGAAAATGGGTATACATAAATTATAGTGGATTTAGTGTTGAATGTTATAAGGGTTCAAATACACAACGATTTCATTTTGATTATTTGAAGATCACGTTTGAACTGGCGTCTCTACGCTTGGAATAGAATGTAACAAAGTTGATTGTTTTTCTTGATGTGGGCGTAAGACATGAGTATCGCTCATGCGGTTATTACAGACTCGCATAGTATCAGGATGTTTTCCAGTTCCAAGTAAATGTTCTGAGCTCATTGCGTAATGAGCAAATTTCTCTTACACTACTAAGGAACTATGTATTATCATTACCATATAATATACTGACAAGGCTAATATCTTTATAAGATCAATTTGGACCAATGAAGTATATTCTATTCTATTCTAACGCTATAAAAAAAAACAGGGAAAAGAGTAAAAATTGCTCTATAACTTTTTTGAATTCAAACTACTCAATTTTATTGATAATTTTCGAAATTTCACGTTGTGAAGTTTGGAAGTTGTGTTTTTCCCAAAAATGCTCACAATACACAAATATTAATTTCAAGTTGAAATATCCCTGTTTTTTAGTAGGCCTACAGATAACGAAAGTAAAAATACGATGTTAATAACATTTTCCATTTGAAATACGTTTCAACTTGAATAACTGGCCAGTTTGCTAACTATTTTACAGAATAAAAATAAGAGTTCATCAATATTTCTATATATTACATTGCAATTATATAACTTGTATCAATATATTATGTTCAATCTTACTTTCCTGCTTCAACTCGGTTCACCGAGATATAAACAGTCAAAACCACGAGGATAATCTGAAACGTCAAAATCACATACATTTGTTTACATTCACATGTCTAACATAATATATATATATATATATATATATATATATATATATATATATATATATATATATATATATATATGTATATATATATATATATATATATATATATATATATATATATATATATATATATATATACATATATATATATATATATATATATATATATATATATATATATATATATATATTTTAAACATAGAAACTTGACACAAAATCATTGTTCCCCAATCAAGGCTATGAATGAAAGAAAGGATCTTCTGAACCGGATACCACAAGGGCGATCTAACCACCCCATTTTAATTATTTGAAACCAATGAACTGATTTACGGTGTCTATGATTTACGGTCCAAATCTACGCTGAAACGCCATAACGATCTGATGATATCTTGTTTGAGTAAACACTTGGTGCCACGAGAGTTGGCATTCTTGATACACAGTAGCAGTGAAAGTCGTGAGTTCAGATCCACCGCCACTCGTGAAAAGAAGTATAGTAAGGAATGAAGGTGATGACATGATCGCTTATAGCAACTGTTATTACTATTTCCACCTGACAGGTGATAAATTGGTTTGCATCGTTAGCAAAATTCTTCAGTATAACCTAGATTTATATGTAAAATAGAGTGTTATTTTTGTGTTGGACCCACAAGTCACTTGCAAGAAATTAGGTGACATTTCTAGATTCATTTGTTTTATTCTTTTATTTTATGATGAAGTGAAAAGTGTCGAATTGATGTCAGTTTTCATTTGAAAGTTCAACTCTTTTGAGCTCTTCTGACCATTTCTTAAACCAGTGAATATTTAAATTTTTGTGAGGTGAAATCAAGTTTTTTCCCATCGAAAGAATGTATCGTGTGGTAGCATTTTCCTAATTTTAAGCCCGTTGAAATTTTCTCAAGCTATTCGTTGTTTTTTCGAATGAATAGAAATATTTAAATTCAAATGTTCTCCACATGTAGGCCTACACACAACCCAACTAACAAAAGGAAACATAAACTCACATTCAAATTCAGAAGTTTGTAATCTATTTGAAATCATTGGATGATTTTACCATTCTAAATTACTGCTGGAATATGCTGAATTTTCATGCTGTACACCGTTGATAGGTGTAATATTTTTACTACTTAAACATTCACAAATTACTTATTACTCATCACTTATTTAAATTGCTCACTCAAAAATCACTTATTTATCCAATCAATGAACTTCATAATCTTTCATAATTCATTCATATTTCACTTAGACCCCACGCACACACAAAAAAAACATCAAAATTGAATATTTTCAATTACCATTTTCAAAATTCTCAGAGGCCAATTTCAACCCACAAAAAAGTGGGAATAGTCACTGAAGAATGACTGAAATATGAAAAGATGCATAGAAAAATCCATGAGGCAGAATAAACACAATTGAAACACATAAATTAGCTTGAATATTATCCGTTGAAAATCATGTCATATATAGTTCTTCAGACCTTTCCACATACAATAATCCAATAGATTATATGAATGAATGCATATCATTCAATCTTCTCAGCTCGTCTTTTCACACTTTTACTCATCAATCAATTAATAAACCTACTTTAAATGACTGTTCGCGGTCCAGATTCAAGCATCCGCCTAATTTGAAATTATTTTATTGGTCCACTTTTCACTTAGTGATTTCAACTCCTTCTATCACTCCATTGGTGCATCTTGAAAGCATGCAATACTGATCTGTACACATGTGAATAGATGAAAATTGAAGTCAATTTCTACTTTGAAAGAAGAAAAATTGTCAAAAAGATATTGAAGAAGTTTTCATAATGACTTCATATTTTATTTCTGGTAAACACAGCGTTACCAATTGGAAATATACGAAAATATAATCATGTGTTCTCTCTTAAATACCCAA
>OZ023330.1:30837749-30865249 GCA_964007535.1 Brachyptera risi | reverse complement strand
AAAATTGAACAATAAATAAACAATAAATACAAATAGCTATTCGAAAGTAGAATGAAGGTCATAACAATCAATTAAAAACTTTAAAAATTGTTCCTTGAATCCCTGAATGAATTTATGTCATATCAAAATAATTGTTGACGTTTTTGAAATTTATCAAATTGAGCCCTTCATGAATTGAGAAAACTAAATATAACATTTTTATAAATAATCACCGTACCTTCTGCACTTAATATGAGTATTTAGCAACAATAAAACGTATACAATACTTACACTTATTCTAATCAACATTATTGGTACCATTGTTGGCCACTATTCCAGTCAACTCCCTTGACTTTGTTACATAATTCACTTCACCTCCTTTAATCCAAAACACTTGCACATTGCCACAATGCTTTAAAACACTTAACAACACTTAAGCTTTATTCAGACGATCAACTGTCAAGAGATGCATTCAATAAATACATGCAAAATACTCATCACCTGCCTTTATACTTGACGATGAAACTCATTCCGAGTAAACCAGAAAATAAGGTTAGAAAGAGGCGGTGACTTTTAAAACTCGCCGCCTTTCGACAATAGGAGGAATAATACTCACATCGTACGGTCAGTGAAACTATAACAATAAAGAGTAAGAGTCAGTACTTAAAGACAGAGTGTATTCAATAAATTATGTAAATTGTATGTAGATCTGGTCAGTTTAATTTGGCTTGTTTGCTTATAAACTCACAGAAATGTAATAGGAAACGTGTAATGATTGTAATCGAGGTAAAAGCAAAGTTGATGTAGAAATTTTTAAAATCTGAGATTATATTTATGGTGAACATCTGCATATTGTTCATAGTGATTGCGAGTATATGGTGTCGTGATATCACTGTTGATCAAATTGTTTAAATATACCAATCACGTTGTACAGTAGAAATATAAATACATTTCAACTTGATTCTGATTTATGTGATTATAGAATTTTTTTTTTTTTTTTTTCCAATAAATCATCTGAGAAACTCGTTGAGACATGAACATATTCAATCGAAAGATCAGTAATTTGTTACTTTTTAATTTTCGTTTGATTGAGAAATTATGAAATGAATGTTTAAGACTAGAATATGGCTTTCTTGTAAACTCAAATATTATAAAGTATAGCCTTTAGGATACTTGTATATGGTGTACTTGTACTTGTACTAAAATTTATTGAATATATTACCACATCAATATTTGGCTTAAATAAGTTCTGAATGTGTCATCAAATTAAAACTGAAAATAATACTATTTATATATTGTTGTCACAAGAAATAAAGGTGCGAAACATTCGTGTTATAGGGAAATCGTCCATCGAAACATACGTCATATTATATTCAAAATGAGATGAGTGTATTTCAAAGTCATTTTAATATTCAAATGTGATTTGGCAGTCTACAAAATATAACAATATCTTGTTGAATTAACTTTCGTTGCTCTACTATGAAGCTAAATTGCTCCACCCCCCGTGGAGTAGATATTCTTTGTAGACGTCGACTTGGACTAAGTACGTCATTAATTTTCATTTGATTTCATTTTTATTGATCTTGATCGAACATGTAAATGTTATAAGTCATATAATATTAAAAGATAATGATAATGATGATAATTTTTTTTTTTTATTACATCCAAATAACAAAAACATACATACAAGATTAATCAATACGCTCTTCCACAAAGCCAAAAAGGCTTAACTGTGGGATGAGAAATTAAATTGATAGCTTGGACAAGGAAAAATGATAATAATGATAATAATTATTATTTATTCAAGGTATATATACATTGTGGTATTATGTTATGTTTCGTCAGTTTCGATAAGTAAATACATTGTCAAAATATTAGTGGTGTTGCTATTGGTTTTTGGCTATAACCAATGCTATTGGCTATATGGTGTTGCTATTAGTGGTGACTATAGATACTTCTTTAATTCAGTAACGAAGCATCGACACCGGCACACGTAGCTGAGTGGTTAACGCACTTGCTTCATGTGATCCGGGAGGTGTAGGGACATATCGGACCCGGTTCGATCCCCTCTACCATCCATCTTTACAGGGGTTTTTCGTGGTTTCCCTCTGTATAGTCTAGGCTAATGCCGGAATGGTTCCTATACAATTTACAGGCCACGACCGCTTCCTTTCCACTATCCTTCCCATACCCATAAAACCTTCATATCGTTAATCATTCATTCAACGCCAATAGATCGTACAGTGCGCTGTTAAAACCTGATATAAAAAAACGAAGCATCTGCATTAAGGTACACTGAAGTGATTGATATGAGTAAATTCAGGAGGTGAATATTGAAAATCTGGATAGCAAGGAATCATAAGGTTTGATTGATTGAAAACTAGATGACCATGGTGACCATCAGAAAACAACAACCAGCTTTCAGCATCAACTGAAACTCATATATTGTATTAGCTTTAGCTTCCTGCCTGCTTATATTCGAGATAAGATGCATTGAGGGTTGCGTTTGTTTGCGGCCGGGAGAACGGGCAAACGCAACCCTCAATGCATCTTGATTCGAGCGCAGCGACTGCCAATATGTAGATAGATGATTCAGCTATAGTTACGTATCAAGAGCCATCATATCTGAACACAGATGATCACTGCTTTTAATTGATGTTCAATAATATACACCATGATTAATGTATAAAATTGTGAATAACATCTGAGCACGATCTAGTCCTACTTACATGACCCGATCAAAAATGCCATCTCATTGCATTTGATATATTAATTATCAACAGTATTTTATATACACACATATATATTTGTATATATTATATATATATATATATATATATATATATATATATATATATATATATATATATATATTTATATATATATATATATATATATATATATATATATATATATATATATAAATATATATATATATATATATATATGTATATACGCATATGCGCATGGACGCATATACGCACGTGTACGGTGTATATATACATCGTCACTCAAAGTATAGTCATACCATGACTGTAATACCGAGATAGCTCTGTGGTAGAGCACCTGACCGGCAATCAGAAGGTCCTGGGTTCGAGGCTCGGTCGTGGCATATCTTTTATGACATGACCATAACATCACACATATAACTTATATATATATATATATATATATATATATATATATATATATATATATATATATATATATATATATATATATATATATATATATAGATATAGATATGTGTGGGTGTGTGTATCTAAATATGGACAGATAGACTTGAAACTATCCATATTTAGGTTATGTGTATTTCATAGTTCACTGGAAACACTTACACCGACACACACAGTGGTGTATTCGTGAAAATAAGTGAAAATAAAAGTACCAAGGCGGTGATAACTGAAAAAAAACATTCATCCCAACTCGGCAGGAAGAGCAAGGGGGGGACTTGTGAACCGTAACATGCCACAATGTCAGTTTTAGGAGATTCTAATTCAAATGTAAAATAAAAATAATGTGATTCACGTTTGCATCCAAAATAATCGCCAAAGAGAATATCTCGCAGCTTGATCCTCCGCGGGTGCATCATGGCCTACATGTTGCGATTGTGCGTCGCCAGCTGATCGATGACTGAGGAGCCAAGTCTTTAGATAAGGTGTAGGATCAAACTTGACTGGAAGCGGTCCATTTAGTTTGATGAACAAAACCGAGGCAATATAAGCATCATTAGCGTAAAGTTGGCTTTATTTGCCTTCAAATATGGTTTTCAAGAAAAAAAAGGTACCGGGGCGCGCCCCAACCCAAAATTAAAGTACCAGGGCGCCGCCCCGGCCCACCACCCACCACGGCCCGAATACACCACTTGACACACATGTACACTGTTTAATTTCTAATGAAGTAAGAATATAACCACGGGATGAAATATGTATCCATAGTATCTATAATATGTACCTATAGAAAACTGAATAAAATAATAGAATCTAATTAGGTATGCAAACTTTATAATGACAATGAATCTCTGGTGGGATTATTAAAATAAACTTGAATGTCAACTTATTCACAGCAAGACTTCTATAGGTCAAAGATACTTTACTATAATTTTGCCTTTTTCACAGCCTTATATTTACCAAATGGATTGAAGGGTAAAATATGTTTCATGTAGGAGTTTTCTCCATGGTATTTTGATGTATTTATTTATGATAGGTTTTTCTGAATCAGAATACAAGGTTTACAAACTCTCAAAAGCATTTGTGACATTACTGAATGGTCAATCTTATACAATTCATCCACACAATTATGGGTTTCATAATTTATATCTTTCAAATCCTCTGATTACTCATCATATTTTTTTTGCACATGTCGGTCGACAATATGGTGAGAATTGAAATTTAATATCTTCAAACTTTTGAAAAAATAGCCTCTTTGGGCAAGGCTCATTCAAAGTCAAAATTGTGTACTATCCAGACTTTCGCTCCCAATAAGATTCAAACCATAAACATATAGTGGATTCTAATGTAGAAAGAGCTTGGAAAAATCAACTCTCCAAGTCGAATGAAAAAAAAAAATAAGGGGATGGAACGAAGCGGACTCAAATTTGATTTTTTCAGTCACCCATATCTCAATAACTGTTGGAGCCAGAGGAAAAAAAAATACGCATGTTCGATTTTTTTTACTGATTAACATCTGGACAAAATTTTAACAAAAGGCAGGTCGGACATGAGAATGGGTCACTTGAGTCATTTGAAATGGGATTACTTCATTCATATATATGTACATATATATATATATATATATATATATATATATATATATGGATATATATATATATGGATATCGAATGAATAGAATTTTGAATTATTACAAACATGACGATTACTATAACCTCTTCGTTTGCAGCCTCAGTTATCGAAATGTTATATTTACAAGAATATTAAGATTAAAATCGGAATGAATAATCTAGAATCTGGGGACAACTTTCTTTTGGTAATAACATTGGTATTATAGGCAAGCGAGATTAGATCCGAATGATTGCATCAAGAATGCTCTCCTTTGAATAAAAGTAAAATCAAGCAAATTACTACTAGAAAAGTAATAATATCCATTAGTTCAAGTGAATTATACTGCGAGTGGGAAAAGTGCACGTATGCAAGGCTGTTGTTGAGAATGGTATGCTAGTAACCTACATCGTGCTGGTCGAAGAGAGACAAGATCATGGTCAACGTGCGAGATGAAGATGCTGCTTGCAGTTGTCGTAAACAGTGCCAGCTAGAACCGTAAGCAGCGCTGTTCGAAGAGGATACTTTGTTAATTGTAGTGTTATATTCATAACTGTTTATATCATTGTTACTATCCAATTATGTCGTCAAAAAATTAAATCATATTTATATTCATATATATATATATATATATATATATATATATATATATATATATATATATATATATATATATATATATATATATATATATATGTGTGTGTGTGTGTGTGTGTGTGAAATATTGTTTTCGGAAATGCCATGCAGTGTATTGAAATTAGAAAAACAAGTAAATATGTTTTCCCTACGTTTCAGCATTTTTGGAAATGCCATTCTCAAGGGATCGTTCATTAATTTAGAATCAGACAATATTCAGAGTATTGTTATAAAAAGAACATAAAACCATTCATTTGGAAAAAGAAGAAAACAGTAAATCGATGAGGAAACGGTATCTTTTGTGCTCTTGTCGATGACTAAAGGTGGTTCCATATTTGTCTGACTCCTCGTGACTCTTCTCTCTTCCACCTCCTTCTCCTGTCCATCACCATTCTCTCTCAACGTAGGGAAAACATATTTACTTGTTTTGCTAATTTCAATACACATGGTATTCCCGAAAACAATATTTCACATAATAAAGGCCATGAAAGTTCAAAACATCATATATATATATATATATATATATATATATATATATATATATATATATATATATATATATATATATATATATATATATATATATATATATAAATATACATATATATATATATATATATATATATATATATATATATATATATATATATTAATATATATATATATATATATATATATATATATATATATACATATATATATATATATATATATATATATATATATATATATATATATATATATATATGTATATATATATATATATATATATATATATATATATATATATATATATATATATATATATATATATATATATGTGTGTGTGTATATGAATGATAAAAACTACAATATAACGTTAACTGAGAATAATTGAGTGAACAAATCTTCTGCTGCCAATACAGCTGGCACGTGGAACGTGGGTACAAGATAATGATCAAAAAATGATAAATCATTAAGTATGGAAGACTAAAATCATTATTAGACAAGAGAACAATAATTGAAAATGTGAATAACGAAATGAATAATATAGCTATGAAGTGATAATGATAATGATGAATATTAGAAGCAAGCAAAGCAAATATAGTTTTCTCATCGATCAGTCAGCAATCAAAGAGTATCTCATCAAAAATGTCTACATCGGAAAATTAAAGTTAAACTTTGAAGAAAAAGAATATTCATAAATAAAAATTGCATAAGGAGCACGACTGTCACATATTCTCATTGAAGTTACAGCACCTGAGAGAAATATGAGTTTCTTTCATTTTCATTTCATATTAATAGGCCTATAGTGTAGATTGAAAAAATATAAAAATTTGAAAATATACAAATGTATAATATATAAATATATGAAATTTCATATTTTTGAATCAAAATTAATGTAGTTCGAGAATACAATTGTGTACCTATAGTCATTCATCATAATTATATCCATAATATCCTCAACTTCAATGAATTCAGCCTTTATTGACTATTATTATAATTGATATATTTTAACCATGTGTTGGATAATAACGAAAAACATTAAATTTGAAGGATGTTTGTTAAATAAGTTGATGCACCAAATTTGAATTGATCTGGAAAATTTACGATAGCTTATCACTTGCTTTAATATTATCATCCAGCACATATTGAAACGAATCGACTGGAGTAATTCCATACTTTCATGATTGTTTAATAATTTATATAATCACGTACTCCTTCGAGATATAATGATGGATAGATGAGAAGTGAACTATGACCAACTTACCATCTTTTGAAGATCTTTTGAATTGAAATAAAATCCGACGTATTCTTCAGCAAGTACTCTTGGAAATTTCAAAATCTCACTTCTACTTTGAAGCGGATTATTTAAAACATTATTGGTCGAGTTGTAGGATTTTTGAATCCATAGAGTCATACATAGCAATGAAAAAGATATTCAACAATGAGCAAATTACATAGAGCTAATTTGTGGAAAAGAAATTCATCATTAATTTTATTCACGCAAATATCGTTTTTTTTTCGTGAGAAAAAATCGTGCTCGAACTTTCAGGCCTGAATCTTACATAATAATATCACTGTTCTGAATCAGTTAACTATAAACTATATCTTAAAATCAACCACCTCAATTTCAAACGCTTCTGTTGATGAAAATTCGACAATAGTTCAGTTTAAATATTAAATAAATTGGATAATCGAAAAAGTTGAAAGAGAGAATAAAAAATTGAAGAGAATGAAAAAATTGAAGGATATAAGAACAAGCTTAAAAAACAAAGATTTATTTCTCTCCATGCTCAGAACTAATAGCCATAGCATTTTTATTGGAATTGACAACCGATCTTTGATGGCATCCCTAGATCGGTACCGGTCTACAATCTACTTTTTGTATCACCAATGTATGTGAAGAATTTGTTTTTTCTTTATATACAAAAAAAACTTTTCTTTTCGAAATTATTAGGTATCGCAATTTCCGTGAAAGTCTTCTACTTTGAAACATATTGTTTACACTCTCAAGCCCTTTGAAACTCGAGCTGATTCTGACCCTTTCAGTCACTTCGTTCGACATTCGACCGTCTCTTCCATGAATTACCTACCACACACACATTGTCGGGAGGATGTCGACCTACTCGCCAACTTACGTGAAATTAGAAAAAACGAAAGCGTCGTGAACAACTAATTATCTTGATTGACAGTTTATAACAAATCCGTACGTGTAACAGAATGGCAATTGTTTCTTTTTAAACGATTTGAGAAAAACTCTTGCGAAAGTCTAGTTTCACTCTTGGTTGAAACTTTTCAACCTTATTTCGTCTTGGAACTATATTCATTATTAAGTGTGACGAGTCAATATCAAGAGTAACTGTGTAGGTGTTGTGTTGTTTCTAATTTGTATTGTTATTATTATTATCATTGCAACAACTCTAATTGAATCTATAGTTCTAGGCCGTATTAAATCTACAATAAACAGTAAGCCAATTACTTTTATGATTTAGATAGTCATTTTCCTAATTGATTTCTGGAAAAATAAAGAACATCGTTCACTGAAAATTATTCCATTTTGATATCCGAACATTAAGTCCATTCATAAATTTGAGCTCAGCCTAGTTGAAATATATATTCAACTTCAGGTTCCTGAATTCAAGCTCGAATTGATTTGTTTAACACCCTGCAATAAGTTACATTCTTATTCCTTATACAACGTGAACGTATAATAAATAGTTCTTGATACAGGTTTGTAATCAGAATCCATATCCTATCATGAATCAGTCATGGCAGTATTATATATTATACAAACCACGTTCTCACCCCTTTAAACATGATGTATACTTATGCATTTCAATTTATCGCTTTCGAAACAATACCCCGTTTAAGAAAAAATTCCTCATAAACAAACCAAAAAACATGTATTATCCCTTTTAAAAGATTCTTTAAGTTCGATGAACTCTAATAAATATGAAAAAATTTGATTTTTAAATTCTTGGTCGTGTTTAGAAGCTATAAAAATATACGATCTATAATCAGTGTTCTGGGGTAGCCGTGCTCATCTATTTTTAATTCTATAACATTATGTGTCGTCTTTTACCTGTATAGATTGGTTATGCATTTTTCTCTACATCATCGGAATGAAAGGGTATTAGTGCTATTAAGGGTGTATGTAAACGTTCGTTAATACCCGTATTTTGAACACTCCGTGCTGAGGAACTGTAATTGTCGGTTTTTAGTTGAAATTAAATTGATCGAGAAATTAATAACTTAAGGGTCTTCTGAAATAAATTTTGACATTGATAACGTAGAAAGTTATTAATCAAAACGGTATATTTTCTTATTTAGACACAGTAAAATTGTAATCGTTTTGTTGTAGTTATAGAGAATGGATTAACGGAAAAAAGGTACAGAGACATTTATCATTCTTTGATATTTATCCGTATCAGTTCGGCAAATAAAACTTTCTATAATTTTATGAATAATGTCATGAATATGCTTTTAATATTGATACCATGGTCATTTTTCTATCTAATCATCTAAAAGACACAACTTTTAGAAGTCAATTCAACTGCCATGGGTCCGAGTATCGCATGGTATTACAGATCTAGCTATGATAAATCTCTAATTCACACTCCCTAGTGTCCTAGCCATGCATATTCACACATTAAATACGCTGTAATCTTCTGGGGAACTTCTCCACATACTTTGAGAATTTTTAGACTTCAAAAACGAGCAGTGCGGGCAATGTTAGGTGCCAAATCTACTACATCAAGCAAACCTCTTTTTCGTAAATTGAACGTCCTCACAGTTTCTACATTTTCATCTTAGAATCAGTATGCTATACGTCAGGTCACATCCCTGTCTTTATCAATTTAATTCAGAGATTCATATCATGAAACAAAAAGGAAAGAAGACGTCCACAATAAAACTGTTACTTTATCCATGTCAACGATTAGTCCAATGTTTTCATCAGCCCAACTTTATAACCATCTGCCATAATATTATGTTGAAGTTAGCATTTCAGCTACTAATTTTAAATTGAACGTATGTAATTTTTTGAAAAAAAAAGGTTTTCTATGATGTTAGAAGTTACCTAAACTGACTCGACTATACTTGTAATCTTAACCATTTTTGTAACCCTAACTTTTAATTAATTTAATTGTTTAATTTCTCATAGGTGAGGTTAGGTTTAAGAATAGTCATCTGACTATAATCTCATCTTATCGCTCTTTATTAATTCACCAACTCTTCTTATACATGATGAATAATTAATTGGACTTTCTATTCTATTACCATTGTTATCGTCAGTTATATTGGTTATCTAGTTATATAGAGTCGTCAATACAACAAATACCACCATCAATAAAATTCTTATATATGAATCATTTCATATTACATATATTATTTTCTCTTATGGAACTTCTAAATGATTGTAACCAATCATGATGGTATATTTTCTGCTTTTGTAGGATATGTGAAGTGAACACTGGTTAAATCTAAACATGTTTTTCTCCAGTTTCATTTAATTGTGAGAACATAAATTTGTTACTATAGTTCAATCATATAGAAACATGTAAAAAATGAATGTGCTCTCTCCATCTGGAATATTCTTTTATTCATTCTCCTCCACTGAACACATTATTCTAATGTTGTTATGTTCGTGACCAACACAAAAACCATAAACAATATTTTTAATATCAAAACATTCATTTGTTCCACTACGAATTATTTTTATGAGACGTCATCAATTTGTTTATTGGAATAGTAGACAATTTTAGCCTTGATTTTAGCTTTAGAAATTTCAGCCCTAATTGGGGAACAATGATTTTGTATCAATGTTTCGATGTTATTAAAAAAAAAAGTAGACAAAACAAAACTTTACCTGAATGTAACCAAATGGTAGATTCCATCTTTCTTGCTCATTGTCGTGTCAATTAGTATGACAATTCTTAGAAGCGAGTTCAAAATTCATTGAAAAATGTGTAAGAGTCTGATGGACAATGTAGTCTTCACATCGATCATCCAATAAGAATTTATCTGCCGGCACACGTAGATCAGTTGCTAACACGCTCGCTCCAAGTGATCCGGGAGGTGAAGAGCATATCAAACCTCTGTTTGATCCCCGCCGCCGTCCATCATTACATGGAGTTCTTGTGGGTTTTCCTCTGTAGCCCAGGCTGATGCTGGGATGGTTCCTACAAGATAAGCCACGACCGCTGCCTTCCCACTTTTCTTTTCATTACCTAAAAACCCTCCATCTCTCCATCCCACAATCTCATTAATCATTTAGTCGACGTCACACATATATATGTATATAAAGTCAATTATAAACATCAATGTATTCAAGTATAGCGTCAAGAATTTCTTAGTTGTGCATGCTTTTTATTCTGTTGATGATTATCTAAGCCATCTATGAATGTTATTACGATCATTGTATTTTAACAAAATGTTTTTACTCTTAATGTTATGACTTTTATCATACTGTAAGGTACAGTCGCCGATAATAAGAACAATTATTATTATTATTATTATTATTATTATTATTATATATATATATATCTTTTATATTATATCTTTTATATATATATATATATATATATATATATATATATATATATATATATATATATTATATTATATATATATATATATATATATATATATATATATATATATATATATATATATATATCAGCTCGTCCTAGCAGTGCGTCGTTGAGCACAAAAAATTAATACATAATTTCTTCTCTTTCAAACAATTTTGAGTATACTATCTTCCAAATCAATATGTTGCAGTAATTATGTTATGATTATCATAACATCAGGTATCTGAAGGTTGAATTTCATAATCATTTATTTTATTGTTCTGAAAATAATGTTGTTCAATAGTGGTCTTCTATATCGTTCAATCGTGAAAGTATTTTACCGAAAGATCATGAAGAAGATCAAATGTTCATAATGATATTGACATTGACTCGAATTGTTGCAGCCTTTATTATAAAGAAGAGAAAAAGTGTTGCTATGTAAGTTTTAAAGTTCCAAAACGGAGAAATTATAAGTGTTGTAATGCAGACCATATTATCTTCAGTCTTCGCATCACTGTATATTAATTTTCAGCTTTTGCCAAATACAGAACTTCATGGTCATTTTTCAATTCACCACTTTGTCACACTTGATCACATTTTCCTCAAATTCATCACACAAATGTGCATAAAAAAATACATGATCCAAATCTGTATAGCGATAGATTGACATTTCACCTGTTAAAGGAACCATGAAAGATGGAACAATCGATTGAGAGCAGGGTATTGGTATAATCTGTATAATATAAGGCTGGATCGAGAGTACACACTGACGCCCATCCAACGACTTTTGAAAATATCATTTATTTTCATATAAGGGTTTGTAACTATGAATAAATAAAAGTATTTTTGTGGAATATTGTTTTATTATAAAATTCATGTACACAAAAATAATTCATTCAGTTTCTTAAATAATATTCAATATCAATCATTATAATTAAGGACTATATGTATATAATTGTTACATATTTTCTATTTTGGATTTGAACTCTTATTTTATAAGAATGATAAATAATGTTCCGATTTTTAATTTGTGTTATCCATCACTTCGTGAAATATTATAGAGCACTAAATCAAGTTAGTTCAAATAATTCGACTAAAAGCCAACATAAACGTAACATCTTTTTAATGCTTTCGATGAAAATAAATTATATTCTCACGAAACTGATGGCGAACACAATAAGGGTAACGATCTTTTCAAGTATCAATTATTTCAGATGTATATATTCTATTTCATTTATATAATTTGTTAATTATTGAATCAATATATCCTCTTAATGAGAGTTTAACATATGATTAAATATATATCTGCACATTTTTAAACCGGCCCATATGGCAGTTTGTATCAAAGTTTTATAAGATAGTTACGTCCTTATGTTTAGTGAGTGACCATAGTTACTTAAAACAACTTAAAACTAAGGTTAACCCTCAATAATTTCATTGATACAAACCGACCCTACTTTACGATTATCTTAGTTTTCAAGTCGAACTATATCGAGTGACACTATTCTTGGTTCGAAGCTGTAGACGGCGTGTTAAGATGATATTTGCTGGCTGGTTTGAACGATGTGCGTGTTGGGGTCGTCCTCGAGAGCTTCTTTGGGCACCGAACACAAACATGGCACCAGTTGCATGTTTTGTACCGAAGAGTGAATACTGGCAGCAACCACAGGTCCAGGCTGAGACACCGGAAGAGACATCTAAAACAACGACAATCTCAGTTCATAATTTAGATAGTGAAGACTATTTTAAATGAAGAGAAACAAACGAAAATTGCGTAATATGATTTAAAGTAGTCTCAAACTATGGGTCTGAATAGAAGAACACCATGAATCCTCGAACACCTTGAGGCTTAAGATTAAAGATCGCAAGCCATTTTTGTCTTCATTCATAATTTAGTTATAATCAAGTACGCACTATACTGAAATCTATTGGCATCGAATAAGATGGTGGGAAGATGTGAGGAGAGGTTATTTTATTAGTCGTTTTGAACAGTATAGGAAGGGAACGGTCGTGACATGTACTTAAGGTACCACACTAGTATTCACAAATGAACATTGGAAACATTGAATAACTGGTATTAGGGCAGACACTCATGACGGGAATCAAACCCAAAGTCTCCCGAATAACGGTTCAGTGCGTTAGCGACTGCTCCCGTCTGAAGTGACCGTAGGTTAAATAAATACTGTAGGTCCAACACTTATCTACCGACTTCACATCAACTTTAAGAAAAGCCTTGGCAACCACTGATGCATTTCATTACTTGTTTTACTCATTCATGAAATGAGTGTACGTGAAAGTTCAAGATCAGTGTGATAGGCACATTGTAAACACTCGGAATCTCACGACTTACAGTGCTGGAAATTAATTAGACACAAATGGATCGATGTTAATCGTTAACTTTATCGATAACAAGTTAAATTGACGAATTATAATATAAACGTGTGGAAAGTAGGTCTTGTAATCAAGATATAGTGAACACAATATGGCATATTTCCAATTTGTAACCAATAAGATGTATCAAAAACTTTCATAACAAGGTGAAGAAATATATGATAAAATATAATTTATTATATCATAAAAGTAATGGTCAGTGATTGTTTTACCATAATCAATTAACTCATAGTGATAAATAATGAACAATATAATGATAGTTCCAACTTGAAAAAATCAAATGAAGTACCGGTATTAGAGAAGTACATGAATACATCAGAACATCAGAATAAATATATGATAATTTGTATCGAAAACAATATAGAAATTGGTTATTCGCCAAAACCTCTGATGGTGACCAAATATTCAATCGATTTCCAAAATATTCATCAACCTATAACGTTTTCATGACAACAATGAGAAGCAAAAGCTGAATTTAGGCCATGATAATTTTCAACTTGTCAATTTCGAAGAAGAAAAGAAAATTGTCTCAAAATGAGCTATGAATACTGTTCATGTTTTCGAGGAATGTTACTTTTGATTTAAAATTCATTTGTTTTTTCAAAATATCAATAGTTTTTCCAATCTTACTGACATTTTCAATTATGTGAATCTATGAATCCAATCAATCCCCAGTTTCTCGAATTATGCTTTTCAATATAATTTTGAAAGTGGATAACCGGAGTGAATGTACACGGGCAAGTTTTTTTGAACATGGATGAAAGAAAAATTTGATTTTATAAACGCATTCACGAAAAGTCTTCATTACGAGGTCGTTTCCACCGGTGGAACATAAAAATGAAACCAATTTTGAGGCAATGATAACGAGAGTTGTATCGGTCGAATTACCTGTTGTGGTTGCGGAGGCATCTGCGGCTGCGGCTGCGGAGCACTAATTGCCACTGGGTACGGCACCGCCACTGGTACCTGCTGCGGAGCGTCGTAAGTGTAGTGCTGCTGATAATAAGGGTACTCACGGAAGTTATAAGTTGGTACCCATTTGTTGCTCATGTCACTGAAACAAGATGATACCCAATCACTGTACACTTCACCCAATCACTGTACAAAAACATTTTTAAAAAATTCCATTATTATAATTCAATTTATGGGCATTTTCCAGCTAATTTTGTCATGAGCTCTTCCTGATGTGCTTAACTGTACATTGTATGTTGGTCTAAGCTCGTATATTGTCAGTAATTTTGTCTCATGTTGTATTTGAATGTGGCTTGATATGACCTCAAGTATACACATGTGATCATGTAGGGGCAGCTTTGTATTTCACTTGGTGCTTCTTCAATCATCTCGTTTTTCAAACAAACAATCCATCCATATTCAATTCTGCTTATCGATCTCATTAACGTTGACATTTTTCGAGGAATGGATAGAGATCATCTATTAGTATTATGTCTATGTATTAAGTGACTTGGGAAAACTTGAAATAAGAATAATAATGTCAAATTATATATTTACGACTATCAACATTTTTAAGACTAGTTGATGATGAAAATGATCGAATAGATATAATCTTGAGTACCATCACGTGGAATTAGTGAAATCAAAATGGGTGGGAAAAATGATTATTACAAGTTTCAAAAAAATTTCCTCAAGTGTTGCTTTTCAGATTATCAATTGCTATTCGTAATTGAAATGAGAATCATTTAGCATTCACGTATTATATGAGATTTAATGTATCATAAACGGAATGATAATATTGATTGAATATTAATCGTTTCAAATGTGAGCTCTAATTCCAATATAATAATAAACAAAATGACAATGCAATAACAATTTAAGCACACAAAATAGAAGATTGAATGCAAGAGAAAAAACACCCATTCACAATTGTTAGTGACCACTGAAACAGATTGACAAAAATAATACAATAACGAAATTATATATGAAATACGAGCTATGACCGATAACAGAGAAAGAAAAGAAAAATAATGGGCAACAACATTAAAAATAATTGTTTATCGTCGATTTATCAAATGAGTTTCATCTTTTTCAACTCGGGGTATTTACATATTTTTTTTAAAAATTCGGAAACGATCATTTTTGAAACAATTTTACTACTATTTGTATCATTATTATTCACATTTACTGTGTTTCAATTTCATTATCAAATCATTATTTTATTTCATCAAATTAATTTCCTCCCATGCAATATTTCAATGGTGTGATCAAACATCAGGAAACATTTGAAATTTATTCATTGTATGATGAATATGTTGATTTTGAATACCGATATCTTTTCAAGTTATATTTCTGTGAATCAATCAGCAATTTTTCCATGTATATAATCATACAACAACTGAATGAATCTAATGTATTCTAATTGAATGAATCTAATGGAATATGATTCTAAGTTGATTTCCGTCTACATACACAATCACACAGTCATTGAACTAGCTCACTCAAACTTTTAATAAGCGAGTTTGGATTTTTTCTGCTCAGAAAAAAAAATTTATTTGAGAATAAAATATTCCCATTTTTTGTCATCGAAATTTGAAAAATATATGCGAAACTCATATTCACAAATAATTATACGAAATTGTATGGTATGTCATCGTATGTAATTGCATATTTTAATATGGAACTAGGATCTTGAACTATAGGTTCGTGAAAAATACACTTCATATAGTTCATCATTTTCAGCTCATTATTATTATTAGTATCCTATTTATTATTGTTCACTTTTTTTCCAATTATTATCATCATTTCATCATTACTGTAGACAGCTATTAAATTGTATCATATTATATTGTTATATACAACATTGAAGACTTACGGTTTTCGGGCCGTGCTAGGGTTCTGGTTCGACCACCCGTTGGTCCAGCTACTTGGCAGGAAGAAGCCATTACCGACCTCGAGCAAAGTCGCCAATACTCCCAACATTACCTGAACAACATAAAACGCATAATACATAAGCAATCGATCCATGATTTCAGAGTCATTCATGAATTAGCGAGAAGTTGGAGGAAATTAATGCATACTTCTGTTCTTCATTGTCAGATTTTCTGAAAAATATAGACTGTTTTAATCTATCTCTTCAAAAATTACAGAAAGAATTACGGACATTTTCAAGATATACGTTTCTAGTTATTTCGCATTGGATTCATCTTTCAGTTCAGTTTTTAAAATTTTGTGTTTTTTTTTTCTCAAAATTATTACAGTTTTGAAAGTCATGTCTTATTATTTCTCGAAATTATTACAACCGATTTTGTTATGAAAATCAACCGAAATTAGTGAAGAAGACTTTTTCAAGAAGGGGACTTATCAAACCACCAAACAAAAGTCGGGCATAACACATGTTTTAATTACAATAATACTAAATTACGCCTCTAGATAAGTGAAATACAGGGGCCGAATTCACAAAAGGTCATAACTTTGATCCGGCTCAAAGTTACGACAATTTCTAGAGATATTTCATCTATTATTTTCGATTTTTTAATTTTAATTAATAATAGATTGGTGATAATAATGGATTTAATAAAAAATTAAGATTGAAGAATAAAAAATGATAGATCAAATATCTTATTATCTCTAGAAATTGTCGTAACTTTGAGCCGGATTGACCTTTTGTGAATCTGGGCCCAGTAGTATAGTGAATTCCTGATTATAATGCTAAAAATGAAGTGATAATGAGGTGGACACTTTTCAGTACGTTACAGTTAAGATACAGTTTGGTACATTCTTGAATCGACTACAACTTTTGAATACTTGAATTTACTATATCAATTTACTTTCTTATCAATGTAATATTCAGAAATATTTAATTTCATCATATTTTTTTTCAGTACATTTTCAATACTCATATTTCAAAAAATGAATTATTTCAATTTGTTTTCATTCAGTAGTATCTTATTCATCAGTTATGAAAACTTTGAAATTAATATTATAGTTAATTTCAAATTTGAAACAGATTCCAAAAAACTTTTGAAAAAATCTTTATAAAATAAAAAAGAGATTAAAATTATATTCAACATACCAACACACTTTTCCATGACACCATATTCAAAGAATAAAAGAAACTTCTCTAGAAAAGAACACCAAAAATTCCTTCAAATAATCTCTTCTGAAATGTGTACCCTCCCCGGTCACTTACGACTATCAAACTAGAGTCAGTCTCACTCCCGTACCTGATTTTATAACATTTGTATACCCTCCTCACCCTGCTTCTCCTTCTCCTCTACCACGCCACCCTCACCTGATCCAAAGGGTTGCGCCCCTTGACTTGAAGCCACTTGGACTCTCGACATCTTGCGTGATCTCGGACGAATACTTAACGGTAGTTGGAAGCGATTCTATGACGCATGATAATTATTACTATTCGAAGAAATTATATAAATGTAAAACTTTAGTTGCCACCGTAGCTGGTAGCATTTATTAGGCATTACTGTTATTACTATAACATGAAATTGAATAAACATTTTCTCATGCATTTTCTAATGTTTCCGACAAGCAATTGGTAATGGCTTTTCCAAGTATCTTTCAAGGCTCTCATATATTTTTTCAACATTCGAAACATAGAATGTGATGATAATTATACAAAATTATCAAATTTCAATGATTTTTCCCACTCTTCTGTACTGTTTTATATCTCTCGGCTGAGAGTATGAGACGATGGAATTTTGGTCCATTTCCTCTATAATGAAATTGAGAATAAGTAGGTATTTTAAAATGAACTCAAACCAAAACTTGAATGATTTGAGTGTTGAGAAAGTACTACATGTTATCACCCCAATCGTTTTATTCAATTGTAAAATATGGTATGGATGATATATGCTATATTATAATATGTGGTAAGAATTGAATCACATATGAGAAGCACGTACAAAAAAAAATGATCCACTTTATAAATTGAACACAAAATGAATAAGAATAAGGTACCTGCACGGAAAACTATTGGCAAAACCCAGGTCAAATTTTCATCTTCAAACTGATAAGGGTCGATCAGTCGCCAACGCACTGAACCGGCATTTGGGGCGATTTCCGCCATGGTCGACCATGAATCCTGAGAGAAGTTTATCGTAATTTTCCTCTGTCTTTAAAGTGAATACTGGGATGGATGGTTTCTTGACAGCAGGTCATGATCGCGTCCTTCTCACTGTCCAAACGAATGAAATAACCTTCCATCTCATCCTTCATTCACCGATACCAATGAATCTTATAGTTATCATTACGTTACGTATTTAAAACCTAATATGAATAAAATACTACACAATTGCAAATTTAATACATGATATAGTTGAATCAAGTAAACACACTCTACTCATATAGAAAATGTAATCAACCATAAAATTAGAAACACAAATATGTATAAGGCTAATTGATCAGCAAAGAAATCCGATCAGAGTTTGTTTACATACATTGAATAGATTTTCCACTATCATTACACAAATATGATTTAAAACTGCACAAAAAGTATTGATCTAATATTTATGGAGTCGTACTTAAATTATATCACAAATTAAGGGTTGTTCAGCTTTATTGTCACTGAGTGAGAGAGAAGAGGAAGGGATGAAAACAGTGGCATATTCAAAGCACGAATTTAACCGTGAGCTGACGTCGGTCAGTTCTCACGAGAGATGTCACTCAATACTTCAATTGGCATACTTAAGATGGCATCAACATAAAATTTCAAACAATAACGATGGATTTGTTTCATTTGGGATGTTTCATCACTATTCTTCCAATTTGCTGAACCATGACGAGATGCAATGTTACGTGACATTTTCTAGACGCATAATTGTAAAATGCAGCACATAAAACTTCGATCTGTTTTTACATTTAGCCTGTAGAGCGCTACAATACAAACAATATTCAGAAAGATCGGAAGAACTGAGAAAGTTGTAGGAAAGAACTCGCTTCGCTCGCCCTAATTAGGATTTTAAATGTAATATCAATATATATGACACCGGATCAACTTTCTTCCACATCGATAAAATAGCTTCATCATTTGAAACACAGTTTATTATGGCGAATAAAAATCATCTATATTGTCATGCTAATTAGTCATCAATATGTTTACGATCAATGAGGAGAAAACGAGTATAAAGTTGGGCAAGATCAACAAATAGCGGACTCTAAATGAAAGACATTGCACACTTGAAGTTGAATGCTTGGTTGAAACGTCAATCTATTGGAATACATATCACATACCCCATAACTGGAAAATGATTAAATGGCAGAGATGAATAATTATTGAGAAGTGAAGTGAGTAGACATGTCCGTACTATTGAAGATAGTAAAGATAAAGATTTAAAGAATTGATTGAAAGATTGAAAGATCTTTCAGATTGAAAGATTGACCGTAAAGATTGAAGAAGTGATCATAGAAATGATTGGTGAAATAAAATATCTTGGAGATATTATAGATGATAGATTAGAATATAAATAATATGCAGACTAAATCATATCAAAAATAGCAAGAAAAGTGGAACTTTTTCAAAGAATAAGTAGATGTTTACCGACTAACACTAGGGTTATGTTATACCAGGCTATAATTGCGCCACACATTGACTATTGTAGCTTGATTCTTCTCTTACTTGATAAAAACAAAATTTCAATCCTACAAAAACTGCAAAATAAAGCCATGAGGATTATTTTGAGGGTGAAGAGAGATACATCAATACAAAAGATGTGTATAGCACTATCATGGTTAAATGTAAAACAACGAATTTTACTTAATACTCTCACTTTAATTCACAAAATCACGAAGGGTCTACTTCCTAGCTACCTCTGTAACAAAATAGTATTCAATGATCAGTTGAATAATAAATATAATTTAAGAAATAGTCAGAATGTATTGGTTGTTAGAAAACATTCTTGCACTGAAGAAAACTCCTTATTCCACAAAGGAATGAGGATTTTCAATAGAATTCCTAGTAGTATTAAGAATGCAAGAAATGCAACTATATTTAGAATTAATTGTTGTAGAGTAATCGAAGACGGAGGCTTGATCCCAAAACCATATGAGAAAGAAGGTTTCTGGGGTCGAGTAAACTAGTTGATAATCCAACTATAGAAGTTGAAGATGATTATTAAATACTCAATGTGATTTTAGTTTAAAATGTGCGTTATATCACTGTAATGAATTTACATTTAGACGAGCTTTAGCGAGGATTCAATTTGACATACTGAAAAAAATTAGTGTTCTTTTTTTTTCATGTTTTTTTGTCGGTTCTCCACAGGTCAAACGACTACAGCTATCAATTTAAAACTTTTTTTTAATGTGGTTCCTTATCTAACTTAGATCTGCATAGTTCTGTGGCATTATCGGGTGATAACTTTTATTTTTATGAATTTTAGAAATTTCAAAAATACCCATTAGAATAACACGGCGGGAAAAAAAATTATTTTAAAAAAAATGAAATTTCGTGTGAAGTTGGATTACATCTTGATACACATTTATAAAAATTCTCAGCTTGATCGGGTGGATCATTTGGAAGAAAAAACATGAAATGTGCTGAATTGGTACCACTCGAGACAGTTTTTACCCATTTATAACTTAAATGTCACCCAATTGGCGAATTTAGGCAAAAGTTTGGCAAAGAAGTCGACATACTATTACTTTTCGCTCGTCTGACAACGCGTATATAGCGTTTTCCTAGTAAACGAATTACTACTACTACTACTACTACTACTACTACTATTATTTGAAGATATGACCCATCAGATTTGTATTGTTCTCCCATTCACTGTATACATTAACAGGTGTAAATATCAGTTTGACTGAATGATAAAGATTGATACACTGGTAGATTGGACACACATAGCATCCCCCCCCCCCCCTTACCATTGCCGAGCATAAGAAATGAATCATATAGTACACGTTGTATATTGTTGGAAAAGGTTTGAAATATTGTCTTACGTACACTTTCCCAACATCAGTCTATGACAATATATCTTTGACGGGGTGTAAGCCTAAATGTATTGTTAAGTAGAATATTACCATATTCAACTACAGAATCAAAATAGAAGACGAAAAAAGAACGAGAGAGAGGAAGAGATGGAGAGAAAATGTCAGCTTTTTTCTCCACTATCAACTATCGGGTTCTAATGGTGCCGCCTTACTTGAAACCTATCTGATCTAAGTTACATCATGAGAGAGTGAGAGAAGATGGAGGGGGGGGGGGTAATACTTTCTGAAAAAGTCCCACGATTTTCCTGTGTATAATGTGTGGTCATCTTATGTAGTCAGACTCAGACTAACTGTCGGTCAGGTATTTATATCTTGAGACTTGAGAGACTTGAGACTACCCCCTTCTCTCTCTCCCACCTCTTCCCTTCTATCTACCCCCACCCCTAACATCACCATCCATCTTTATCAAGTACTACTTCCACGCTGTTGATGTGTGATCATAGAATAGTTTAAAATTGGAAGTAGCTATTTGATTTTCGGCGTGGATGAAATATTCTAGAATATCCTAATATAGGCACAATCATGATGCAACATGAACAATGTTCTATACCTAATGTTCAAACTACAGCAATCATATATTGACTATTCGATGTATACGTCGATGAGTCCAGACTCGAGAGTATAAAATATATGCTCTAAAAATAGTATCATTTTAATCGGCATTATTGTGTAGAAATAATTCACAGTTAATTTTGAGAGCATTCTTCTAATGTTATTTTATAATAAATCAATTTAAGTCAATATTTAAAATGATATATTTCTTAAATAATCTTATACTTGATGAAAAATCTTACACAAGATTGGGAATAAGGCTGAATGTGAAAATATATATTAAATTATTCATTCATATAAAATGAATAATCAATACCGCATGCTTAAATTTGGATACTAATCAGAGAATAGGAACAGGCAATTGTTACATAATCTCCAAGTTGGACTGTCGTAATACCCTACCTATATAATTCAGTGCTTTTTTAAAAAAAAATTATTGTTATCAATTTTCTACATACAAAATAAATACACTGAACAGTCAAATAAAATCCGCAAAGTCTGGAAGACTTGACTGTGAGAGAAAAAAAATGATATTATAGTCTGTATATCATTTAGTTTTGGATTGTATATATTGATTCATGTAAGGCGATTAAGAAATTATAAATATAATCGAAAAATTGAATTGCAATTAAATATGAATGAAAGAAAGAAGAAAATATATGAATTATGATTTATACAATATACTATTATTCCCGATATAATGACTCAGAATTATACTGATTAAGATATTGAATATGACATCACAAAAGAAACAAAGAACAAAAACACAAATGAAAAATAAATAAGTGACCTTCCAGTAACATAATATTGTGAATGTGAGAAATTAAGCGTTAATAATAATATTAAAGAAGCGTTAATGATATATTGAATAGGATAAGGATGAAGAAGTATAAATATATTTTTATTTTGAACCAACTGCACGTCCAAGGCCTGACCATTCCACAACTGGGCATATCATGTGACATCTGCACCCATTCTCTTTATAATCATCATAAACCAGTGTAGACATGTGTGCAGCCTGAATTGCCTGATACCTGTAATAGTTTGCTTCCAGTATAGTTCAATAAAATTCAAAATGTAAATCATGACTGTATAATTTATACGGCATCTACCTTGAAGCAAAATAAATTGATAGCAACATCAGCATTATTGCTTAATTAACGTAAAATACTAAAATAGTAACACTATTTTACAACAGAAAGAAAAAACACTTTCTTTTTGAGTATACAATCTCGAGTCACACATCAAATTGCTGTCTGATTTGTGTATTAACTTTGTTTCGTGATGTTTTTATTGTATCATCCAACAAAAAACTAACCCCTGTTTTCGGTGAACGAACTGATTGGATGAATGGGTGGCTCCCACCCTCAAGGCAAGGTGACCCCTAAAATTCCTGTTTTTCTTCTGTGTTAAAACCTGTAGCGTCTATCCAAGTTTTATAGTGGACATAATATTATATAGTTTACACCTTAATTGCCTTCTGAACGTAAGTCGAAACCGAAAGTGATTTTTTTTCATTTCTAATTCATTCATAACCAATATTCAATGAAAGAAGAAATTCGATTTAAGTTTTAGAATTAATTTTAAATTATAATCATATTTATAATAGAGGAACAGCCTTTACTAGGTATATACTTTTTTTTACATATAATAACCCGATAAATTATGATGGCTTTGTATTACACTTTATCATGGTTATAATTATGTTGATAAATGATGCGATGAGGGGTAGGCTATGTGAGTTAGTGATTGAGGCGACTTGTAAGGCATTGCCACCGCCATCTCAGAAAAGTTGAGATAATTATTTTATTTCACTGTATTGACTGATGAGCGACTTCGGCATTGAACACGCAATACAACAATTTGTAAACGAGCATTTGAATTACAAGTAACTCCTGTAGTAGATTTCGATCTTGCCAACAGTTATAAAATATACTCCACATTTAGAGGCAATCAGAAGTATCACCATTTGGTAGCTATCGAAGAAAATAGAAAAAAAATTACTAATTTTTCTGTTGAATAATTTGTTTATTATCTCAACATTTTATATCTATATTATGATTAGACCTTTGTAAGCTCCTCGATAAGATCCTAAATAAGATTTGAAATATTCGACCATCATTAATTATTCATACTTTATAATAACATATGTATTTTTAACGATTATAATGCTCGAAGAATATATCGAACATACGTGGGTCGGAGCCCGTATATAATAATAGAAACCATTTCTTATGGTATTTCCTAATGGTACTTCCTCTTCTTCTTCTTTATTGGTACTTTCTTCAATCTTCTTGATATAAATTGCAGTTTGATATTATTCGCGTGATATTCAACACTTTATTTCACTTCAGTTTAATTTTACTTCACTTTTTAAATACTTCAAACTCATGTCAATAATGAAACTGTATGTTAGGAATATGGTAGACCTAAATATGAGCCAAAAGTAAGGTTAGTCGACATATTAGTGATGCAGCTAAAAACGATGATTCATTTTTTCAATTTTCGATGAAAACTAATTGCTAAAAAAAAAAATTCAACATGGACATAGCTCGGCTTAGAATAACATCTCATACTCCGTCATGATCCAGGAGGGTTTGATATAGTATACTATATTAAATCCTCTTAGGTCAGAAGGCAGGACAAACGGCACGGCAAACGTCAGGAGCGTCTCGCTGCAGATGTCAATCATTATTGATAAAAATAGAGACTGAAAAAACACGTTATAATCGAATCAACATATTCAGAATGATTTTCGGAATTTCAATACCATCCCATTGTTAATATTTATCAACTTTTTTGACTGACTTATTACTGAAACTAAGACAATATCATTCTTTTGTCGTAGATTATTCATCCATAATAATGAGGCAATCTACTTCTGACGAATAACTAGATTTTGAGTTAATTAATGCAGAACCATTGAAGTGAATTGATATTAAACTGATACAAATATTATTCGGAATATCTTGTCCCGTTTTGCCCCGTGTACCGACAAAATAACCAAATATGATCGTTGCATGAAGGGATTCCACAAAAAAAGATTGTGAAGTTTTGAAAAGTCAAAGTTATTGTTCACACTAATTGATGGGCTATATAGTCATCAGATAACTAGAATGTTCATAAGTCTTGCAGGTCTATCGATACAGATTTATTTAGAATCCCATACAATTTTGTAAAAATGTATTGGCAACTGAAACGTTGATAATAATCCAACGGCAAAGCTTATAGAAATTACAATTATACTATCTGATGACACTCATTATTAGAGCATCAACTTGGGCCAGTTTCGAGTGCTTACAATATTGCTATTGAATTACCGTATTTAACGAGAATTTCCATTCATTTTTCTTGTACGCGAAGAAAAACCGAACAAAATATTTTAAATTCTATTTATATCAGTTTAATATCAATTCACTTCCATGGTTCTGCAATAGTTAATTCGAAATGAAGTTATTTGTAAGAAGTAGTTTTGGTCATTTATATATGAATGGATAGTCTTGAAACTGAATCTAATACAAATGCACGCTGCCCATTCGATCATGCAGCAATAATGCAGAATTAATCTCGTACGGGAAAAGGTTGTTGTTTTGTTTTTTAGTCATTTCTCCGACAGCCGTGAAACGGAGGAACTAGAAACAAATTCGACTCTCCCCCACATTAGTTCCACCCCAGTCTACCAGGTCAAGATGATAGATCCAAGTAGATGTGGTGCAATTTCGGCTGGGACACTGATAATAAGAGTGCAACTTTGAAAACCTTAATAAAACAAAATTACTAGATGAAGATATTCCTAATTTGAGTAATTTTTGTTGGTCTAGATTTCTGTTGTGTTTGAATACAATCAAGATAGGCCTATCCGTTTTTACGAGCATAGAAGTTATTTTTAGCAATTCCTCGCAATTCTTCTCGCACATCTCGCAATGACACTTATGACTTTTTGCTAGTAGGCTCTATAATATAAAGAATCAGGTCTAATTAGGTTTGTGAAACAGTTTAAAAACACACATTTATTTCATTTTTCTATTTCCTGATTTCCACGGCGGCAACATCCCTGATGTTCAGATGTGCGCCATATTCGCATTTTTCACTTTAAAAAATAGAAACCTTAAATATCCGTTGCAATATGTAAAACATTTCATCCGGAAACTTCGATCACATATTAAATATTAATATCTCAATTAAAATCGTTCAATCTGAAATAATTGTTCGACCAGCTATTACAAAATCTTGAAAAAATGTCATCAATTACAATTCAAATGATCATCCATGAGTCTATATGTAAACAACCTAGCCAAAGAGCAGAGCAATATATATTTCTCTTAATTTCACCCAAGCTTTGGTAGTTGCCCTTGAAAATACCTCTGAATAAAATCTCATTAGCATTCCATTCTTTGAAACTGTTGTGTGAATGGCTTGAATAGATGCATGAAACACCAAACCTCTAAGTGCTTACTGTCAGTCGAACTTGCGTCCGAGCGATAGGCAACGATGTTTGGGTAAGGGTGTAATTTAAAACTATTTGTATCCCCCTCAGAGGTCCTCATGAGAGACATGACGGCTTTGAAAACTATCGCGCTGATAGATCCCACTGTGCTGGTTTACTACCTTCCTTTTTTTTCACGTGTAGATATATATTTTTTTAGTCGGAATTTGAAAAAAAAAATGACTGCTCCCCTACCAAAAGCTTGTTTAAAATAGAACAATAGATAGATATGAATAAAGAGGCTTTAGTTTGGTTTTATCCTAGAGTCTTTTATCTGCCGCGAGTATCAGATTATTATATGTAAAACAAATATAGAACATACTAATGGAGACATGTTACAGCCACATTGTAGGCAGACATATTATGTCAAATTATTATCGAGTGGCCGTGTATATATATATATATATATATATATATATATATATATATATATATATATATATATATATATATATATATATATATATGGGCCTATATATCTTTGGATTGGTTATACACCTTAAGATCCGAACAATTACATCACTGCCCTCCTATTTCCTAATTGATTTCTATGATGATGAAGAAATCTCTGTTGCTTGGATTTAATTGGTATCTTATTAGCTTTGAGTGATTTAAAAAAAAGATTAAATATTATTTTACATCAAAACGACTCATCCAATTCAA
>OZ023330.1:30832749-30835249 GCA_964007535.1 Brachyptera risi | reverse complement strand
TATATATATATATATATATATATATATATATATTTGCACATTTATATATGTGTGTGAAGCTTGAAGCAGAAGTAAAAGTCTCTTTGCTACCTGGTAAAACAAGTTCACCATGTATATTGCATCGGGTATCAAACAACAGAAGCAGTCTTTTACTAATGCATCAAAAGCTTTACACTACATGGTTCAAAAGTGTTCATCATTAGAAACCACAAGTAGCACAAGATAAACAAAACAGTGGGAATGATTGGTCAATTAACTCATTAGTCCTGATCAACAAGTTTATAAAATACACCTACAAGGGATGTGTAATTCAAATATACAAAATAGTCAGAAAGATGGTAACACAATTTAATGGTACACTCTAGGAACTCACGAAACAAAGACAAAATCTCCATAAATAATTTAAATCAGAGAAGAATAACAAGACTTTCGTCGCACATGATTAAACCTTCATATTTTGTTTGTGAATATCTCCTTGATCAAATTATAATTGGGAAAGATGTGAACTGCTAAGCATTCATGAATCAAGGCCAATCAACGCCAATAATAAATAACTGTCCTGTCCTAATCATCAGATGTAATTATTCTCTAAAATATTCATTAATTTCAGATAATGGTATTTGCACATTATGAATCATTCTGAACATTACAACAAATTAGTAAAATGTTGGTATTCTATCATAATAAAAGCGTCATATATCTTCAGTCAAAACAAGTGACCAATATTCATCAATAATTGAAGCACCTACTATTTTGATCCATTCTCTCAAGGATATAATCAATAATTCTTACTCAGGTAGTGTTTAAAATGAATTGGTCATTGAAAAGGAAGAATGTGAATAACAACTACGGTATGTACCGTAAACAAAAGTACAAACTTGTCTCAACATAATTGAAATACTAAAAGACTGAATCTCGTTTTGAAATTCTCACCATTGATTAAATGTAAGATTAGTATATATTCAGCCAATCATTAAAAAATCAATGAATATTGGAAAAACAATTAATTTTCTGAATTAGGCCTATATAATAATTAATAAATAATTAAATTAATTAAATCATCTGGTGGGGGGGAACTTGAAAAATCTATTTCAATAATGATATTGAAAAATCTATTTCAATAATGATATTGAAAAATCTATTCCAATAATGATATTGCAGAATTATCAATTTAATAATTGAAAGCTATGAATAAAGTGAACAATAATGATTACAAGTGGTACTTATAATATATTCAATTGTGAACTTTATTTTTTGTTCGAAGGTTGGCTGAATAAATATGCTTTCAGATAGGCACAAGTGCAGATAATATACGTAGGCCCTACTTAAATTCCTGATAAAGAGCAAAAACCTTATTTAATCAACATGGAATGATAAGATTGCACTGTAATCACTAGCAAAACTATGTTATTGATAAAAGAAGATAATGTGCCAAGAAATCTTTCACTCAATGTTCAATGATTCAGAAAAACAACCAGCTTACACATATAAAATGTATTTCCAAAAATCAAAGCATTAGGCATGGCAGAGCAGTCTCTATATGTATTTAGATTTCTGAAATTATAGTACAAATAATACTTGTGTTGAAATTAATTTAAAATTGTCACACTAATTGGTTGAAGCCAAATATAACGTGATATTATTTCAGAAATCGTTGAATAAACAGATCAAATGACTCGTTTATAAATAATATCCTGATCAACCCAAGATATATATCACTATGTAAATGTTAGCAGGTGCAGTCGCATATGGCATGCAAAAGCACGATGGTTATATAATTGTTCAAATTCTAAATAGGCCTACGCTTCTTCTCACTTGATGCATTGTTGCTTGAGATCGTCGAAAAGATTGCTACACCCCACCCACATGGATCTTAGCCAAAAAATAATGCATATTTGATTGGTGCCACCTCATGCACTAGATCTACATTCGAATTCATCCGAGAGTTTGAAGAAGCCTATAATCAAAAAGTAAATTCGTTAAAACTATAATACAGTAATTACAACCATAACTATGTTACATAGTACATCTGATTCAACTTGATGTTTATTGGCTTCATCGACAAAATTGTTCTCACCAATCATAGCTTCTTATTCAACTGGTATTTTAGTTGGGAAGTAGTAGAATGATGATAGTACAGTGAAACCTCTATGCATCGTTCCCACATCCATCGTTTTCCTGCTTTTATCATTCATTTTGTCGAACCCCACTCCCATATAATCAACGCTAAATTTTCTTGGATGGATTGTTCTCCTCCATGGATGGTTTTATTTTCCTGGTCCCTTGAATAATGATGGATAGTGGTTTCACTGTAATAGTAAATAGTTTGAAGAAGTCTAAATAATAGGGTTGCACAAATCTGTTTGAATTTGTACTCAAATCAAATCTAAACTGCAAGTTCGAAATACGAATCATCTGCCCGGAATGTAAACAAGCGTCAGGATAGTGTGGGATAATTCAGTACAAAATTATTTCTTCCCATGCAATTGTGATTTTTGAG
>OZ023330.1:30787286-30832549 GCA_964007535.1 Brachyptera risi | reverse complement strand
ATGTGTAGTATATTATATATATAGTATATATATATATATATATATATATATTATATATATATATATATATATATATATATATATATATATATATATATATATATATATATATATATATATATATATATATATATATATATATATATATATATATAGAATATATATATATATATATATATATATATATATATATATATATATATATATATATATATATATATATATATATATATATATATATATATATATATATATATATATATATATATATATATATATATATATATATATATATATATATATATATATATATATATATATATATATATATATATATATATATATATATATATATATATATATATATATATATTATATATATATATATATATATATATATATATATATATATATATATATATATATATATATAGTATATATATATATATATATATATATATATATATATATATATATATATATATATATATATATATATATATATATATATATATATATATATATATATATATATATATATATATATATATATATATATATATATATATATATATATATATATATATATATATATATATATATATATATATATATATATATATATATATATATATATATATATATATATATATATATATATATATATATATATATATATATATATATATATATATATATATATATATATATATATATATATATATATATATATATATATATATATATATATATATATATATATATATATATATATATATATATATATATATATATATATATATATATATATATATATATATATATATATATATATATATATATATATATATATATATATATATATATATATATATATATATATATATATATATATATATATATATATATATATATATATATATATATATATATATATATATATATATATATATATATATATATATATATATATATATATATATATATATATATATATATATATATATATATATATATATATATATATATATATATATATATATATATATATATATATATATATATATATATATATATATATATATATATATATATATATATATATATATATACTGTATTCAATTGGGACATGTATGTACAATTGACTCTAATTACAGGTTAGGGTAGTATATGGGTTTCGATAACTGTTCAGAAGATATTACCAACAAACTGATAGATTATGCCACCAAAACAGTGCTCATACAGAATACAAGTAACTCTCCAGTTTTGTTTTCGGTGCAGGATGGGTGAAAGGCGAGAACCAAGCAAGAGAGAATCTTCCGAATACCGACTGGATACTCTTCCAGCGCGATTTCTTAATCCACCGAGCTTCTTCCTTCTTCAGTTGCTCAATGCCCTGAAGAAAATATTACATAGTCGGTCAAGTTTTTTGCTTGAAACAAGATGGAAGTGGGTTCTGCATACGGACAAATGATGTATGATGAATTGACGATAGATGTAAAAATTTAGCTTACGTTCAAGGAGTACTTCTTGCATATGAGCAAAATTCTTGAGCAAATATGGTATGTAGTTCAAATGTTATAAATTCAGGCGGATAAAAATTCCGTTATTGTTACAGATCAATACAGATATACATATTATTGATGTTATTGATGATGTTTTGATGATTATGCAGTAATGATCTTCTGAAATATTTATTTGTAAAGTGCAAAAAAACAATATACGATCAAAGTGGTCAATTTAGAGTAGGTAAATTGACTCTTAGTCTACATAGTTGAAAACATGTAGAAAACTACATAGTTACATTGCATAGAGAGGAAACTGGAGGGGTTGATTGGTGGAACTTGATAGAGAGTAATCAAGTTGCTCAAGTGGTCTAGGTGAAGCAACTATTTTTTCAGCAGCCTCAATGTCACCACCGATGCGGCAAAATGAACTCATTCAATAAAAACCGACCGTTAGCTACATTAGCACCGTTAACATACTCTACAAGATTGATGGGATGGTGCCACTTGACGCTTCAAATTTGTCCTTGAGCAACTATATGTTATATGTCTTCAGTTTCCCGTCTGAAAGGAGCGACTATTTGGTTTCTGACATCCACTAGGCCTAGTTGATAACTTTCAATATCTGCTAAAATATCTTCTTTGTCACCACTGGGGACACATTGCAGTGTAAGCTGATCCAAGCTCAGGTTATATTTGCATCTACGTTATATTCTTCAAAAGTAGGGTTGTCAATCGATCAAGAAAATGCAAACGATACCGAAATGTGCTATATCAAAAATCAATTGAAATTATCGAAACAATGGGAATTCCACTCGATATCGGATCGAAATGTTGACATTGAATATTGATCAAGAATACCTATGTTTATTTTCTCAAGGTCTGAACCATGTTTTTTAAGTCGTCTATAATCAATTTGTGCCGCGTGGTGAGAATCTGCCTTCGAGTCGACACTGACACTTCTAGCGTCAGCTGACGACTGAGAACCACATAGGATGGTCACAATAATACGGAGACTGTTGGTTGTCAATGTTGAGCACAGGGCAAACACGGGATTGCCCAGAAAACAATACAATTAATTCATTTAATCAAAAAGTGTTTATAACATTTTGCAAGATTGTTCATGTTAGCAGTATCAGTATCAGTTCCACACTTCATTAGTGACTAGTGATGACATCGATCCTGAGGTTTGAAGACCGAGTGCCCGTTGTAAAAAAACAAGTGAGACCGGTCATTATTCAGAAAAAAAAAACTGAAAGTATGAAAATGTAATGAAACTGTCGGTTATCCATTGCATAATGAATATTAACATGACAAATGATAGATATAGGCTGGTTTAGTTTATTGATTACTTGTTCTGTGTAATTTTCAATTTTGTATAATTTCAATAATTGTATTTTCAATAATGTGTATTTTCTGATGACACAAAAATACAATAATATTGTTCCGATCTGAAGTAAGACATTGAGAGCTATTCAAAGTTCTGACAACAGTCGTTCTGATTGACAGAAACTATATTGCCTGAATGCACAACTCGAGATGGTAGGCCTATTGAAGTAGGGTAGGAGAGAGAGAATAAAACATGTGGGCCAGCTGTACTATACAAACCAAAAGCGTAAAAAAACTATCTCACTATTTTGCCTTTTTTCAATTGAGATTTCAATTATTGGAGTCGTATTGATAAAAATATTAACAATTATACTAAGTAAACAGCGCACTACTTTTTCTATATTTCTTAGAGTTCTGACTAAATGCTATGGATACAGCGATCCAACCTTGCAATGACTCATACTGTAAAGTGTCTACTCTACTGTGACCAAGGCAATAGCCGAAACGTCAGAATCTCGTGTGTACTTTTCACCTCTGTGTTCTATCTACGGCCTCTCCACTATGAGTAGGCCTTTCTCTACTCTGAATCTCGGTACACTGCTGCTCTTTCTTTCCCTTTCACCCAATTCATACATCGATAACTCTTTGAGGTATGGCGAGTTGAATGATGAACAACATAGAATTATGATTTATATTTCAGCATTATGAGTTGGGCCGACCTCACCAAAATAAGACTTCCAACAATACGATTGTTTACATCACGATATCCAAAATCCACACTGAAGAGATGCAGCTCCTTTCACTTACGAATTCATTTACGATATCACAGTAATCGAAATCGAATGAATTGATTTCAATATAGACTGAAACATTGATATTTAAAATTGATTGAAATATTCAATATCGATTGACAATCCTACTCAAAAGACAATACGAAATAACAGCCGTTAGTTAGGAGCACAGTAGTTATTAACTTTTACCAACATCTGATTCAAAGCCACCTTGAACTTAACTAATACCAGTTTTAGCACAGGTTCTAGTTAATATCTAGATAATACTAATTGTACAAGAATGCGCCCCAGAGGTGACCCCACAGTACACGATATAGAAAGTTAAATCTTACTGTTTCATCGTTCCAAATTGCTTGAAGTTGAGTGCCTAGCATGACAGCCGTGAATATGGCAAACAATAATCCTTCAAAGACAAGGAACAATAGTAGAACGACTGTAGCTGGTGGGGAATATGGAGAGCAATCTTTCCACTCGTTGCGGATGCACATAATGAACTGATTCACTGCTAGGAACAGGGAGTGCACTGATATTGACGCAATGTAGAACTAGAAGAGAGAAATTACAGAATTAGTGGCATACCAGCAGCTTACCTGGATAATAAGTACTGATGCAATTAGTAATAAAGTTCATAATAAATAATACTTCAAGATAGTTATACCTACTCATAATTGATAATTGACAAGGCAAAAATAAGTGAATCAACTGTTATCACCCTTGTTCACGTATGTTGATTTCCTTCTTTGAATAATAATTAACCAATTAATACTTAATTATCAATTGGTACACCTATGGCTCTTAAGCCAAGGAAATTTGAATATTTGTTGTGAAGTATGAATGTTCAGATCTTATTATTACTACTGTTATCTTAATGAACCTATAAACAGCTAGATTATTTTGGGGAATGGGTGAAGGGATGACAGGTGAACATATAGTAAACTCTCGTTAATTGAAACTGATAATTCAAATTTTCCTGTACAGTGAAACCTCTATCTGTCGTTTTTCAAGGGACCATGAAAATAAAACCATCCATGCAGGGAAACGATGCTTCTGGGAAAATTTAACATTGATTACATGGGATTGGTGTGAGGCAAAATAGATGATGCTGGCAGGAAAACAATGGATCTGAGAATGATGAATGGAGGTCTCACTATAATTGAAATTCATATAGTTTCAACCAATAAGGTCAAAGTTGAATAATTCAATAATTCGAGCCTTTATAATTGAAAATGGGTATAATTTGTCCATTGAGTTTTGAATTAAAGATGGTTTACTGTAGTAGAGTGATAGTAGGCTTACCGTCCGATTTCAATCATAACAATATTATGAGACTTCAATTGGATATCATACTAGAATTTTCAATATTCTCAAAGTAATCTGTTCAATATGGATAGGCCTACTATCCTTTCCTGTTTAAATTGTTCCCTGCCAAGTCCCCCCCCCCTCTCCTCCCTCACTGCCACACACGCAACGTAGGCATATATTCGTTTAGTGTTTCTTGACAAAGTACTCGTAGTCAGCTACTTTCCTGTTCAAAACACAAAATAGCCAGAAACAGCCATGCAGAAGCATTTCAATACAGCTTGACCTTCGTATGAAATTTACACCGTTACTAGGTTTAAGAGGCCGCAGGCGCTCTAAACGGGCTCGTTGTTCGCTCGCTTCAGACTCGAGTTGAACATGCATCGTGTGCTAGGCGCAACCCGTAGACTAGCCCGCCGAACTCACATAAACGCCGTTAATTCCCTAGCTCACACTTTTGATATATTTCACTTTTTTTTTGTACCGTATCCAAAAATATGTATCTAGGTTTTCGCATTCATGAAATGTTTCCATTTTCCATTTGAAGAATTGGAAAAATTACAAATTTTTGGTTCAAAATTCTGTAAATGCTGTAACCTCCGTTTTTCAATTACCGGTATTAACAGAATGCAAAAACAATCATATTGGTATCTCAAAAATTAGGGCCGTGAGAGGTTGCGGCGTGAAATACAAGCGTCTGCGGCCTCTTAAATGAAAACCTCAATTGACAATTATCACAAGAGTTATATTTATGTAATTGAAATGGTGGTCACATGGCCCCATGTCTTATCAATCATTATCAGGAAGCATTTAAATATGTACAAATATGTACAAGGCTTTTATGAAATAAACAACAAACTGACGATAGCAAGCTAGCTCTAATATCTTGTAGAATAAAGTATTTTTCTTTTAAATGCCAACTATGTTGGCAAATGTATAACTGTGTTGTGTTTAAAAGAAAATGAAGACTCATTATTGTTATTATTATTATTATACTTGGAACTGAATACTCTTTATTCTACGCTTGTAATGTATAGCCAGAACCAAAGTATATTCGTATAGCAACAAAAACATTTTCAATATGTTATCAATTTAGAGCTAAGATAGTAATAACAGTTGCAATTTCCATATAAAGCATCAGAGTACACGCAAACATGGTTATAATCATATACTTCGTTTCGATATTTCTCGATTGAAAAATTACATATTTTTGGGTGGGGTACTTTTTAATAAAATTGCATGATTTAGTCGTTTTCTGCATGCATGTTCTTGCATATCAAGTCTCCTTTTGTGTGCCTACTGACTTTCTCCATGTTCTTGTATTTCTTTCATGAAATGAATTCCTAGATTTTAGTCCTAATATAATCTGTAGGCCTACCTTTTTCTTATTCTGAAAACTCAACTTTCAACTTTGTGGTAGTACAGCTGGCTGGCATAAAACAATTCTTGATATTCTAAAGGCCTGCAGTTTCAAAAATAGCCAATTTCCAATGAAAATCCTGATCTTTTTCAGATGTGCAAAAACACAGTATTTCTGCTAGGCAATAGTCTAATGTATGTACATAAATTCTGGAAATGATTCTGGTTCAACACTGTGCCCATGACCATGCACAGTACGACCTCTGCTATGTACAAGTAAAGAAAAATAGTTTGATCAAATAGTATAAAATATATTCCGAGTGCATATTTGTATTTTAAATGCTTGAAACTCGTAGGCCTACATTGAAGATGTGTATTTCAAGTAAATTAAGTAGAATTTCGTTAATTACAGATGAAAACGAAATGCTCCATATTGTTTATATATAAGTGCAGACCAATAGATCTACATAATTCAAAAAATAAAAATTTACAAGTTGGTCAAAGATATACTTACAGTGAATAAGACAAAATACTTTTGATTATTTTCTCCTACGCAGTTGTTCACCTGAAACAAGTGAATTTACAATTAATTAAGATCAACAAACATTTCCAATATAATGGCAGAAATATAAATTATTAAAAAAGTATCAAAGCTATATGCTTCAAACTATAATTACCCATGGACAGTGGTGATCCATTTTTTTAATACACCTGAAACAAGATTTATGAATTTGTAAAATCACTTGACATATGCTCAATTACTTTGATAAAAAACTATACTAGATACAGTCTTGGGATGCAACTTATCGCAAGAAAGGTATACCGGTTGTGTACACTACGGTACATACTTAGGCCTATCCAAGATGACTAGAAAATAATGGCCCATGGCATACACCAAATTTTAAGTTTCCATTTTCATAGAAGACCTAAGGAAATCAATTATTTTGGAACAAAACTTCCCTCAGTCTGCTCTACCAAAAATATGAGAAATTATAGTAGGTCTTACCTTTGGCATATAGAGCAATGGTGGGACCTGTAAACAAAATCAAGTTTTTTATGTCAAAGTTACACATTTTGCAAGTGGCAAAATTTAATCATTCAATTAATCCACATATCTTCATTGATGATTCATATTTTCATTATGATCATTCTTGGGGAAGTTCACTTGAAAATTTGTGTTCGTTTTAGTTCGTTTCAACAAATGTCGTTTCATTCTACAAACACAATCCGTAATTCCTATCACTACTAGGTGCGTTATCAAGGCCCATTTGTGACATTCTATCAATGATAATATTCCATAATTCATAAACTTTGAGACGATATTTCTCAGAAATGGTCCAACCGGTGTAACCCAAAAACTATACAGTTTTAAGTTGGATAAGTCTACGTGTACAGAAAAAGTTTCATGTTGATCAGTCAAACCGTGCGACCTGTGCAGTGCTTACAAACAAACAAAAAACATAGATAAAGCTCTATAAGAGTGGGATTGAGTCTTCACTACGCTCATCCAACGCATCCAACGCATCAACAAACGCAGCATATGCGTTGTAATACCCCCTTTACACGATCAACTTATCCCTAGCAATGCATTTTTAAAATGTACCGCTACCAAGTAGAATACATGCCTTTCCTATCTAGCGTTTACACTACAATAAAAGTTGCTATTGCTGTCAACGCATTGCCTCGAGTAGGATTACGCTCTACTTTCGAGGCAATAAATTGCTAGTAGTCGACCAATCAGCAAACAGTACAGTGTAACGTCACATTCCGTTGACTGCTTAGCTTCTGTTGAGGCCATGCCCATAACATTGAGTAGGAGAATCAAAGATTGGTGACTGACTATTTTTGATCGACTAACCTTTTTCAGTGATACAGAAGACAGCTGTCTTCGTACTTTTAGGTCATGAATCTTTTAGGCATTGATCTCCAAGTTACAGTAATTTAAACAGATGAAATGGATAGAGTTATGAATTGTTCTTTTTCCTTTGGGCATGTTGATGGTGAGCGTGTGAAAAAGTTGGGTTAGAGGAATGCTTTGAGGAATGTAAACAAATCTCTCACTATCGATACAGTAGTACTCCTGGTGATATTGATTAGTAGGCCTACTTTCATCACAACTCTCAATCTATGTTTTAGTGGTTTGAAATCTAGGTTGCGCTACTGGCATTTAGTTCAAGGTTCAAGCTACTGGCACCGCTACGGCAGAAAATAAAAATTTTAGTATCCTACACACGACGGAAAATGCATTGCTATTTTTGTTGGTCGTGTAAAGGGCCTTTAAGATGAGCAAGATATCTGAATAAGGTATAAGAGTCGTTAAAGTAGTTCTACCCAAGGTTACTACTTTATCAAGCCTGGTTTTCTACACACCTTGATGCATATAAAAAATGGCCGACCTTATTACAACGTTACGTTTTGAGAGTCAAAACATTACGTGGCAGCAACAATGATAATTGCTGCTATGTACCGTGGCAGCTATTTTCAAAATTGCTGCCACGTGACGTTTTGGTTTTTTACGTTTTGAGTCAGCAATTATCACTGTTGCTGTCACATAACGTTTTGACTCTTAAAACGTAACAACCATCTTCAAAACCAAAACGTTACGCGGCAGCAATTATCATTGTTGCTGCCACGTAACGTTTTGACTCAAAACGTAAAAAACCAAAACGTTACGTGGCAGCAATTATCATTGTTGCTGCCACATAACGTTTTGACTCAAAACGTAAAAAACCAAAACGTTACGTGGCAGCAATTTTGAAAATCAGCAATTATCATTGTTGCTGCCACGTAACGTTTTGACTCTCAAAACGTAGCGTGGCACTCCGATGAAAATACTTTATTGTTGGGCAAATATAGCCCAGAATCTAGAAAGCAAAAAAAATTAAGCAACCAGCAACCTAATTCTGCTTTCATTTCCATTACATATTTGATGAATAAAAACAGTTGATTTTTTTTCTTCAAAACGGCTGGTTCAAATTGCTTGCAAAATGGTGATGAAAAAGGAAATCTTTTTTTTTTAGATATTTCATATTTTTTGTAGATATTTTTGGAGACCTGTGTTTAGAAACAAACCAACAAAAAAAAAACACAGACAAAGCTTCGTAAGAGAGGGATGGAAGTCTTCGCATACGCTCATCTAATAAGATACCGGTACCTAGGCATGTAAAAAGTTGGAAGTAAATATTTCTCAACTTTCATTTTTGGACTTGAAAAAAATATTAAAAAATCAGGCACTACCTTTCTGGTTTTATGCTACAACACTTTGGACACTTGAAAATAACTTGTCCTTCTCGAAAACCCATCTGTTGAATCATTTCTTTAGTTGCATTTCCTTTTGGTACAGCACCCTAAAATAGATAGTACAGATTATTAGGATTGAAGTATTGAGTTTGTAGGGCCTAATGTTAGAAGTTTAGTTCCAGCATTGACTTTGTAATAGTTCCAGTATCAAAATGAAAGTCAATTATATAGCAGTTAATTAATAAAGTAACTCAGACAGTAGACTACGCCATTGACTACGCCACTTGGTAGGCTTACTGCTGACATGGCTTTGCCAATGCCTAAATAACCTTGAATATAACAACCATGCTCGGAAAATCTGGCATTCCACTTAGACTTGATGAGCACTGGCACTAGACTTACCGGATCAGTGAGCATTGCACGAAGATGCGAGAATAATGCAAGGAATGCAAATGCTTGGAAAATAAATATATTTATCGCACTGTAGATTGGGTACGGACTAGGTAACAGCATAACCATCATAACAACGAACTCAGCATAAAGAATAAGGAGCCATGTCATAATAACACATATGATACCACAAATGTCTTTGATGCACCACATTGTTCCAGCACAACATCTATTGTGTAGATCCTTCTCCCGACGGAAGGATGTATACTCGTAATCCATTTTGGTTGGTGATTTAGTGGGTATATGCCCCCAACCCAAATCTAATGCATTTGGTGTAGATCTTTGGTTAGATTTGTCTAACCTAGGCGAGCAAAAACACTAGACCACCAATTGGATATCACAGTTTTTCATCCAAATTAGGCCTTGCCTATTGTTCTTATCATCTTGAATATGAACTGAAAAATCACTGAAATAAAAGATCCACCTCAAAGTTCTTGGCCTAGACCTGCACAAGTCTACTCGAGTAGGACTTGACTTGACTTATCAAATGTCATGTCTGTTTCAAAGTAAGGCTAGGCCTACATTATGCTCTAAAATCAGCGACTGGGGCCTAGGCCAACCTGCCATAGGTTAGACATAGGCTAGGCTTAGTTGGCTAGGTCCGACTTCGATCAACTGGTCAAGTTATGCCTAGGCCTAGCCTGGACGAGGCTAGCTTAGACTTACTAGCCCAGTTAACAATGTGATGATGTAGGCCTCGTCCATTGCCCACAGCAATGAAACCGACGTGAGATAGGCCTAGGCGGCCTAAATTAATATATTTTAAATTGGCGAACTGTGTAGAACTAGGCCTACACTCGACACAACACTGCAACTGACAGCAACCACTAATACCGCAACTAGGCCTGAAATACAGAAACTGTGTTGTTCTAATTTAGCCCTACGCCCGGTCATACACTTATATTATCCGACGGAACTACAAACTCAAACGCAATGATGGTGGGCCGGGTGTATGAAAAGGCTCGACGCCTGTGTGTGTATGACACTACTGTGTACGACACAACGTTGACATGAACCAAACATGAACAGCTGGTTAAAGACTCCTGTCAGATTAAAGGGGCGAAACACTTTGCGTTTGCGCAGTACTTTTTGTTTACACTCGGTGCTTTCGGCATAGTTAGAAGGCGGTGAAGGCATACCCGTGAACTTCAACGTGGAGATTTGCAAGGCAAAGTTAGCCTGGATCAATATTAATTAATTTACATTAATTATTAATTAGAACAATGCATGTTTAATACTGTATAATATCAATCAATCATTTTTATGCTGACAACAAAAATCCGTATTTTCGTCCACACTTATCATAACAGAAGGACTAACTTAGCCTAACTTTCACCAGTAAAGCTGAGATAATTCATCAAGATGCCAGTAAGTAGGATTCTAACTTTTACTGTATAATTTTCAATGAATTGCTTAGTGAAGCCTATGCCTATCCTCTGTTCCAAGCTTACTTGAGGTTTTTGGCAGTACCATTGAGCTTGTAGTTTAACTTAGTTGAGCCCACATTACATAGTGAATGGTTGTGAATGAATGCAAATTCATATCATTCTTGAAGTCACTCCAACCACAAATTCAATGCTCCAACCAGTCAATTGACCTATTACCATTTACACACAACTACGTGGTCTGGTTGATTGAATGGTTTACAGCCTTCTCAGGCACAATCATCTTGACACAATTTACGAAAATATCACTTGATACCACGGCAATATTGGAAGTGTCACTTCTATCTTTAATCAAAGAAAGACAGCCCTAGCTGCAGTCCATCTTGTATCTCTGCTGTAACTCAACAATGCTGAAAGTAAGTAATAAAGAGTTATACACTCCAATAATAATATATCACGATTGTCGCGAAAACGCTCGACAGGCATTGACATTGAAATCAGCTGTTCATACTTTATATTTCGGTTTTACTCGGCAGTCTCCAATTGGCGAAATCAGGTCACGTCGGCTCTAATAGAATATTGCAATCCGAGCATTCAGAGTTGTTTCAAATGAGTCAATTGGACTCTATTCAAACACCTGATTGACCATAAGTCTAACTGCGCATGTGTGCATCAATTGCTACCAACCCATTTGGGCTATTCATTCACTGTGTAACACGGGCTTTACAACACCTAGGCTTCTAGGGCCTAGGGCTTATTTAGATGAATTGGGGCCCATGAGTGGTTGTCATTCGTGATACCGTACTGATTCATGATTGGGATATGTACAGTATATAGGCCTATGTTGGTAATGTAATCTATAATATAATAGGCATGGATGTAGCCATATACCTGTAATTCATCTTTAGTGAGCTGATTTTTCCATATGTTTTAAAACTTATTATTATTATTATTATCTCAAGCTTAGTTTCATATGCTGTAAGTTAGCTGCCATGGGGCATTGACTTTATTTACATTGACTTTTTTTATATTGACACATTCGTGTGTTTTGTTTACTCTTAATACCAATGCTGGTAATGTCCGGATATATATCACAGAAACGGTTTTTACTTATAATGTGTTCCGGACTTTCGTGAACTGAAAGACTGTTATCTACGGCGGAAATTAATGATCATCGACAGCGCAGTCCTGGTGTTGAAGTTCATTGGTTTTAAATAATTAAAATGGGGTGGTAAGATCGCCCTTGTGGTGCCCTGTCCAAACGATCGTACCTTTCATCCACAGCCTTAACTGGAGAACAATGATTTTGTATCAAGTTTCGATGTTATTGAAAAAAAAAATTGACTTTATATAATAACTACGTTGCATGGGGTTACCTATCCACTGCCACTACTGGTAGGTCTACTTTAGAAACTGAAGTCAAGTAGGCCTAAGTCATAGGTTCGAGTCCCGTTTAAGGCATGGATTTTTGTAAACATTGATCTATAATCTGTTTATTCGTAGCCCCAAATAATCCAACTGTTGGCAGGTTCATTCAAAAAACAATCACAACCATTTAAAAAAGGTACCATCAACCAGGGTGACATTGAACACTTTGCATGCTAAAACTTGAATAACTTTTACGAATGAATGAATAGAAGGGCAAAATATTGACCTAACATCAATCCCTGTGTTACTTGATAGAATCTATTGATGAAAATACAGATTTGTTATCACACAAAATTTAAAAAAAAAAAAAAACATTAGTGTTCAAAGTAACCCCATAATATTATAACAATCAAAAAGCTATCCTTATGTCCAAGTTTTGGCTCTTCCCAAAAATTATCTCTATGGTCTATTTTCATTATTTTAGACTTTTAGACTTCTATTTCTTCACTTTGGAGCTAGATTTTACAATGATAACACTTATCAAAAAAATAAGTAGAGGCAATAGAAAAATTCTTCATTTCTTTCTACATAAGAGGGTAGAATTTTTATTTTTCCAAGTTGCAAACTGGCTACATTTTTTATTCAATCAAAGTAATGGGCCTTTGGATTCAAATGAAAAACAGAACATGAACACTGAGAACAGACAAACTGGGAAGGTGAAATTACAGGTCCAAAGTCACCCCAGAGGTGTAGCATAAAATTGTACATATATGTATTAATACATTTTTATCTAACAAATGGTGAGCTATACTTGAAAAATCTCCGGAATATTATCTAAGTAAGATATCAATGTAGTAAAAAAATATTGCATTCTGTAGACATTTCCGAACATATCTGCCCGATGTGAAGTTTTCTCCTGAAAATTTGAACTAATTTGTTGGTATATATATAATTTTGTTAGTTTTGGAGTATATAGACCAAATTATTAAGTTGAAAATATATTTCCTCACACCTTCAACTACGTAATAATAAAACTAGGGTGACCATATATTTAAAAGTAAAATCTGGGACACAGAGAAAGATGAGAAAAGTAGAAGTACAGAGAAAGTACCCACAGAGAAGTAGGTGGGTGCGAAGCCGGTGACCCGCGGAGGGTTTGGGGGCAAGGCTCCCCAACATTAGCCCTGCAGGGCATTTTTATTTTTTTTATGTTCTTCCTAGGTGTTTTATAATTTTGATTGCTTTGGAACTGGAATTAGGCCTACTGGAAGAAAATAAAAAGTTTTTTTTTTTAAAAATGATGATTTAAAACAATTTTTAATTTAGGTTTATGAATAGTTGCAAGTAAAATTTGTTTAATATGGTTATTACAGTAGGCCTGTAACGTTGAACTATTTCAAGTACTGGTATATCAAATCGGGAATTTATAGACTAGTTCATCAACTGCACGAATTCGTCTATGAATAAATAAAACGTTCAAGAAAGACACTATATTGTGTGTGCTTCACAAATCCGGGACATTTTGGCGTCCCGAGAGACTTTATCGGGACCCCGGGACGGGACTCTAAAAACCAGGACAATCCTGGAAAGTCCGGGACGTCTGGTCACCCTAAATAAAATACTTCAAAAATGAACTGACATGCAATGTATTCAAATTTTAAGAAAAATAAAATGAACAAAATTGACAATTTGTTCAATGTCACCTTAGTTGACGGTAGGCCTAATGTTAATACAGGCTTTATTTATGGTTTTGGACCAATTTATAAATGACTGAGACAAGACATCGAGTGGCTAGCACTCTACAGGAGACCGGGTTTCGATTCCCACCATTGTCGTCCAACCTGATACAAGTTTTCATGGTTTCCCTCTGTCGTTCAGGTCAATACTGGGATTATTCCTTACTACTGGTACGTACTTTGGTCAATACTGGGAACAACAAACAAGCCACGACCGATTCCATCCCACTATCCAAAAACACCTTGGAATGAAACAACCTTCTATCCCATCATCTCATATATCATTCACCGACGCCAATAGATCGTAGTCATCAGTAGACCTACAGTGCGTTGTTAAACCCAATATTTAAAAAATATGTTATAATGTTACAGTTAAGTTCACGAGTTCATTGAGCTTCATGAAGGTTCTGGTTGCTGTTAACCCATCGGCGAACTTACCAAGACATCTAACATTTAGCATCGAAATAATAGGCCTATACAGGCTAATTAGCCTGTAACATACCTCTTCTCACACATACGTTCTTAATAATATTTTTGCGTTGGGTGCCCCAATCATGTTGGACGTTGTGTGATTTATTTTTCATTGTAGGCCTATTAGATCTTTGGCTCACCCGTGAGAGATTGTTGCATCATTATTTACTTCCCATCATATTGTCACGAATATAAGTATCTCTGGTCACTCTGATAACGTGTCACATCGTCTTGCTATGCTAAGTGATGGCTATCACTCAAGGTCGTGGTTGTTGTTGTAACATGTGAAATGACAGCTGGGTTAGGCATGGCCGTGACAATCTATTTATCCATTAAAATGCTTTCTTGCAGCCTAAAAAAGGAAAAGAAGCTACGAGAGGAAACAAACAAATTCTTGAAGACAATGTAGCAACATTGGGGTTCTACCGTAATATGGTCTTCGTAGCCAATGGAATATATCTTACAATAATGTGCATTTTGACGGACTTCTTCACTACCCAAATAATTGTACGTACCAACCCAGTGTGCATAGTAATTACTGTTATCTGATGAATTACATTTGGCCTGCTGTACGGAGAGTAGCATAGTCTTACAGTACCATTATCTTCCATTATCTGTAAATATGAATGCTAGCTAGGCAAACACAGCATATGCGCTGTAAGGTGTACGAGATATTTATAGGAAGTATACCGGTACGGTAATCGAAAGTTCTACACATCCCGACTGATATAAATAGAGGCATGTAAACATAGCTTTTCTATTATTTTTTTTCATTGCATTTACTATTTGAAAAGTAGCTTTTTGGTGCATCTATTATTTTTAAACATCATATTTTGTGGCACAACAACGTTCTGTAGTGTAAAACAGTACCGGTAAAACCATAATATGATGTACAATGGGCATAGCCTACAAGAGAAGCACCACAATTGATATTTTTAAGAAAAATGGTGTCCACCACTGGGTTAAATGGTAAGAACGATTTGACCCCTAAAACACAGTTCTAACTTGGATAAATCCGTGGATCCAGAAAAAAGTTTCATGTTGACCCTGTCAAACCGTCTGTCCTGTGCAGTGCTTAGAAAAGAACAAACAAAAAACACAGCTAAGCTCCGTAAGAGTGGGATGGAAGTCTTCACTATCGCTGATCCAATAAAACTTGCTTTTCCAGATTCTCTTCTTGATGTCCGGAGCAGCTTACATAGCAAGTTACCAGTTTATGGTATTCATGGCTCGACCGAAGTTTTCAGAATCTGGGCAAATAGTAGACAGTGGGGTCGACTTGAATATGGAGGGAGGAATTGCAGAGTATGTATTATCCATCAGAGCAGAAGTGTTTGATATGATAAGGAATATGAAATAATTTATCAAGTAATTCATTAAGCTAGCAAATTTTACATTATTCACTGCAATTTCATTGCTCAATCATGCAAAAGATTGGTTTGTAAAACCGGGTCTCGATCATAGAACTAATTGGAAGAAATCCAATAGAGCCTAGATCTAGAAATCAGACGTCAAAATAATATCTTGCCCTTCTCTTCCAGCACAGCAAACAATGTAGCCCTAGACATACTAGCTGTGCAGAAAATCAATAAGATATTTACTATTCGATGTCAGTGTTTTCAAGAGGTTTATCAAAATCTTGAATCTTGTTTAATTAATATGCATTTTTCCTTGCAGACATGTAAAAGACCTCATTATTTTAACATCTGGCTGCCAGTTATTGTCTATAATATCCGGCTACTTCTGGTTCTTATGGTTGCTGGTAAGTTATTGTACACATTAGTCAGACTACAGGGCATTGTACTGTCGGTAAACTGGTACTGATTGTTACCGAGATTATTGATTGACAAATTTTTTAATAGTATAACAACCTGGGTGAAACTGATATAAATCACTGATTTTTAAGGGTCTGCGAATCCATGTTTTTCAAATCGAATCCACTTTCAGATTCGGATTCGGTCTAACACAAAAGATTCGAAAATTTTAAATCTTGACGCCAAAAACGTGACTTGTGCTGCATAAAATGTTTTATGCAGGGGTAATTATGAGAATGCTGAGATGAGATTTTCACTTCCTGGATCAAGCGTAGGCCTAACTTGATCAGCAGTGTCGTTTGTCCCATTATTACGCTTCACAATGCATGTTTAAAAAAATCAGGTTCGGATTTGGTAATTTTGATGAAGATTCGGTTTGAAATAAAAAACATGGATTCACACACCCCTACTGATTTTGTTAGTGATCACTTTTTTTTAATACAAATTACAATTTCAAATAATTTTAAAAATAAACTAAATTCTTAGGCTTTGTAATGAGCCCAAAATCAAATTAAGGTGCAGCCGCCTATGGAGTACTCGATTCAATTATGATGAGCTATCTTAAACTTATCTCAAACAAATCAGTAAACCAGAACTGTCTTTAATTTAAATTTCACAGTAACGGTAATTCAAACAATAGTTCTGGTCCCTACAAAGTTCATGCCCATTGGCTCACTTGAATATTTTGATCATTCAAACTTGTATATATATAGGCCTAGAGAAATTCAACAAAGGTATTTTAACTATTTTCGGGTCCTATGAATTTCAGATTACTGTAATAAGGGTTTACTGTTCATATTTACATTGCATTTTCTGATATTTTGGCAAACTGTCTACTCTTAATTGTGTATATATATAAAAAATGGTATGAGCTATGAAGCATCAAAGTGAACACTAGGCAAACGCATATGTGCTGTAACAAGAGCGAGATATTTGTATGAAGTCTACTTAAAAACTCTACAAACCTTCACTTATAAGTTATATGAAAATATACTCGAGGCCTATTCACCCTTGTTTGAACTGTGGAATCTTCAACGATATGATGTCCAATGTCAAGGTACTGAATAAAGAATAATAGCTATTTCTAGCTATTTTATGTGAATTTAATAATTTAATAACCATTTTCTTCAAAACGGCTGATACAATCTCAATAATTGATGTTGATCAATAAATTTGTCATTATATATAGGCCCTATCGTATATAAGTTTACGTTCAGTAGAAGTTGAATTTTTTGAAGGGATTTTTCTCCCAACTCTTCTGCCCGGTCTATTCTTATGGCATTTTCAGAAAATTTCTAATTTCAAGGTGTTTCTTAAAACTGGTCCAACCGATTTAGCTCCAAAACTATACTGTTCTATGTTGCACAAGTCTGCGTACCCAGGAAAGGTTTCTTGTTGATCAGGCAAACCAGGCAACCTGAGCAGTGCATGCAAACGAAAAAAAAAAAACACAGACAAAGCTTCATAACAGTGGGATGGAAGTCTCTGCTTTCGCTAATCTGATAGCAATACGCCTGAATAACAATTGGCCTTAACTAGAACATAAAATGGATAGCTTGAGTGTGGGTTTGAGCCCCTCATATTGTATTGGTTTAAGGTCGCACAAGGTTTTTGGATGAGCGATGATCTTGGTTCTCATATAAAGGATTGAAAACTCGATATTTTTCAAGACCTAGTAGGTCTAATTGCTTTTTGGTTTTTTTAAACTCGTACTCAAAACTCACGATTTTTGCCATCACTTACGAAAACAAATCTAAACTAACATGCCTAGTCAACACCTTTTTCAAGAAATGAACCCTGTAAAAATCAAATGTAACTTGAGATTATACATAGCGCGAGTGCGCGACTACAATTGCAAACTGTCGAAACTCACTATCGTAAATCAATCATCTCGCATGATCCGGATAATCGCACATAATGCTGTACTTTTCCACATGTATTTTGCTTATACGATCTCTGCAAGTTACTCCATCTATTTAATAATATGTATCCAGTACATATGTATCTTAATAATATGTATCCTTCTAGGCCTATGACATGAGTCACAACTTATCTATAAGTATTCCTCATGATTTATTTTCCACGGTTCACATGTGTTGACCACTTTTACGTTTCACTTTGGGTGAATTCCTGTGAATAGAGTAGCCGTAGTCCGTATGTTTTAGATGTGTGAAAACTTGTAGTACTACAATATATGAATATAGGCCAAGGCCTTTTTCAAGGTCCAACCGCCAAGGTCCAACCGCAAGGTTCAAGGCCAAGGCCTATATACAATATGCAGTACGTATATACAATATCCTGAATACAGTGAAACCTCTATCCATCGTTTTTCAAGGGACTAGGAAAATAAAACCATCCATACAGGAAAATTCATTATTAGTTATATGGGAGTGGGGTGAGAAAAAATGAATGATACAAGCAGGAAAACGATGGATACGGGAACGATGCATAGAGGTTTCACTGTATATGATTGTTTGTCTAATAATTACTTCTCATGGAATTAATTGAAGCAATTTTGTCGGCAGGCGCCTCTCCGAGCTTTTTGGATGCTCTGGAAGAATATTCTCTCTCCATACTTCTTTCAAAAGGGTGAGCCACTACAGCAAGATGTTGACGATAAGAAACAAAAGAAAATGGATCGTAGAATGAAACGACAGAATTTATAAAACGAATAGTGTTTCACTGTAATATATCGATGGTTGTACTGAATGAAGTATTCTTTCTATTTTGTGATGTAGACGAAAACCTTATATTTTTATTTTCAGTTTACATTCGGCTCAGTTATACTTATTAAAAACAATTAAGTTATGTCTTCAATGATATTTGAGACTGAGGGGGATATATAAAACCCCACATGCACGCAAAGTACTATGGAATCACGTCCATTTAAACTGCGAGAGACATCAGATTTGCACTGTTGATTTATGAAGTATGAATTAAGCAATGTACTAGTATACTATATAATAAGTTAATAACTAATAAGCCTGATTAAATTGGAACCCAGAGTTCTTTGAAACAACGTTCATAATAATATCTCAGTGGGGATTTGATAAAGTTTTGCAAAGCTAATCGCTTATCTGACTACCATAGAATAGAACTTATAAACAATGCTTGTCAATTTAGTAATACGTAACTTTTAATGTTCCACGTTGATTGTTTGAAAGTCAACCAATCAGGATTGCGATATTCAACATCGGGCCATAAGTGCCTAATGGGCAATGGCCGATCACTGACTTTGACTCTGACCTTCTTAGCTGAATGAGAATAAAGTATAATGATATTATTTCGACCACATCATTAAATCGGGATTTTAGAATTCTGTATCAATAACAGCCAATTCTTACTGTCACCGATCACCCCTGAGAAACTTCATGCTTTCCAGAGGTAGCTTTCATGTCATGCATTGGTTAGAGAGCAAAATAACATCTTAGTTGACGTGTCTTTGAATCTGATCAAGAATTCACTCATTCCAAGAACATGGCTCATTTAATAAATCCATATATTTTAAAATTATTGTGTAGTCGCGCATAATACTATAACTGGAGGTGTTTGAAAATGGTGTTATGATTTCATGTTTGTTGCATCTGTATTTGAAAGCAGCAGTGTTTGGCGGTGTCATGTTTTTATATGGTCTAGTATCATGTTTTTGTATGGCGTAATGTCATGTGGAAATGACGTTTTATAGAGTTTCAAAAGGGAAAACAGTAAACAACTTGACGAGTAAACTATCTTTAATCCAAAATGGAAGGGACCCCCAGAAAATAATTCCCATTTATAAAAATTTGGATTAATCAAAAAGCTCCTCTTCAACATGAATCATCACTCTTCCCAGTTGAAATTTAGTCAATTTCGTATTGCACACAGAGAAAGCTAGGCGACCGGCCGGTAGTGAGAAACTGTCTGATCGTGGCTGCTCCGACAATGCCCAATCGTCAAATGGCTTACTCAATTGACGCTCGGCCGAACGAATATTTCAAGCTTATCCTATACTCGTGGTCGTCAAGGTCAGATGTCACGCACGCCCATCAACCAGTGAGCAGCTCACGCGTCATATGAAAAAGATGGAATTTGGGAAAATCATGCTTTTTCAAGATAAAATATTCAAAAAAGATGTTTTCGTGGAATTTTCAAGTCGATTGCGGTGTTCTAAGCAAATTTAGGCACATTTTGCGTATTTTCGCAAGTTGTAAATCATATCAATCGATTGAGAATTTATCAAAACATGCTTATATTGTTTCATCATCATACACAACATTTCGTGATTTGGCGGCTTGCGAAAAACAAACACCTCTAGCTTTAACACATGGCTTTCACATACGAATAATGCAGGAGGGGCATTCATGTACCATATAAAACTGTATTAAAAGATGATACAGAAAAAACAGTACACATCCTACACCCGTGGGTATACTAATGTCTTCGTCCTACACTAACAACATGGTCACAGCCACCTTGAATCTTCCGACTGGCTTCATCTTGTACAGGAATGCGCCAAAGCCTGCTATATTATTGAAGGCCTTGAACACGCCCCCAGATATTTTAAAGTAATTCATTTCTGAAGTGTGACCAATTGACTTCTAGTGATTGACCTGCCCACAAACGTCACAAAACAAAACATCCAATCAAATGGGCTGTTTGTTATGTGGGTAAATTGACATTGCCTATCAGAGTATCTCTGAATGCCCACATAAAGTATAGATCAAGGTGGCCTGCCGATAAGCCGATAATCACTAGTGGTCAATTGGATTGTTGTTATTTTTTTGCATAATACAGTACTTACTAGTTCTAAATATTTACCAGATTGCATGATTTTGTACTTATTTTTAAAACAACCCTTTTGTTGATAGTAAAATTAATTACTGTAAGAAAACACTCTAGTACTGAAGTATGCATACTCCATCAATACTTATCAATATCAATAATATATAGTTATCACTTATAAATATCAATAGGCCTAGTACCACACTTCCTTAAAATGCATAACTCTGTGTATAGTTGGAATCTTGAGATTTTGCTACCGGTACTACAGTATACACAGAGCGCTGTGTTTAGACCATGCCTACCATAGTTATTTTCTGACTGGACAGAGTAGGGCCTAAAGCACAATGGTTGATGTTTTGGATGCTAGACATGCTTTAGTAGTGGACTCATTTCATATGTGCATAACTTGGCCGATTAAGTGAAATACGCCATAAATACATACCAATACGTAACCGTCGATGGGTTGAGCTACAGAAGACCATATATAGTGAAAAATTAAGAAGAACAAGGTATGCAGAAATAATATAAGACCCACATATTTTCAATTATTTGTGGGTAATTAATCACCTTCGAATTACATGTACACTTTCATCACAAATTGGGAACAAAAGCCTTCCAGATTGGTAGAAGCAGTAGTGGGTACAAAAATTGTGTATGTATATAAGGCCTATGTGATCAAATTAGAGGAAGTACAGTAATCGAAGATGCCTGGTGAATAACTAACAAGACTCCTTCCATTAATTATGCAATTTTGCAAATTGTTCTTACACAAACTCTAATTTAAATTATTAAACATATACTCGTTTCAGAAGAGCCAGGTTCGATCCCCGCCAAGGTCGACCATTGTAGCAGGTTAATTGTGGTGTCACTCTGTCGTTTAGATTGATACTGAGACTATCCAAAAACACATAATAAAATAACCTTCGATCTCATACATCAACATCATTCACCGACGCCAATAGATCTTACTCATCAGTACAATGCATCATCAAAGCCAATATACATTTTTAAAAAGATAAACTCGTATCTACCAACGTCACCAACACAAATATAGCCATTATTATATTTTTATAGCTATGGTATTTTCATGATATTAGTGTGATTTTCTTAGGACGAGGCTTGTCGTAGGAAATGCGACTGAATCTTACAAATGCACTCAAATTCTCAGTTACAGCGAGATTATGTCATCACCCAAGTCTTTTCAGTTATTAGATTTATTAGAGTTATCAGTAGATACTTACACAGAAACCTCCAGTTTTATCAATGTTAGATACATGATACATATGATATACTGCTGGTAATTTTTTTTTTTTTTTTTAATGTTACAAAGCCAAAGCTTTCCACTGTGTCGTCGTCGTCGTCTCCCCCCCCCTCCCCCCTCTCATGTTCGAACAGTAATTTATCAATTGGATCAATAATATTTCATTATCAGTGATAAAAGACTACCACAACACTATTTTTTGAAATAAAGATGATCTTGTCATGAGGACTAGCAGGGTCAAGATGAAACACTGAAGTAGGATGGGCCTTTTTTGTTCAGACAAATCTCCCTAAATGCGTCTTGGAAATAGACTTATTCTTATTGGCTATTGGTGATGTCACCAGGGAGTGATGGTTTTCTTGGAATGCATCAGTTGGGTATGCAGATTGACATTTTTCCCCACAACCCATCACACTTTTGCCCGGTTAATTTAAACCATCAAACCACTGCAACATACGAAAAGATTGTGTGATAAGAAGTAGACCTAGACACGGAAATATTTCTGGAATGATAATATGCAGGATGGACGACAGGGATTAGGGATTAGGTTGAGTCAATAACATGTGAGACAAAGCGTCAGACAAAATCTGATATCATACAAATGGGTCAAATGGATTCTTTAAGTACAATCTGTTCGGAAAAAATGTAAATTTCATTCCTCGTTACCGGTAAAAAGTAACGTAATTCTGTTGAAAGTTACTGCTTAATAATAGGAACGCGTTCCCATTGAAGTTACCAAAAAAGGAACGTGTTCCTTTCGTAAGTTTCTACCCAACTCTGAAAATTTGTGTAGCTGAGGTAATTTTGGGGGCATTATAATCGTGCACAAGCGTTATTGTTAAGCTACCACATGATTATGTAATTATCGAAGATTTTTCAACGATTTTGTTCGTACAGCGTAGCCATTAAGTATAGAGGTCTAAACCTCTATACTCAATGGCGTAGCCGATCTCCTTTTGGAGCTACAAGTGTATAAACGAGCGGGTCTGGAGTCACTTCACTCCCTGTGAAAGCTTCTTACTTTGTGTAACTTATAAAAATTATGTTTGGTGTACAAGGTCATTGAAATAGGTTTTTTAGGAGCCACTGAGGTTTTTCTGAGTCAATAGGCTAAGAGTCACTTCACTCCCTGTGTTAGGTTCGTACTTCCTGGTAACTTATTAAAATGGTGTTCGATTAACAAGGTTATTGAATTAGGTTTTTAGGAGTTAATAGGCTGCAGGGAGTCACTTCACTCCCTGCATTACACTCATACTTCGTATAACTTATAAAAATGATTTTTGGTCATCAAGCTTATTAAAATGGGGTATTCTTTTCAAAAACCAAAAAAACCAAGTTATCTCAAACAGCTTGTTTGATATGTTGCCATGGAGTGATACAAGTGAAATGAAGTGGCTTCCGATCCTCTTGTGATCATTTTATTGCAAACCTCTGTAACCCCATTTTAACAGAACAACAAGTGTAAGTTTGTGAGTAAAAAAACATTAGCCATGTGACATGAAGCATTGTTATTTTAGTGACTGTCAAGAGTGTCAATTAATTACACATTTCGTGTGAACAACTGCACATGTAAATAGGGGCACTTTTTTAAGAATGTGAGACAATTTCAGATGTAGCAAATACTGTGTAGTGCTGACTCGCTGATCATATTATCAGTTACAATAAGACAAATGAATATTCAGTCATTGGTTACCAGGGTTGTTGCTATCGTTAGTGCACCCCTCCCTCGCCCCCCTACCTAAGTACCGTTACGGTTAGGGCGTTAGGTTAGCGTATTTAAAAAAATGCCATCTCGATTGGTGGGATTCAAATGGTATTTGTGGAACACGCTTTGAATAATAAAACAGACTAACCATTTGAGTGAAATATATTGCAGCATACAGCCTAAATGTATTATTGAAATCACAAGTCATATTCAGGAGGTGTACATCCTAGTATGGCTTATAGAAAGAAGATAGGCTAATACAAATTAACCCACTTCAGTAATCAACAATGCAATACAAAAGTACAATGAATCCTATCTTTTGTGAGAAGTTCTTTTTTATGGAATCATGTAATAATACAATGTAGGCTCGTGATAATCGGCAAAACGGAGATGTTATTCAATTCTTTTTTTTACAGCGTGTTATGTGTAGGTTGTGTAGGTTAATATGTTTAATTAAAGATGGATGGATTTTTGACGAAATGAAAGAGTCCCTGGACACTTCTCAAATGAGTAGCTCAAATCACAGAAAATCTAATATCTAAATTACTTTGAACTTTGACCGATAAATTTAAAACTTGGAATGAATTATCAAACTATGTTACCACGAGAATTTTTGTTGAGCTACAAGCTGGTAAGCAATAATTATTTTAGTATTATTGAACGAATAAAGCAAAGTCTCAATTTTACAGTACATGAGAGATAGAGAAAAAAGTTTTTTCTCACTCTACAGGTCAAATAGAAGCACAAATTGTATTGAACTTTGTATTACATGTGTGAAACTCAATACTGAATATAATTTTTAGGTGCAATTAGTTGACCACTTTTGAGAAGAATCATTTCAAAATTTTTAAGAACCTCATAAGAATAACCCAGGGAAGAAAATTGTGAAAAATATTTGTTTCAAATTAATTCAAATTTTCAAGGCATTTAAACATAAAAACGATATATATTATTCTGAAGTTTGACATTTATCGAATCAGTCATGTTGAAGAAAATCATTATACTGTAATGTAAGTTTTCGTGAAATGATTTAAAAAATAAGCAACAAGTAGAGTCCAACATTGAACATTCTATTGAAGTGCATTACTTGTCACATGAAATGTATTGTAATTTTCAACAGACAAATAAACTATTAAACTGACTAAACAGGAAAGCTGTGATTTCAAAGGTTTCATAATCAAGACCAAGATGCATTGAGGGTTGCGTTTGCTCGTTGGAGATGGTGGTCCCAACTTCATATCCCTCCCATGTTAAAAATATGTTACGATTCACGGTCCACGTTTAAAGTACTATTGACCATGCGTAGATAAGTGGTGATGAAAGGAACTAACGTTGCGTTCAAGGCCAGCTCGCGGGCATCAACTTTGCCAGCCTATCAGCCTTTTCTACAAAAACACACCAGATCGAGCAGCAATCCATATTTCACAAAATTATACTCGTTGAAAGTTATGTGTTTTGAAGATAAGTGAAGGCACCATCTCCCGGCCGCAAACAAACCCTCAATGCATCTTGATCGAGACGTATGTATAACTTTCCATTACATTTGAAATATCCTATACTCTCGATATCCTATGTTATATATTCGATACATTTTAGATACCGTATCTACATATCCTATATACTAATCCTATATTGGTACATTACATTGTATTGATCAAATGAAGAATAAATAAATAAATAAATATAGGCTTATTTCATCTTACAACGCAAATGCTGCATTTTTCTGGTTGTTATCATTATTATTGGAATAGCAATAGCTAAGACTATACCATTCTACTCATTTAGAAGCTATGTTTTTCTTTCTTTCTTTTCCTTCACAAGTTGCATAGTTTGACTGATAAACATATAACTCTTTCTGGACACGCAGACTTATCCAAACTTGGAACTGTATAGTTCTTGGTACAAATCGGTTTGATTTGATCGCTTTCGAGAAACACCTTCACAACAACAAAAAATTAAATAAGGTTGGTAGGGAAAATTTGAAAAAAAAATAAGTTTCCACTGAATGTAAACACATAAGAAATAAACTCGATAGGCAGTCGCAACGTATGCATTGTGAGATGAGTGAGATATTTGTATGAAGTCTGTTTGAAAACTCGACACACCTTGACTTATATATGAAATATACAGGAGAACTCTACACATCTTGGTGGAAACTGTCACGTCTGCAAAGCGGTGATTCACCATACATAAGATACTTTTTATACAGTGGGGAATACACTGTATATATGTACTCAGGTAGTGATAATAGAGTGGAAGCCCCGTAACAATATGTGCTTAACTACATGCATAATAATTGGATGAGCGTAGCGAAGATTCCGTTTCACATGCCGAAAAAAATGAGCTTCGTTTTTATGTTTGTATTTTTTTTTTTTTCTAATTTTGTGCACGGCATTCAGGCTAGGAAAAAATACCTATCGACTTGAAACTTTTTCTAAATATTTCTGTTATACTAGGTTAGGTTGGGATCGTTTTACAGAAAAATAGGTCGGAAGGTTTTTCCGGAAAAAATCGAAAAGTTTGAAAAATCCTCATAAGAATAACCCGGAGGAAAAATACTTGAAAAACAAGAATTCTTCAAAAGCTCTCAAATTTTCACCGAGTATGAAAAATACTATTATACACCTTTTCAGAGATTTTTGCAACAATCGGATGAGAAATAACAAAGAAAACGCAATAAAAGTGTACATTCCATCAAATATCAGGATCAACAGGTTTTGCAAAAAGTATATGCGACAGGTTGCAGCACTATAAATATCAACAAGTTGCAGGTGAGGTTTTTGAACATTCGAAGTAATCCAAGGTCCGTAAATGTGGATTGAGCTGACAGAACATATTTCATCCTACATTTTCGTACTTCTAAGCTCATCTCACAACGCGAATCCCACGTTTTCCTAGTATAAATTATAACAGCACAAAATTGATAATGGCAAATGAACTTAAAATTAAAATCACAAGATATAAAATGCCCAATATAATCCGCCCAATCAAATAATTGTAAAGTTTCAGGTTAAGGCAAAGTTTCATTTAATTAAGTAATAATTCTCTTACTTGTTTACAAAGATTATTAACAAATTATCAGTTCTCAAATTAACCCACAGACAAGTCTTGTTATGACTTTATGGGTCTACAATATCTGTAAATAACTAATATGTGCATGTATAATAAAAAATCTTCTCAAAAAATAAAAAATAAAATGATAATTAGATCAATTAATTATTCAGACAACATTGAAAACATTCAGAAACGAATATTTATAATTAGAGCTTCATAAAACAAAAACAATGTTCCATCAAATATGTTATCTGTAAGGCAATTGCATCTATTGATATTTTTCATAAATAATTATTATTCAAGTGAACACAAAAATGAAGCTGAACATGGTCACATAACTAGATACAAGAACAAATTTCTGTCATGAAAAAAAAGCAGGAAAAACAATATCTATTACCCACCCTGTTTAACAAACTTCCACCTGATTTATTAAACATACAATAACTATCCGGTGTGAAAATTGTAATGAAGAATGGATTTGGCAAAATTGTACCCCATAACAAATTACCATTCCAAAATTTAAAAAATTAAATGTTAATATATATAGAGATATCTTTTATGACAAGATTAATATGTATTATTTATTGAAATGAGAATTGAGGAAGTATTTTATTTGTTTTTATCCCTGGTTTCCAGACATTTCTTATAACGTGTAGGCCTATCTATGTTATGATAACATTAATTAGTAGACCCACAGACAAAGTCTCGGTATGACTTTGTGGGTCTACGATATCTTTGAATTTCTAATCTTTTGTGTGATAAAAAATCTTCTGAAAAAAAAGGTATAGAGATAAAAATTAGTAACAGACCGAAGATGGAATCTTTTTTGATATTGTGTGGTCCTGGCAAATGGAGGTCTCAATGTGGCCAATTGGTTCAATCGAGGCCTTGATGATACATTGAAAATCACTCTCTCAGAAATTATTATTATTATATTATTTCGCCATTTTTATTACTCATTCAACACCTCATATTATAGCCATATGATCCAGTGACTATATATATTATTGTATTTTATTTTATATTTCAAATACGTCAAGTAACGACTTTTTATTTCATTTGTTCGAAGAAATACAGTTTTTATTTAATTATTGGATGAGCGAAGCGAAGACTCAATCTCACCATACCCGAAAAAAAAGTGCCTGTTTTTTTTTCTTGTTCGCGCTCTACAAGTCAAACGAAAATTCGAAAGCAGTTGAAACTTGGCATACACAAGTGTCCTTATCTAACTCGATACTGTGTAGTTTTGAGGCGCAATCGGTTGAACCACTTCTGAGAAACATCATTTCAAAAGTTTCAAAAATCTCATAAGAATAACCCAAAGGAGAAAATTCGTCAAAATATTTCTTTCGAGAGAATTCAAATTCTCATGAAATTTCAATATAATAGTTATACACCTTATTCCGAACTTTCAGTCCAATCAGATCAGCCGTTTTAATGTAAAAAAATATATAATCCAATTTTTTCAAATCACTCAAAGCTATTAAGAAATCAATTAAATCCAAGCAACAGGGGTCACCAATCAATTAGAAACGATTAAAACAAAGCCTTCTTTACTATCATAGAAATTGATGAGTAAATATGATGGCAGTGATGTAATTGTTTGGATCTCAAGGTGTATATATATTATACTAGTCAAACGCGAAATATGCGTTGTAAGATGAGCGAGATATCTGAATAAGGTATAAAAGTCCTTGAAGTAGTTCTACCCTTGCTACTTTATCGACTCTGGTATTCTACACACCTTGATATCTGAATAAGCTATTAAAGTCGTTAAAGTAGTTCTACTCTTGCCACTTCATTGACTCTGGTATTCTACACACCTTGACGCATATAAAAAATACTTCATTGTTGGTCAACTCTTGAATCTAGAAAGCAGTGAATCTCGACTACTCAATTCTGTCACAATTTTTATGATATATTTTATGAATATTACCAGTTATTTTTTTTTTTTTCTTCAAAACGACTGATCAGAATTTCTTAAAAAATCGTAATAATGTGTAAAATCCATGTATACACATTTAGAGAAAATTTCATCCCATTTGGAGAGATTTTATTTTTCAACATTTTCCGCCTAGCCAAATCTTATGGGGTTTTTAGAAACTTTGAGATGATGATTCTCAAAATCGGTCCGACCGATTCATCCCAAAAACTATACAGTTCTAAGTTGGATGAGTTTGCGTGTACGAAAAAAGTTTCATGTTGATCAGTCAACCCTTGCGACCTGTGGAGTGCTTACAAAAAAAAAAAAAAAAAAAAAAAAAAAAAACACACAGACAAAGCACTATAATAGTGGGATGGAGACTTCGCTACGCTCATCAATAAATAGCCAATCCAAGATATAAGTTGATATAAGTAGCACGCAACGCGGAAACACATAACGCGTTTGCCTAGTATCAGTTATAACGCCACACTTTAGCCCTTCTGGGTCTTTGTGGAAATTGACAAGTGAATGTCGAATTTGTAATTTATGTGTATTTATTTAAGCAATTGAAAAAAAATTATCATCACTAACTCTTACAGTTGCGCATAAATGCACGGTGGCAAGTTCCCTATCCTTGGTTACGACTGTTTGACCATGTCTACTATCTTTAGGAGTAATTTCCAAAGAAAGAGCATGTCCATTTCCTAGAGATGGTTTTCAAAGGTCGTTATATGATGGTTATCGTTTTGTCCTGCGATAAACTTCAATGCACGATTTTGAATGTTTTCTAGATTTGAAATATTACTGTGGCTGGTTGGATGCCAAGTTGGACAACCCTAAGACATGGTCGACCTGAGCCTCATGCAATATTCCACCTATAAAACCTAAAGTCTTAGCAGCCTTGTTTTTAAAATTTCAGTCATGAATTTCATCATATTTACATTAGCGTTCAGTAAAAATAAACTGGGGGCGAGAAAAATGTAAATTGGATGGACTATTATTTTGTAGCTTTGACAATGCTAACGATGTTAGCATAATGATGTTATAATGATGTTTAGTTTATACATACTAATGATGTTATGTATAAGAGTATTCTTCCAAAAACATAATATCGACAAATGTTTTTTTTTTCGTTGAATAATATTCACTCAGAAAATCCGAAAAATGGTTCAAAAAAGTATAGGACAAAACATTCAACTAGAACAGTATATAAATACAAGCACTAACATGAAAATACAGAAGATAATATATGTACAACTACTGAAACCCCAATAGAAGTCGCAAATATATTTAACGAGTATTACATTAATATGGTGAATAATTTGAGGCAAAAAATTCATGCATCAAAAACTGAGAAAAAATACTTCTCACAAATAACTTTATTTCGAATCAACTACTGCAGACCATTGAGTTGAATAGATATTAACCTAATAGAAAAAAATTCACTATTTTTAACCTTTTTTCTCTTTTTCAGGTACCGGTAACATGAATGAAAATGCTCGTTTGATACGGAAATTCCACAGCAATTATTATGCACTTGAAACTCGTCAAAGTTTGTGTTCGAACTAATGAGCATGCATGTCGTCAGATAGTCGTAATTTCCATAAGTTTTGCCGTTTGACCCACGTTTTAGTTACCAAGACATTTTTACAAAATTTCTTGGGATTCTGAATAAATCTGTATCAATAGAAATAGAACCTCAAGACTTACGAAAATTTGAATTATCTGGTGACATGCCCTATAGTGTGAACAATAACTTTAACGCAAGTTTCAATTACTCCACAATCATTTTTGTGAAATTCCCGTATATAACGAGCATTTTAGTTCATCTTACCCGTACAAGAAAAAAAGGGGCAAAATATATATATTTTTTTTTTTTACTTCAATATGAATTCACTTCAATGCTTCTGCATTAGTCAACTTGAAATATAGTCATTTGTAAGAAAGAGATAATATCATTTTTAAATGGATGAATCTGATCAACCTCATCGAACTAAAAAAAGAGAATACCTTCACAAAACAAATGAATCTCCAGCTGATTCATTATTATTTAACACCTGCATTACCAACAAAAATCATCAAATTATCTGATGAATTAGAAAACAAAACTCAAACGTGATGGATCGAATGCCCACATCAGTAATCAAGAAATGATCGAAAATATAGTAAGTTAGTCGATAGCCTGCACTGTGCTTTATATTCAATAATTGTATTCCCTAGGACCTAGGTAGTTTTTACAGACAAATTGACACCGGCCAAAGTTGAACCCTAAAAGAAACACCAATATTATGGATAATTATAGACCAGTTTGACTTTAACATACTCATTTTCTAAAATTCTAGAATCATTGAGCAATAATCGAATTGTGAAGCTTTTAGATAAAAATAAAATTATGTCAGATAACCTAAATTGATTTCATAAACACAGGCCAATAAGCGACACGATTGAAAGTTTTTTTTCATAGGAAATAGATAATCGGTTGTAGGTTTATTCTACGTTTAACCTAAAGCCTTTGATTGTCATGAAATGTCATGAAATATGTGGAACTTATCACAATTGAATTAAATCTTATTGATGAGCGTAGCGAAGTCTCCATCCCACTCTTATGGGGCTTTGTCTGTGTGTGTTTTTTTTTTTTTTTTTTGTAAGCACTCCACAGGTCGCAAGGGTTGACCGATCAACATGAAACTTTTTTATACACGCAAACTCATCCAACTTAGAACTGTATAGTTTTTGGAATGAATCGGTCGGACCGATTTTGAGAAAAATTATCTCAAAGTTTCTAAAAACCCCGTAAGATTTGGCTGGGTGGAAAAATGTTGAAAAATAAAATCTCTCCAAATGGGATGAAATTTTCTCTAAATGTGTATACATAGATTTTACACATTTTCACGATTTTGTATGCAATTCCAATCAGCTGTTTTGAAAAAAAAAATAAAATAACTGATAATATTCATCAAATATATCATAAAAATTGTGAAAGAATTAAGTTGCCGAGATTCACTGCTTTCTAGATTCAAGAGTTGACCAACAATGAAGTATTTTTTAAAATACATCAAGGTGTGTAGAATACTAGTCAAACGCGAAATATGCGTTGTAAGATGAGCGAGATATTTGAATGAGGTATAAAAGTCCTTGAAGTAGTTCTACCCTTGCTACTTTATCGACTCTAGTATTCTACACACCTTGATATCTGAATAAGAACACAAAAACACACACAAAAAAAACATCTGAAAAACACACACAGCAGAAAACGAAACAGAGAAGAAATATTTATCTGATATAACAATAATGTAATATAGCAATGATAATATAACAATAGTTGTAGGCCTACCACAAGATTCAATTTTAGCTGATACCTTCTTTTGATAATTTTTCATAATGACCTGCCTTTTAACATTCCCACTCCAGAACTTTCTGCTGATGATACAATTAACCCCACAAATAATTATACTCTCACTGCTGATATCAGAATCTGAAATATCAAAATCAACTTAATGGATCATGGGTCTATGGCATGGATCAATAATAATTAATAGAAAAATTAAACCAATAACGACAAAAACAAATTTGACACTACAACAGACAACATACTAGACAACAGACAAATATGAATTAAAATTAAAATTAAAATGTAAATACATTCATTCAATGCTATCTCATGAGTTCTCATAAGTTCGTACATTTTCATCTTTTGTAACAGACAGAGACAGAAATGTTTGTTGTTGTTTCTTATTATTATTTCAATATGCATCTCTTTATTTTCTCCGTTTTGTTTTTCACTCATAAGCATTATTGATTCACTTATTTTTTCATCAAGTTAGCATCATTAAATTATTTCATTTTGATCACAATTCTCTTCCCAGATTCCACTGACTTACGGTTTCTCGTCGTTCTATTGTCATTTTATTATGTTTTCAAATTCGTTAATTTTTACATTATAATTATTTAATTCCGATTCTGCGTTTTTTCAGCAATCTAGCGTGTGAGACAGCATCTTCAATAAAGATGTATACATATATATATATATATATATATATATATATATATATATATATATATATATATATATATATATATATATATATATATATATTTATTTATATATATATATATATATATATATATATATATATATATATATATATATATATATATATATATATATATATGTTCACGTAGATTCTCGTGGCCAATATTGGATGGTAAACTAATTAAAGAGGTGAAACCACGTACTTGAAAATTTGCGTCTCGACGTTTCGACGGAAGCTGAGCTTTCACCGAACTACACTCCTGAGGATAACGGGTGAAATTCCTTCGAAACGTCGAGACGTAAATTTTCAAGTATGTGGTTTTACCGTAGAAATTAGTTTACCATATATATACAAATATATATATATATATATATATATATATATATATATATATATATATATATATATTCCGTCTGAATTAAAATGTCAGTTATTTAAAAGTTATTTAAAAGTTGAAGTTACTTCAAGTTATTCGAAATCTGATATTTATAATCATTTCAAACTCTCAGACTATTAGCCTCAGTTATTATTATCACCATTATATTATTCATTAGACTTTGTGGCTGCTTGTTTTCATTATTTCATTCTGTTAAAGTACCTCTATGTACTGTTTACATCCTATAACAAATATGTTGAGTTTGAATTGTATGCATTGTATGACTATAAATATATTGTCTTCATTATATATTGTATTATATATTGTATTCACATTTTTATTATTCTTCATTCGCTTCCATTTTATTTTCATTTTCATTTTATTTCATTTTACATTTTATTTTATATTTTATTTTCCATTTTATCTTATTTATCCACATTTGATATAATACTCCACCCGTGTTCTTTCATATCTTTCTATTTATTCATAATAGGCTGCATCATTTTATCAATCATTCATATGAATTCGTAATTTTATTGAATGTTTTTATATTGCTTGTTTCTCTGTGTCTTCGGGCAACTCTATTGTGAGCAGAGACTTAATAAAGTTTTCATATATTATTTTGAATTATATATTAGGCCCTACATATTGTGAATATTATATATATATTATGTAATATTATATATTATAATATATATATTATAATAATATGATATAATATAATAATATGAGTCGGGTGGAATCTTCGCTTATGACTTCCCAAAAATGTATTTTCAAAAATTGCCAGTCTTCCAGTCTTTTGAATATTTTGCATTGTTGTGTCTTCAGTCTTATAGTATCTATAAATAGTGTGAAAAGAGGTATTCATGGCAAGGTTGTATTCAATCGCGGGAGGTAGATGTTGAATCAATCCAATTCAATTCAGTTGAAAAATAGTTCAACTGTTGATATTCATGTGTAATCATTTTCTCCAAATCTTCAACACACAACTGTAATTTATAGATGTTGAATACCTCTACTTGTCTAATTTCTGCTAGTTATAAGGAGATACTCGAATATCCGCTATGGAATTTAAAAGATGTAAATGACAAGGCAATATAACTAGCCTGAAAGTTTGTACTTTTTCTTAAAAGATCCATATGTTACCGCATTTATACCACATGTATGCAAAACACGGAAATTAAACTTACTTCCTATATAATGTATTTCATATTGTCAAGAAAATGTTTCAGAATTTTCAGTCACTCAATATAATATCATACACGTCATCCCATAATATGCAACCAAAAGAATTATCTTTCTAATGTCAGAATTTCTTAAGATTGCAGTGAGTCGATTTAGCGAAATATCAGTTTTTTTGGTGAACACTTTCGAACTATATGAGACATTTGAATTCTAATTTGGGAGGGACGCAGATATTTTCAATACCTTCAAATAATACGAAATTGAATTATTCACGTTGGATCTATCATTTCAACAGGTAAACGGCTGAATTTTTTTTTAAGCTTCACACTTGTGTGAAAATTTTGCGATATACGAAAATTTTGCGATATGCGATTTTGCGATAGTTTTCACTTATACCATCTTTGAATTATTGGAAATATCTGTTTTCCACGTTCTAGAATTTTCATAACTCGTAATTAACGTTCAAAATTATCAGCAAAAACCAGATATTTCGCTAAATCGACACCCAAAATTATGTAATATTATTTATTAATTTACAATCGTTAATTTCAAAGGATTTCAAGCTCACGTATGGTACCTGAATCTTGAAACTCTGCATTCTCGAATAGGCCTAATTATTCTGATCAGCAACTTTAAATAAAAAGTAAATAAATAAGCAACAATGCAGTGTTGATATTGAAGCTCACTTCCTTCTTCTATCCGAGTTTCTTTCTAAATTTTTCCAGCATTACTTTTCAAAATGAGTTTTAAAATGTGTCAATTATTCAGAGAATACTTCATGTCTAATTGAACAACTCTCTTCTATTTTTAAATTCAATTGAAATAACGACTGATGTATAAACATGTTTAAGTTGTAGGCCTACTTGTATGTTTACGTTCCGATTGGGTTGTGGAGCACGAAGATACGCACAGGGTCTATATACATTTATTTTATTTAGCAAGAAAGAGAAGTGAAATTCTCATTATTCACTGAGGAGGAAACAATCAAAATATTGTTGGCTATCCTTAAATTAAATTAGAACATGTTTTTCAGAAAATAATTATTTTCACAATTAATTACTTGGAATGTTGGAGATGCGTTGACTGTATTGGGAAACAAATTTTGATGTTTCGAAATTGTGAAAGGTTACATTGAAAAACTACCAAGTTTAATAAGGTGAGTTGTACGTAGGCCTACTATTATCGTAGCGACTTTCGTTTCAGTTTATACTTTGAACATGGAAAAATTGGGTTCCATATTTATTTTTATTTCTGAACGCAGCATACAGCTTATACAGGTCGAGAGTCAAAGTATAACCATACGCTATTTCGACAATTTAATGTGTTTACGCAACTATAAAAGTTGGAGACAAGCAAACCAATTCTGGAGTCGCGATTGAATAACACAATTTGGGATAAATTGTCCACTTATTACAACAACAATTTGTGACATATCTTGAAAGAATTCTATGCAAGTATATTCAAATTTGATCAGGTTATGGTAAAATGCACTAATTAAAAAGTTGTCAACAGTATACACGTGTATATTGAGGGGAAATCTGCAAATATTCCATTGGCAGACTAGTGACATTATCACTGTCTATATTCAATTATTCATACACAGTTTTTTGTTGTTGTTTCAAGTCGAATTGGATTTGAGGATCATCGAAAAGTCTGACGAAGAATTGCATATATATTAAGTGTGAAGTGATACATTTGTACATGTAATAATGAGAGTGTATAATAAACATAATTATTTACTTTACGCTTTTGTATACTTTCTATTTAGATATGAGTCTAGAGCTTCATATGAAACTGCATCGATTCTTAAGGGGGGACAACACTGAAAATATGTCCATTTGTTGGAATTCAACTTTTCATTTGAATGATCAATTTATTTTATTTCTCCTTTTTGGGCTACTGAAGAAATAATGTGAATTGATCCACTAGTATATTTTATATTCAACTTTCAATCATATAGTGTCGAACCAAATTAGCTTCAGAACGGGATACAGTTAGATGTTTGATAGCCGTTTTTTCGTAATATTTTTTTCAAACGTATTTTGGGATGGAGAAGCAAATGAAATCTATTCCACTGGATGGATTTTCACAATTTTGTGTGTGTATTTTTTGAACTAGATAATGAACAAAGTTATGCATTATCAACAGTATATCTTTGAAAAAATATGCATAAAAATCCTTGAATAAGAAAAAAACATGAAAAACTTTTTGAAAAAAGTGTGAAATAGATCAATTTGTATTCCTAAAATTTTTTGTGGAAGTAACACAAATGCATAACTTTGTCGAATGCACTTTCGAGAAGACTATGTCATCTCTAGCCGTTTTCTGGAAAAAAGTGTCTCCGTGACAATTGAAAATATTTAGGTCCGGGTAACAATTAGAAAAAGAGAAAAGAAAAGAAAAAATATATCTTTATATTTTTCATATTTTTTTGTTGGTTATGTGAGACTACAATAAAAAAATCAACTCGATCGGGTGTGAAATGTAGAATTTAGAATGTTTCTTCCTAATATCTGACTGTACGTTTTTTTTGCGAACCAAACTTTTCTTTCTTTTGTCTCCTAACAAAATGAAACAAGAAGACTGCAGTGATGAGATCACACACAATTTCTCCAATATTTTCCCCTACCATTAATCCAAAACAAATTTCACCCAAATGTACATCGCAATAAACCATGTGTTAATAACCTTTCGATTTCAACAAAGGTATTTCACTTGGCGAAAACATGTCGTCTATCAACTGCTGTTTGACTTTCAGCGTAACTTATACGTAATGGGCCTACTCGCCTCTACATAGGTTGATATTGGACCTAGCTATACGAATTATAAACATTGACCAATTGACTTTTAACTTCTAACTTTTAATTTTGTTAAATAATGTTTCTAATTTGTTCAATGGCATGTATTATACAAACTGGACTAGGCGTAATTTGATATTAATGAGGTGATAATTATGAATGAAAATATCAGTTATTGATATAGAAATCAATATATAAACATACACATGGAAATAATATATATATATATATATATATATATATATATATATATATATATATATATATATATATATATATATATATATATGTATATATATATATTCATATATATATATATATATATATATATATATATATATATATATATATACATATATATATATATATATATATATATATATATATATATATATTCATATATATATTATATATATTTAATATTTCATAATATATTAAAATATATATTATATATATATATATATATATATATATATATATATATATATATATATATATATATATATATATATATGTATATGTATATATATATATATATATATATATATATATATATATATATATGTATATATATATACATATATACGTATATATATATATATATATATATATATATATATATATATATATATATATTTATATATATATATATGTTTATGAATGAATGAATATTAGAGTTTTAAGGCGCATCGACAGCGAGGTCATTTAGCGCCTGTCGAAATTAGTTGCAACAAAAGGTGAAAAGTGTGATATAAAGGTGGAAGTGAAATTTTGATGAGAACACCTAAATACATTAAACTAAGACTAAGACTAAACTATGTCTACAGTGTCTAAAGACGTTATACACTAATTTGTTAAAACCGAACATGTGTGTGCTGTAAAGGGTCACACCCATGGGACTAGGATGAGAACGTTTTATTACTTGTTCTCAGTTCAAACTCCCCCTCAAATAGGAGTGGAGGAACGACAAACCATAATAGATATATGGTGGAATATGGTTTGATTTAAAATATTCCTGATGTCTATCCCAAGAGATCGGCATCAAGAATAAGTATCAAATGTCAAAAAGCAGTACACTGGTAAAAGATGATTGCACAAACAACGTCATCTTGAACGGACATGGAAATGTCCTGATTCGGGCAGTTTGAAAAATGATACTGGTAACAAGACGACTTTATCGTCTAACGCAGATCCACGAGCATGTCAAATGAGATCCAATAGCTTCGATAATCTTAGAAAGCTGAATATGGTATCTATCGATTTTGAATTATTCCCTAAAATCTTTGACATTGTGTCTTCCATACGAAGCTGTCTCCTCAGAGCAGTATATTTCTGACACTCGAGTAATATGTGTCGAACAGTTAAAATCTCGTTACAAATTTCACATCTAGGGACGATTTTTTCGGGGGTGAAGAGATAGGAATGGGTTAAAAGTGTGTGTCCCACTCGCAGACGAGTGAGCACTACTTCCTCCCTCCGTGAACCTCGGATTGAAGATTCCCAATCACTAACAGTTGGCTTAATCTCTTTCAGCTTGTTGTTGGTCTCCCTGTCCCACTCTTTTTGGAAACGAGATTTGAAAAGTAGTTTGAAATACGCCTTGAAATCATTGAAAGGTACTCTCGGGTTATCAATATCTTCTTTCTCCGTCGCTTCTTTGGCAGCCCTGTCCGCTGACTCATTACCACCAATCCCCACGTGTCCAGGTACCCAGCAGAACACTACACTGACATCCTGCGAGGCAAGGGCGGTCAGGAGTGTCTGTACTTTCTGGACTAGATGGTGAGTTGGGAAGATCTGAGTCAGGGCTTGGAGTGCACTCAAAGAATCAGAACAGATCAGGAAGCACTTCTCAGGCCGTTGTTGAATGTGCTGTAGAGAGGTGACAATTGCAAACAACTCGGCTGTATATACGCTACTCATCGAACCTAATCTGATACTAACAGTGGAGGATTCGCTAACGAATGCGCAGCCAACTTTGCCGTTCAGTTTTGATCCGTCCGTGTAGTATTTAATATGTCCGGGGTAGTGTGTGCAGAGCTCTAGGTATTTTTGCTTATACTCTTCCGCACTCGTGCTTGCCTTAGTACTTGATGACAAGTTCATCAAGCACTCCGGACGTGGAGCCAACCAAGGGGCGGTATCACTAAATTGAATTGGATAGACTCGAGGGTATACAAATGACTCTTCGACCAAAATATGATTCAAACGAATTCCAGTTGGTATGGTGGCGAATGGTTTCGATTCATAGAGAGCATGAAATCTAGGATTGATAACTGATTGGTAGGTGGGATGATGTTTACTGCAGAATAACTTCGAAGCGTATGAGCAAAGGAGATATGCACGTCGACTCTTCAACGAGGGCTCACCAGCCTCACAATACAAGCTCTCCACCCGACTGGTACGGAGTGCTCCTATGGCCAGTCGGATGCCTGTGTTGTGAACTGTATTGAGTGGCTTCACGTAGCTCTCTCGTGCCGAGTCGTACACAACACTACCATAATCCAATTTGGAACGTATTAATGCTCGGTAAATCCGCAGCATCGTGGTGCGATCCGCTCCCCATTTGGTTCCACTAAGATAACGGAGAAGGTTAAGAGATTTGAAGCACTTGAGTCTGAGTTGCGAAATGTGAGATTTCCAGTTCAACTTCACGTCAAACGTCAAGCCAAGGAACTTGGTCGATTCTGCGAATGGAAGGAGTTCTCTACGAAGATATATATCTGGGTCAGGGTGCAGGCCTCTCAGACGAGAGAAACGCATGCACGTTGATTTTGATGTAGAAAATCTGAACCCAGTTTCATCTTCCCATGCTTCCAGTTTCCTAATTGCAAGTTGGATTTGGCGAGAGGCCGTTGCACTTCTCGCTGACTTACTGAATATAGCCAAGTCGTCGACAAACAAGGAAGAAGTGATTGAAGATGGAACGCTTCGAATTATACCATTTATTGCGATGGCGAACAAAGTAACACTGAGGACAGAACCCTGTGGTACACCGTTCTCTTGGATGAACTCATCCGACAACACATTACCAACTCGTACCTTGAAACGTCGGTTGGTCATGAAATTACAGACAAAATTAGGAAGATGGCCTCTGAAACCCCATTGTGACAAGGTTTTCAATATGTTGAAGCGCCAGGTAGTATCGAATGCTTTCTCAAGGTCGAAAAATACAGCTATCACTTCCTGCTTCGTAAGAAAAGCTTCCTGTATGAAGCTTTCCATACGAATTAGATGATCCAAAGTATTTCTATTTTTTCTGAATCCAGACTGTACTGTGCAAAGGAGGTTTTTTCGTTCCAACCACCAAACGAGGCGGTTGTTCAACATCCTTTCCATCACTTTACACAGACAGCTGGTCAGAGATATAGGTCTATAGCTTGATGGTGAATGCTTATCCTTGGATGGTTTCAAGATCGGTACCTGGATAGCTTGTCTCCAGGAATCAGGGAAAGTATCGGTTGAATAGATATGGTTGAACATGTTGAGAAGGTCATTTAAAGCGGCAAGTGGCAGGTGTTTCAAGAACTGATTGTGTATTCCATCAATCCCTGGTGCTGTGTCTCTTGCGCACGTTATCGCGTTCTCCAACTCCCATACACTAAACGGCACGTTATACACCTCGTTGTTCGCAGAAGAGAAATCTAATCTTCTACATTCTGCAGCACGTTTGTGTATTTGGAACGATGCCGAGTAGTGGTGAGAGCTAGAGACGTCCGAGAAATAGGACCCGATAACATTAGCTATTTCCTGTGGCTCGGTAATTAGACTACCATCCTTGTTCAACCCAGATATACAAGATGATTTGAATTTGCCGTCTATCTTCCTCACTCTATTCCACACCTTGGTGAGGGGTGTGTGAGCATTAATGGATGAGATGTAAGAATTCCATGAGGCTTTTTTCGAAGTCTTAATGATGAAACGAGCCCTTGCTCGGAGTTTCCGGAATGCCATAAGGTTGATATTGGTTGGGTATTTCCGGAAAATTCGAAGGGCTTGTTTCCTCTTACGGATCGCCACCTTACATTCCTCGTTCCACCAGGGAACAGGTATGTGGCGTTGGTTGGTCGACGTAAGAGGAATGCTCTCTTTCGCGGCGGCAATAATCACCTCTGTCACATGCTCAGTCCTACTATCAGTATCATGTATGTTATTCGAGTTCTTCAAATCAACGCGCTTTGTGAAAAGGCTCCAGTTCGCGCGGCGCAAGTTCCACTGCGCACACCGCAAGGGCCGTTGATGAGAATCTACTCTCAAGATGAGTGGGTAGTGGTCGCTACCACACAGATCTGAGTGAACGGAGAAATTGAAAAGAGGTGCGACAGATGGGGTGCAGACACAAAGATCGATCGCTGAAAACATACCGTTGAAAGCATTAAACCTTGTTTTCTCTCCATTGTTGAGAATAATCAAGTCGTTGTCGTTGAAAAATTGCTCAAAAAGGCGTCCTCTGCCGTTACTATCCACCATTGTGTCACCCCACAAGTTATTGTGGGCATTTAGGTCACCTAGAATAACATAGGGACGTGGGAGCTGTGACACAAGGTTATCCAGATTTATTCTAGTAACTGGAGCCCATTCAGGTAAGTAAATATTACAGAAGGTAACAGGCTGAGGAAGAGCAATTCTGACTGCCACTGCCTGTAGTGGTGTAGTTAGCGGCAGTGGACTTACGTGACAGCTGTCGTGGACAGCTGTGGCTACTCCCCCATGGGCTCTGTTACCTGTCAAGTCATCGAAACGATAGAAACTATAATTACGTATCAATGGAGAGTCACAAGGTTTGAAGTGCGTTTTTTGAAAAAAGAAACATATCGGTTTAATGTTTGATGTCAATAGCTTGATTTCTTCTCTGTGCCTGTTGAAACCATTGCAGTTCCATTGTATTAGAGCCATTTTGTGTAGATGATGTTCTTGTTTACTTTAAATGTAGATAGAGTTACCTAAGACCAGCTTAGGTTACTACAGATTTCAAGTTCTTTTTAGATAAAAGGATTTCCCCTCAGAGGATTTTGCGGGAATGCCGAGCTCTGCGGCTACATCCTTTCTTGCTCCTTGGGTACTTCCTCTGTTCCTTCGTTTTTGTTTGGGGGGTGTGAATCCCCGGGTGTCGGGCACAGCACCCGACGCCGGTCGCTCAGTGATGTCGGATGAAGCGCCCGACACAGGAGATTCATCTTCATCCTCACTTCCTGTAACCATTATTTCCTCTACGGTTTCAGCCTCAGCTTCCGGAGTGAATTTACCTTTCAATAGTTTCACCAGATCATGTACCTCGTTCTGTAACTTGTCAATTTTGAGGTTTTGTGACGATACTAACTCTTCCATTCTCTTCTGCTGTTCGATCAGTTTCTTGTTTTCAGCCTTCAAAGTGAGTATTTCTTGCGATTCCTGGGACGTTGTTTTATTAGCTGCGGCTTTGGCAAAAGAAGATGGAAGGGCAGAGATAGGAAAGAGATTTCTATATTTCTGTCGAGCATCTTGATAAGTCATTTTATCGACAGTTTTGAACTCACTGATCTTCCTCTCTTCTAACCACTTACTGCAGGCCTTTGAAGACGCCGCATGTCCACCGTTGCAATTGATGCAACGAGGGCCGGACACGCAAGGCGTTTCGTCGTGCTTCTCAAGGCCGCAGTTCGGGCAGATGGGTTTAGATTTGCAGAAAGCTTGGCCATGTCCAAAGCGTTGACAGATGAAACATCGAGTTGGATTTGGAATGTACGGTCTAACAAGTATACTGTTGTAGCCAGCTATCAATTTTGTTGGAACGGTACCGGTAGAAAAAGTCAAAATAAGTGTGGCTGTGGGTACATCCTTTCCATCAACTCGTCGGGTAATACGGTAAACATCCGTAACATTTTGACCAGCGAGTTCAGATTTAATCTCTTCAACGTCACAGCATAAGAGGTCATTGCAAGTAATCACTCCCTTAGAAGAATTAAGGAAGGGATGAGGACTGACTAGGATGGGGAATAAATTTGCAAAGCTGGTGGTCTTCAAAAACAGTTGTGATTGAATATCGCTGTCTGTTTCTACAAGCAGGAGAGTTATATTCCTAACTTTCGTGACTTTGCGAACAGTACCAGCAAGACCTCGAATAGCTTTCTCGATAGCAAAAGGTGACACGTCATGAAAGGTTTTACCATCGGAACGTTCTATTTGCAAAAATCTAGGACTACCTGGTTTGCTTGATTCTAGATTCTGAAGAACTTGTTCTTTCGTACATTTATAATCTCTAAGAGATCGAATTCTTTTTTTGGGGGGGGGGAATTGAGGGGAAATTAAGTGTATTCATATTTGGACCCACGAGTAGCTAGGGAAATAAATGTCCGCTCCCACAGAGCCCCGCTTGTGGGAGTAAGGCTAGAGTAAAACTGAAGTTCACCATGTGTCCAGAGTTTATCGTTTGGAACTACTTTATCCCGTAGTCATTCAGCCCTTTAGCACGATTAATTACACCATTGGCTTGGGTTCATATCCTTGTTCACAGCGAGATCGTCAATATTGTCGTGGGTGTGAGTGGTCACGAGGAGTCGGCACGAAGATAAGAATAAAGACAAGTCCAGGAAAGAGAGAACACAGAGTAGCAAAGATCATGGAAGAGGGTGATAATGATGAATGATTGCACGAGAACTCCTTATGACCGCTCTGGTCACCGAAATGGGCACCCACTCGACCGACGGTCCGAACTTAGTCTGGACCCTCACCCCAGACCTTATCGCCATGGGTGACCCTGCTGGAAGCAAATAAATTGCTTCGACGATAGCTCTGGGGATCACGGGGCCACGCAAGCCCCCACACCACGTCAAGGTGTTCGGATCCTTTGAGGGGGATATATGTTTATATATATATATTTATATATATATATATATATATATATATATATATATATATATATATATATATATATATATATATATATGGTATATATATATATATATATATATATATATATATATATATATATATATATATATATATATATATATACGTATATATATATATATATATATTCATATATATATATATATATATATATATATATATATATATATATATATATATATATATATATGAATATATATAATATATATTTTAATATATTATAAAATATTAAATATATATAATATATATATATATATATATATATATATATATATATATATATATATATATATCTTGCTCAACTTTTCATGTAATTTGAATCCAAATGTGAAGCTTTATGTTTCAACCATCTTATTATTTTCCATGTGAAATGTATTCAAATTTGTATTTATTGTTTACCATTTTTTAACCCACATGTATGAGCTCTTTTCAATAGCTTCGGGGATGTGTTCTCATAATTGAATTCTTGTTATTGTATTATTGTTTTTGACCAACAAAAATATGAGAATACAATGAAGTTGGAGTGCGAT
>OZ023330.1:30752286-30784786 GCA_964007535.1 Brachyptera risi | reverse complement strand
ATCCATGATTGCAAAATAACTCGTCTTATACAGCATCGAATCGTTTTTCGAAAAAGTATCTTCATGGAGCTATCAAAATTCAACTAGAAAATACCACTTTAAATAGAGAAAATGTCAAAATTCCATTCAATTCGAATGAATAATTTTCTAATCAATTCATCTCATTTGTATTTTGTAGGTGAGAATTCTCCCGTATTAACGATTTTTGGTGAATAGTGAAAACGGATGAGGAGTATTAGAAATGTGTGAAATAACAGTTCGACATTTCAGGCTCCAGGCTGTCAGTGGTTATAGAGGATGGGCGAAAGGTACCACAAGGGTCAGCTACAGGCGATATGTTGAATAGGTCATTGGCAAATCAATCATGTGAATGACAACATTATGTTTGATTACATAATATATGTATACGTGCAACGGGTGAAAACTATTAAATTAAAATAATCAACATTAATAATATTGTAAAATTGTAGCCGCACAATGATTAAATTTATTCTGTTTGTTCATTCATTCATCAAATTATTCGATTGGCTTCAACTTTAAGGACTCATGCACAATTAACTGAGATATATGAATGCGAACGAGATTGGGAAGATGAGTTGAAAGATTAGGCCTATATATTATCATACATTTTTGGGACACTAAAAAGAAAGCGATAGTGGTGAGACATCATTGTACTATCCCCAGTCAATCATTGTGATCATTTCAGTATTTCACTGATTCGTGTTTAAAATTGATGAAAATACGAATAAACGGTAGAGAAATTTACTTGTCTCTTTAAAAAAAAATATCATTGAGGAAAGAAATTCTCATACAACTCATTTGAACATTCTGTTAAAAGTAAACAAACGTTGCCTTGCATTAATTGTCATTTGAATGTATGTCGTTTAATTAGGTCAACGATTACGGTTCCAATTACTGTTACTGCTGCTCATCGTTCACACAGGCAATAAGGTAAATTCATGAATTTTCATTTACGGTGCATAAGCCTAAAATTATAACGGAAATAAAGACGTGAAGAATGTAATTTCAATGTACGTTGCAAATAGATTCAAATAATCAATCTACTAGTACTAGCTAGGCAAACGCGGGTCGCGGGAAATGCGTTGAAAGATATGTGTGAGGTATTTTGTATGAATTTACATACTCGGAAGTCGAAAGCTACCCACCAGGTTTTTTAAACTATTCAGTCTAGTCCCTCACCGCCTTCGTTATACAACTCTGATTGATTTTACATGTTGATTATTCTAATTAATATGCAGTTCTAATTTATTCTACCTGAGAAGAATTTTCATACATTTAAATGATCAAGAAAAATCACACTTATCTCTCCTATAACGACTGATTCGATATGAATCTTTGTAATAAATGTGAATCGCACGGTATCATTCTTGTTTTTTTTCTGTACAGAAATTAATTTTCTCACAGTTAATTACCCATGGCTTATTCAAGTGAAATTATTCAAAATTTGGAATTGGCTTTTCTCGAAACTGCTTGGCCCAACCGATTGTGCTCCAAAACTATTATACATGTGGAAGTATTAAATTTATGATATATGTGATGTGCATGCCAAGATTCATAGCAGGTTTCACAGCAATTTGTATTTTCGAATAACCTGTTGAGCGCGATCTGAAAAAAAATCCATCCACCCATTTCAGTCATCCGATGAGCTCAAGTTTCCAACATTTGAACTTGGTACCAATAAAAATAAGTACTTATTCTTTAGAATAATATTCAAAAGAATACATATATAAAATGAGAATTCAAAATCAATTTTCATTCTCAAAATATTGATATAAGCCTACTTCACATTTACTGTTCATAATTTAATAGCATGATTAATTAGCATAATAGTATAGCATTAATTATTTTCAAAATACACAGTCGCACATTTTATGAACGAAAAAGCAAGGAATGTACCAAAAACTGAATAAATGATGACAGCTATTATCTTTCGTCATGATTGCCTCAATCTAATTGATATGTGTGAAATTGTTGAAATATGCATGCATATATATATATATATATATATATATATATATATATATATATATATATATATATATATATATATATATATATATATATATATATATATATAGTCGAGTGCCCCTTACACCCTCGTAACATGAACAAAAACAAATGTAACTTTTCAAAATTGGTTCATTCTGTGGAACACGCTAAAAAAAGCGAGAATCATGACAAATTCACATGTGACTTATGGCACATGAACCGTCATGAGAAAAATGTAATTCTCCTGACTTATTGAATGTGAAATATTTCAAAAGTAGGCCTAATGAAGTGTTCATGATTTTTTTTCGATATGAGCCGCTTCAAAAAAAGAAGTCAAATTCAATAACTCTTGAATTATTACAAGGTGTATATCAACTTATTTGTTTGATATCCAGAGTACCGGTACTAAACATTTCATTATACTCCCATTATAAAGAATATGTTGAAACTTTAATGATCATTCATTATAATTTAATGGCCTATCAATATGTATATAATTAGGCCTACTACCTTTTAACGCTTTTTTGACGTTTACTGATTGGATGAGCGTAGGGAAAATTTCCATCCCATCCTACCGAAAACAATTAGGTCAAGTTTTGTGTGTGTGTTTGTTTGTATGTTTGTTCGTTTGTTTGTTTGTTTGTTTATTCGTTTGTAATTTTGTGCGCGGCATAAGGGTCAGGAAAAAATACCAATTGACTCGAAACTTTCTCTGCATATTTGTGTTACATCAGAATAGACTGGGATTGTTTTTCGAAAAAATCAGTCGGACGGTTTTCATGAAAAAAAAAACGTGTCATCAATTAAACGATTGAAATGATTGATGAATGGATCAGGAATGCAGTGCTTTTTTAAACGTTTAAAATGGTCGGTAGATGTGGATTTAGCGAAAGAATATTTTTTGTTCTAGATTTCCATACTTCTAAGCTCATCTCACTACGCATATACTGCATTTTTCCAATGATGATTACTAGAGAACGTAAGGCCACACAAAAACTATAAGATGGAGTAACGTGTATATGAAATTCTAGTATTTTTCATTGATTACAATGAAAATTAATGTTCATCATATTATCAGTTCCATTTTGGAACGTCGTCCATTGCATAATTATCGATGTGGGATTAAAATTTTCAATTTGTGAATATATTTGCTCATCCGTGATGTTGAAATTGGCATATAGATCGAATGAGATTTCATTTGCGTGAATATGTAACAGTAGTTTGGTCCCTTATACTTTCAATTACTTTATTATTTTATAATTTAAATTTCTCAAAACCAGTGTGATATGAAACCCAACCAATAAATCGAATGAGTCATTTTAATAAGATTCAATCACCACTTCACCAGAGGCCATGGCGATTTTTGACATATAATGTAAGTTTCTTATCTAGACTTCATAATATCAACTGTTGATTCACTTTTGATTTAATATTGGAACTTGGAAGTTTAGAGCGATTTTTTGGAGTGAAGGAGGGGATGGGGGATTGTAGGGGTGGGAGGGGTGAGAATAATGTAATTCATGTTTGAACTTCTTATTTTTGAGACCGTATAGTAATAATATAATTTATATATGGTTAAATATTCGATAACAAAGTATCGTTCACTCTTCAATGAAGGTGAACTATAGAGTTTCCCATAGCCCACGCTTAATCCAACAATTCTAGAACGTATTCATTATACTTATAAATTAGTGTACATATTCATATTATATGTGTTTTTTTAGCTTACATTCTAGAGAGTAGAATTGTTCAATGTAATATAAAAAAAGGATTCAGATTCTTGCATGTATTAGGCCTATTGAGAAAGCTCTGATCGTGACATTTGAATTTGTGGTCTAAATAACAAGCATAAAAACTACTAATTAAGACCAAATGACTGGTGCTTTTTTAGCTATAGACAATTTTGCGATTGGCAAGTAAGCAATGAATACATACATTTGAGGTGAAAACTTCAATCAGACAGATGAAAATATATCTGACTGTGCGTGGAAAAAAGTGAAAACGGATTTCTACACTTACTTGGTGCTTATATACAGTATAGAAAAACGCCTCACTTGTATTTCATTTAATTTATGTATTAGTCCAAATTGATCATTGCATAAGATTATGCAAACAATATATGGCAAGTCATTGAAAATGCATCAAATATAAGTAGTAGCGAATTATGTGTTATTTGTTATAAATACCTTAAACATAATCTAAAAAATCTAGAAAAAATCTAGAAAACTCAACAGGTAGTCCATCTTCTAAGCAACTTATTCTAACACACTTATTCAAATTTTTCGCATAAAATGTATCGTTCTCAAACGACAGAACCGAATATCTTTAAACATGAAAGAAACATGTATTAAAAGTTGAAACAATACGAAAATTCTGTGAAAATGTTTTTTCAATGGGGATCAAAAAATTAACTCAATGCCATTCTCACGAGGATTCACAAATCTTTCCAAAATTCTTCCAAAAAATCCGACAAATTGATTTTTTCGAAAAACAATGGAGATCTATACCCGTACGACACCAATGTCCAGAAAAAGTTTCAAATCGATTGGTTTCTTTGTCTGACAAATCTTTGAAGCAAGTATTTGAAAAAATCAAGCCTGCTAGTGGAAGGGGGTTTGCTTCACAAAGGAAGTAATGAAGTGTGAGGGCAAGAGGAAGTGGTGCTGGGGATCCATGACGATAATTCAGTGATAAAAATATGCGTTGGGATATATTTTCTTGAATTTGGAAGATTTTTTAAAGTTTCACATTTCAAGTAAGATACATGGAAAATCAATACGATTCTAAGCAACAATATTGTCGATCATTTGTCATAATATTTGATTGAATTGTCATTTCACAAGCCTAACTGTTTCTCACAATCAACACGTATACAATAACAGACCATGGTACAATTAAACTTCCCAAATCTCGCTTCTATATTCAGAAGAAGACCCTGTGGTAACCCTTTAAAAACAGGTATAAGCGAGATAATTGCTGAATAATAAAAATAGTACGAAGCAATAATAAGAAGTAAAAATAATAAAAAGAAGTAAAGTAATAGTACAAAGTATTGATCTTGATAATTACTCTTTACTATACTAACAATTCACACGCGACGCTAAGAGATGATACATTTGCCAAAAGGTGAGCCAACTTTTAAATACGTAATTACATAGAGGGAAATATAATCACAATTGATTATAATAATTTGTGACTCAATAGTTGAACGCAAATTATTCAATGATCAAGGAAATCAATCGGTTAATATTTCCACGGTTGGGACACTTCTCATCGATCTGTTATAAGGTTTTGAAGAGTACAAAAATTAGAGTATCGATCGAATAAAATCGAAGTATGTGTGAAAGAATGGGTGTGTGTTTTTTGGATGCCAATTGTTGGCTGCAAGGTGAAGGCCTATGTGGAGATGGGCTTCATCTGTCGGATGAGGGAAAGTGTGTGTTTGGTGAGTTGTTAGGGAGGGTAGGTGGTAGGCTGGTAGCACAGGCCTGACTAGTGAGGGATGAGGTAGGTAAGGGAAAAAAGGCTGAAGTAGATGGGTGTAAAATGGGTGGGGGGGCAAAAAATGTTGAAGGAATGTAACGGCCCAGAAATTAGTCTAATGGTAGTAAATTGTAGAAGCTTGGCGAATGAGGTGGATGAATTCAGGACGCTGTTAGAATTGTATCAGCCAGAAGTGGTGGTGGCAGTGGAGACATGGCTAGGAGAGGGGTTTACAGAAGGTGAATTAACTGTAGATGGTTACACTCTGCACAGGAGAGATAGGGATAGGCACGGAGGGGGTGTAATGGTAGCAGTTAAAAGAGGAATCCAAGGGACGTTGCTCTGGAAAGAAGAGGAGGTAGAGATGATGGGTATGAGGATAATGGTAGGCAGGCAGTCTCTTGAAGTAATCGCGGCATATAGGCCTCCGGGAGGGGATTTGGGATTGCTTCATCGTTTGGAGGATAGGCTTAGTGCTAGGGATAATGTAGAGAGCTTAATTTTAGCGGGAGATTTAAACATGCCTAATGTACGGTGGGAGGTAGGAGGTACAGAACATGGGAGGGGAGTAGTGCAAAATATTGTTACGGGTATATTAAATGAAGGTTTTCATCAGGTTGTGGAGGAGGGAACTAGGAGTAAAAGGCTAGGGGGAACTAATATTCTAGATGTAGTGTTAGTAAGGCCAATAGAGTTGTGGGCGAGGACGGTGGTAGTTGAAGGCATCAGTGATCATCGAATACCCATAGTCAGTTTAGCATTAGCTCCGGTTCAAACTAAAAACGTTGGGAAGAAAGTTTGGGGTTACAAAAGGGTGCAGGCAAGGGAGGTTCGAAAAGCTTTTGAGGATAGGTTTGAGAAGTGGTGCGAGATAGACATGGATGATATTGAAGGGCTGTGGTTCAATTTTCAGAAGATATATGAAGAGGTTAGGGATAAGTTGGTTCCCTATAAGGTGCTACAGGCAAATGCAGATCCGGCTTACTATAATAGTACGGTTAGGAGGCTTAAGAGGAGGGGTAGAAAGATGAGTAGGAAGTGGAGGGCGTCAGGGGAGGGAAAGGAGGTGGTCCAGGAACTAAGGCGGGAATTAAACAGGGCTAAGAGGGAGGCAAAAGAAAGATTCATGGGGGGTATGTTCAATGAACGTGATGTGCAAGGTAGCTGGAATAGAATGTATAGGTTTGTTTCTAGTCAGAAAGGTAGTGGCAGGGAGTTGCCAACTTTAGTTGATCAGGTAGGGAATGAGTGGAAAACGGACATAGAGAAGGCAGCAGCTTTAAATAGATTCTATGGGGAAGTGTTCAATGTGAATGGAATTATGGGGGAGGAGGAAGCAATAGAGGGGGATGGGGAGGAGGTTCTGCTTACAGAGAGAGAAGTGTGGAATGTATTAAGGAAACTTAAAAGTGGGAAGTCGCCAGGCATAGATGGGGTGCAAAGCGATCTACTGAAATTAGCGAGCAGGGGAGTTGTAGGTTATTTGCTAAGGTTGTTTCAAGCTTCACTCACAGCAGGTAGAGTACCGCAAGTTTGGAAAAAAGCGGAGGTGGTTCCAATTTCAAAGGGAGGGCAAAGGGGTAGGGTAGACAACTACAGGGGAATTAGTTTAACATCGCATGTGTGTAAGATAATGGAAAGGGTGGTTATAAAGAGAGTAGTGGAGAAGGTAGAAGAAAGAAGGAGTATTTCAGAAGTGCAGCATGGGTTTAGGAAGGGTTATTCATGTGAGACGCAGTTGTTAGGTTTTGCAGAAGAGTTGGCTGGGGTAGTTGATAGGGGGGGACGTGTTGATGCAGTGTTTTTAGATTTCGAGAAGGCTTTTGATAAGGTAGATCACAATATATTATTAGGGAAGTTAAAAATGTCCGTTGGGAATGCTGGGTTGGTTAATTGGATTGGAAACTTTCTTCAGGATAGAGTGCAAAGAGTTCGGGTGGGTTCAGAGGTTTCAAGTGAGACTAAGGTTACGTCAGGAGTTCCACAGGGTAGTGTGTTGGGTCCCTTATTGTTTGATTTATATATAGATGATCTGACTAGTGTTGTTGATTCGAAAATAAGGTTATTTGCAGATGATTGTGTGTTATATAGGGAAATCATTACAGAGGAGGATGTAGTAGCTCTTCAGGTAGATTTAGCGGCAATTAATCGTTGGGTTCAGTCAAACAAGATGGGGTTGAATACAGGAAAGTGCAAGTTAGTCACATTTGGTAAGAGAAACATAAGGACAGATGTAGTGTATGAGGTAGGAGGGAAGACGCTGGAGTTGGTGGAAAACTACAAGTATTTGGGGGTGGTATTTGATAGGCGTCTAGGGTGGGGGAGTCAGATTGAGAGAATAGTAAAAAAGAGTATAAATGCACTAAACTTTGTAATGAGGCAACTTAGGGGGGCAGGTATGGAGATTAAGGAAAAAGCATATTTCTCGTTAGTGCGTCCCATGGTAGAATATGCTAGTTCAGTTTGGGATCCTTATAGATTAGGTGAGATAAGGGATGTGGAAAGGGTTCAAAGGATTGCTGTGAGAAGGGTTACAGGTAGGGTTAGGAGGTGGAAATGGGATGAGAATGAAAGGGGGGAGAGGGTAAGAATGTTGGAGAGTCCAACTGAGATGATGAGAGACCTGGGGTGGCAGAAATTGGAAATACGGAGGAAGGAGGATCGTTTATGTAATTTCTTCAGGGTAATGGAGGGAGAGGGGGGGTGGGGGGAGCTGCATGAGTTGATAAAAAGAAATAAGTCAGGGTATGGAGGTAGGCGGGGTCATGATAGAGCGGTAGTCATAAAGGGGGCTACATTAGATGTCGGTAAATTCTCTTTCTTAAATAGGACAGGTAGGGACTGGAATGGGCTTAGTAGAAATGTTTTTGAAGGGGATGACATCAGGTTAAAGTTATTCCGTCAGAGGGTTAAGGAGATGGTGGGATAGGGGTACTTAGGGAACTTGCCACCGCGCATTTATGTGCATTTGCAAGAGTTAAATAATAATAATAATAATAATTGACGACTGTAGTGTTTGACCGGCCCACAAACGTCACAAAACAAAACATCCAATCAAATGGGCTGTTTGTTATGTCGGTAAATTGACATTGCCTATCAGAGTATCTTTAAATGCTCACATGAAGTAAAGATCAAGGTGGCCTGCCGATAAACCACGCCTACCACTAGTGATCAATTGTGAAATCAGTCGTTTTTTTCCTTTTTGAGGTCTCCTGTAAAATACTCAGTCCAGTCCCAATTTCGCCTGTATGGCGCATCGAAACCTTTTTTTTCTCATAAATTCCTCAAAAAACAAATTTCTCAAAAAACACATATAGAATATTTAAAAAAGAGGAACTAGCTATTTTTCAGAAATATTATGAAATAACAATGTAATTTGTATGAACTGTGGTGTACAATATGACGTATAGTATATGTTCCATGTTGAAACTTCGTACATGTAGTCTATATTTTCGTCGTGTGTTTCTATTGTATAATCTTATGATTTAGATATAACCAATAACACGCAATGTAACCACAACGCTAACGCACCGTTGAACCTAAATATTCAATTCATTATGATTTGCGAATCATAGACATAAAATTTGTATTTCACACATTTCGTCCGATACACAATAAAGAACGTGCAATTAGTCGTTTTCCTATAGTAGGCCTATTCTCCTAGTACGTGGTAGGGCGTATAACATACATCACTTATTACACAATAGAATAAAATGGAGATTCTCTAAGTATAAGCTTCAAGCACATTATAAATTTACATTATAGAAAGTGTTGATCATGAGATTGAAGCCGGAGAAATTTAAATCTTGACATTTTTCCATGCGTGCATTCATTCTTTAATATTATTGTCATGTTAAATAACAAGCCATTCGAGATTGAGTGATATGAAACAGGAGTAAGGGATAGTGAGTATAGCGGACTTATATGTCTCACAACTACACACAATGACAATTTCAGTCTCAAGATGAAACAAACTATATATATATATATATATATATATATATATATATATATATATATATATATATATATGTATATATATATATATATATATATATATATATATATATATATATATATATATATATATATATATATATATATATGAATAATATATATATATATATATATATATATATATATATATATATATATATATATATTGGGGTTAACGACGCACTGTGGTGATGACTAAGATCTATTGGCGTCGAGTGAATGATTAATGAGATGATGGGATGATGAGATGAAGGTTTTTATGGGTAGTGAGAAGGATAGTGGGAAAGAAGCGGTCGTGGCCTATATTGTGGGAACCATCCCGACATCAGCCTAGACTACAGAGGGAAACCACGAAAAACCCCTGTAAAGATGGACGGTAGCGGGGATCGAACCGGCTCCGATATGCCCGGGTAACATGGAGCAAGTGCGTTAACCACTACGCTGCATGTGACGGTAACAAATTATCGTACGATGACTTTCCGTCTGAAACATTTTTTGGATGAGCGATAATGGAGACTTCCATTCGGTCTGCATGAGTAGATTATTTTTCTGTTTGTTTGTTTGTTTCTGAGCGCGTTCAACAGAGCGAGTCAAAACTGATCCACATGAAACTATATACTCATCTTATTTATGTTCAACTTTTCTATAACTTTTTTAATATTCAGTTTAACGGCGCACTATAACGATAATTATAAGATCTATTGGTGTATAGACTAGGCAAATGCCGGGATTGTAACTACTTAATACCGTGAAGATTTTGGGAGCTTCCATCCCACTATCCAGTGCTTCGTTAAACCCGATAAGAATTTATTGGCGATGGATGAGTGATCAATAAGATTATAAAACGGAAGTTTCTAACGTAATGGGAAGGACAGTGGCAAGGAAGCGGTCGTGACCTATAAAGTGGAACCATCCAGGAACTTAGCTATAGGCTATACAGAGGACGAGAACAACGAGCATGCTCTGTAAAGATGGACCGTGGTGAGAATTGAACCGAGACCCGTTTTATATCAAACCTCCGACCTCCCGGTCACGTGCAGCAAACACTGTAGCATATACTGAGCTATAGGCCTATACGAAATAGGGCTAGATACTGGATCTAGCCTCTCTAATCTATAATACGAGTGCCGGTAAATTAGAATTGTATAGTTTTCGGTAACGATCGGTCGAATATATTGTGAGAAGTTGATGATTGAAGTTTTGAAAATACTCATAAAAATAACATGGCGAAGAGGAAAAATGTATGTGAACGTAAAAATTACCAGTTTCTGAGATGCTGTATAGGGAAAATCATGACAGATAATATGTTTGACAAGTTTGTATGAAAATCGGGAATGAAAATCGGGTGAGCAATATCTGAAGGAAAAGTATCAGGTATTTTATCACTTTCGATTGAGCTTTTGAGCTCATCCTCCCATGCGTGAGCATGTGTAGCCTTTTCCTAGTGAAGTAAAATTGACTCTCATTACTATGTGAGGTATAACTTCTGGGATTAACAACTTTATTTGTCGACTGTTCACGACTTCACGCTACGTGATTGACTACTGGGATCCAGCTTAATTATCCCTTTAACATACAATTAAATTACAAAAATCTCTTGTATAAAATGATTAACTTATATCTAGATAAGAAATTCAAGGATATAAAAAAGGCATTATCGGAAAACAAATACAAATAAATTTAAAGATTCGAGACGAGTCATTATACAGATGATAGTAAAGAATGAAGGATGAGTCTCAAAATTGACGTTACTATGTGATCTAAATTGATGGTTGAAATGGCATATGTTTTCAGAAAATTTGTGAAAAAAGATGGAATTACACCTCGGGCTTTCGGAAAAAGACCAATAACGTTCTAGTATTGACTGTCGATTTTTTATTTTTGAGCTAGGTCAGGGATGCACTTTTTCAAAACAAACATTTAAAAGTACTACTTTTCAAACCTCAGTCGCAGAATGGTCTATGAAGTGTTTCAAAAAAGCATCTAAACTTTGACGTTTCCAAAGTGAAATTATAAGCATATTAACTCAATCACATTTTCGAGAATTATTTACAATACGATCTGATGTTTTTGATGATTTTCTATCTTGCATGGCGAAATTATTGTGATCATATATAGGTGAAATCACTCTGAAGTAATTTTTTTTCGACAGATTTGTGATACAAAAAAAAAATAATAATCGATGTAACCCTGAATCGAATATATCCTCTCAATTCAACAAATTTGATTAACTATGTACTGAACAATGTGGACACTAATGCCCTGTATGGTTACTATGTGCATGAGCTATGCGTGTATTCACGAAAGATAAAGTTGTCTATACCAACTTTAGAATTAAAAGAACTTCATTAATTGTTGAGAAAATCTTTTTAGCTTTATACATTTAACAGTTTCGAAAGATGTAGTAGTATTTCTAATAGTAAATATCGTCAAGAATAATTGGTTAGCCATCAAAATAACCGAACCATTCAAAGATGACGCTGATATTTCTGTTTGTTATATTCGTGTGAAACCTTCTCTCGTGGTGACCTCGCTGTCGATGCGCCTGAAAACCCTAATATTCATGAAGAAGAGTGTGAAAATAATACAGATTCTACTTGGGTACATATAATAGTATTCCGTCGCATTGTGACTGGGTGCCATTTACCTTTGGCAGATTGGAGTAGGGTTCAAGATTGTAATCACGGTATACACACATTCTCACACTGTGTAGTACTACACATTTTGATGAAGTTATTAAATAAAACAGATCATTATAGAATAAATAATCTCACCAGCTCTCTCCACCAGTCTTTGGGCACCTCCAATTCGAATAACTTTGTTTGTACCGTCTAACATAATACCAAAATCTATATTATATACAACTATAATATATATATATATATATATATATATATATATATATATATATATATATATATATATATATATATATATATGTATATATATATCATGCCTATTTTGCATGTTTATAAATGGATTTTATGTGAGAATATATTTATATATATATATATATATATATATATATATATATATATATATATATATATATATGTGTATATATACCCGTATGATATATCTATTTATATATATATATATATATATATATATATATATATATATATATATATATATATTATTATATTATTATATATCCGTATGATATATCTATTTATATTTTATATATATATATGAAATATAAATATATATATCATACTGATATATATATATATATATATATATATATATATATATATATATATATATATATATATATATATATATATATATATATATATACATATATATAAATATACAGTGAAGCCTAAAGGATGTGAAAATTGAATCATCCATGAGCCATGCACGTGCTATTGAGATCAATCGGGCCAACAACAGTGCTTAACTTACGCATTGCGTTATACTTTCTCTTTAATTTATCACTCATACTTATCCCCAAGAAGAACCAAAACAGGAAGAACTATTTTCACCATACAAAAGTGAAAATATTATATTAGACTAGAACAATAGCCATAATGATTCATGTCTTGTTTACACGTTGGCTAGTTATTGAATATCATGTTATTCTTTTTAAGAAGATAATCAACATGACCTACTCTACTCGCTCATTCAAACCCACGACTCAATTTCAATTTCAATTTTTAAATCATTTTATTCTTGATTCTTATAAAAAATATAATATAAATAGTATAAGCAATATGAAATTATGAATTCATGATAATTAAGAATGGGACACTGATGAATAATGAAAATAATAATGATAATATACAGTAATGAATCAATATAATAATATATAGCAAGTAGAAATAATATGAAGTTATATGTGTAGAGTAATATGTGATATCGTATCGTACTATTATTTTATAATTATTACTTATATAAATTTTGCAACTATATTTCAAAAATTTCAAATGTTTCAAATGGAATTCTGAATTTGTATGTATAATATTAAGGCAAAGTCTTGTTTGCGGGCTGTCTTGAAAGAAAAAAAAAGTGAAATAAAGAGCAAGGTACGACAAGTATTTTATTTGTGATGAAACCAAAAAAAACAAAAAACAAGTACAATCCCATATGGCAATTTCATATTTGATCTCACATGATGCATACGCTCTTTTACATTGGACCTTACTGTTTTCTAGTTAAATAAAATTATTTGTAATAGTTTTTTAAAGATGTTTGTGGTATTGAACACTTTCTTGTCAGGCTACAATAATTACCGTACAACCGAAAAGTAGGTTATGCCGATGTGCGACGTTACAGATGAGAGGAGAAATTTCACTATAGACAATACACCAATGAAGCTAAAGGGAGTCATGTGGAGAAAAAGATTCTGAATTGCAATAGTTTACCCCACACGTAAAAACTTATAGCTTGGTAATGTGAAAATTATTTATACTATCGAAATCAGATTATTAGAATGAAAGAAATTATCACACAAGCTTATTCAACATCTAATGTAGGAAATAAAACTCCAGCTCCTATAAATGTATATATATGTATATATATATATATATATATATATATATATATATATATATATATATATATATATATATATATATATATATATGTGTGTGTGTGTGTGTGTGTGTGTGTGTATATATGATATGATATGAGGTATTCGTGGTGTAATGACTTTAGATGTGTTTGGAGTAATTCGAAGCCATGGCTGGATGTTTGGTGAAAGGTTTTTTCTACATAATAGCCGTTTGTTTACATAACAACGTATATATAAATATATATATATATATATATATATATATATATATATATATATGTGTATATATATATATATATGTATATAGTATCGGTAAAAATATTTATTTATGTATGTTTATTTATATGTAGATACTTGAATACGTGAAAGACGAAAGTTCCGATCGACTGTCTTGCCTATTCCACACTACTTGTGAACGAGTGTTCCGCTATTTCATATTTAGATACAAGATGGATTTCATAAATTCTCCGAATACCTTATAATATCATATGCTATTCGCTAAGATCAATGTCCATACGCTGATGAAAATCAAGAATTTGTTTTTATCTAGATTTTAGGCATTCGCCAAGAGTCAAATAAATTTTTGAGATCACCATTATTTCATTAAAATAAAATAATTGTAAGCAGAAAGTAAATATTCATCAAAATAATAATACAATTGACTAGTTCAGTCTTGACATCTGAAAAATATGGAGTAACTATATTAAAAAATGGCTTATGTACATCCAATTGATAATAATCTTCATTGTTGTGTAGGAAAAATACTATAACATTGCAAACAACAATCGGAGTATTGTATGGAGAATTCACAATTAATTACGTCTTCAAAGTTCTGTTTTGTGTATAACAGTGGTGATTGTATTGTGAAATGCTGATATTATTCCATTGTAGGTATTTTTCGTGCTATTGGTATGAAATTGATAAGTGATTATGTACATTTCAATTTTCAATGTTTAAATTCCACAGTAATTATTGAGCTTATTGCAAGATATTTCATACAGGTTATAATTGGATCGTGAATGGTTTTCAGCTATCGTTAACATTTATTATAGTAGGTATACAATTTGTTATTTACAAAAATAAGATTCAGGCCTACGTGTGTTAGACAACATTGTACTTGCGTCGAATTGGATTTTTTTGTGAGTGCGTGGATGGTGACTAGTCACAATAGAAATTAATTGTGTATATACAACCTGCGGGGGAAATTGCACATAGACCCGCAGGGGACATTACGTGTTTTTCAATATTTCTGCTAGTTCTGGGAGTTCGTAATCACTCGTTCAGTTCATTCAAAGCAGAAGATCTAAGAGTAATGTATAATTAGTGAGATGTAAAGTTCACTAATATGTGGTCATATTACGTGAGACCGAAAAACGCTAATACGTCACGTCATTTGTCACAAACAAAATTGTATAGGTACAATTATATACCGGATTTCTCATTTTCATATATGTATATATATATGTATATATATATATATATATATATATATATATATATATATATATATATATATATATATATATATATGTATATATATATATATGAATATATATATATATATATATATATATATATATATATATATATATATATGTATATATATATATATATATATATATATATATATATATATATATATATATATATATATATATATATATATATACCGGTATTTATTATTATATTAAGGAAATGATAACGTGAAATGTTTACGAGAAATTTCCTGAAGATCGACAATTAACCATGTGTTTGTTGAAAAATATCTTCGTGAGCTTTGTGTCAATGATCTGTGTGACTTAATTGTACTTTATATGTAAAAGCTCGGACTATTATACTCTCTCATCATAAACGTTCATGATAATAATCATTTTTTTGATTATCTCTTATGATTTGTTTAGATTATAATTATTCAAATGTTTGTGTCTTTCAGTTCCAATCATGAGTGCTGCGAAAGTCATCCTTGCTTTTCCCTGGGACAAAAGAAACGGGATCGACAACGACGTCGATCCGACAGTCCTGAATGAAGAGGTTGCAAAAGTCGCCAGCAAGGAGTTGAGAGAGGACGAATTAATCCGGGAACAATCCTTGCAACAGTTCAGGGAATGGATATCGAAAACCGAGGATATTCAAAACTGCAGAACAGGTATTTTAACTGAGATAACTGACAATTGACGACTCGCAGTCTCGGCCCCCATGACGTCAGAAATCATACCGTTCAATCAGCAGGGCTGTTAGAACTGTAGTCAAATCACGATGTAGTGATACCAGCCTATTTCATCATAATATACAGGAGGTGCTCTAACTCATGTACTGATAATATGGAAGGCATTTGTGGTTTTTTGCGGTCATTTCAGAGTCAATCGTCCCGAATGCCTGTCGCGATTTAGCGGATCCCATTGTGAACTAGATGTAAATAAGAATAGCTACGATACCGGTGGCATTGTTGAACTAATAAAATGTATTATTCTCGTAATCTACTGGGCCGTGTATAGCATTGTTGAGCATTGTTATTCTAAATAGTTCGAAATAAAAGCGATAGTTGCGCTACAGGCAATCGGGACGATAGACTCAGATTCTGACCCCGGAAATACTTCACTTTCAAGACCCGAGTTGGGTCACCTTCTTTATATTATGATAAAATAGGTTGGTATCACTACATCGTAGTCAAATTCAAATATTCAATCGGGGTATCTTGAAATGACTACAACTGAAATGATCCAACTGGCTGACTGGTGAAGCCACGCCTATTTCGAGTATTTTGTGTCATTGCTACACAATGACAGTTGCGTGTACGATAAGAATGACGCTGTATGTTTTCAGTCATGTAAAGTGATGATGAACCAAACCAAATATTTGCTTTAAATAGGCCTATATTTCTACATAATGACGCAATCAAATAATACATCATATACAAACAATATTGCTCATCATTGAATTTTAACTATTGCATATAAAATAATATTTGTAGTATATGTATTTGCTGAATATTTCAAAGCCAACGACAGTTGAAGAAAGAGTTAATGAACTTTAAATCACTAGATAATTCATGCACTCACGTCTCCGCGGTTATTACTAATAATTTTTATTGATGTATTCCAACTGTTGTCTATGAGTTTCGATACACATAGACGGATTAGGGCCTATAATAGTCTATTTTATATATAATAGTATTATTATTATATGACCACTGGTATGTATTATCTATGACGTTATTGATAGTCATGAGTATTATCTGGGATAGTCTTAGAAGCATTGTGCATAATCGTATCTTACTTAGTCGATAGAGAAGTATATATCATTCATTCATGAAATAATGATAATATAATTTTGAAAGTAATGATTTTTAATAATGATTTCCAAGAACATTACTTTGTCCTGTCTCAATCCAACCCAGACAGTAATTACATGCCATAGTTACGTATATGTAAGTTACATCATTCAAACTCTCTGTGTCAAGTGCAAATATCAATCCGGGTAGTATTTTGGGTAATTGAATAACGCTTCAAATTTACACAGTCAAATTCAATTTGCAGAAAAAAAATAATCCGGGAGGAGAAAACTGAAAAAAAGACATTTTCTCCGAATGAATTCAAATTTCTACGAAATCCGAATATATGGATTATACACATTATTCCCAAATTTCATATACATCGGATGAGCTGTGATGAATCATAAAAAGGTTGTTTTTTTACATCGATTCATGAGAGCTTCTGAGATAACTATTGGGGAGATCAGCAGGTAAAATTAATTAGATCATAAAACGATTAAAATGATCAGTGGGTAAATCAAAAAGGCAGGGAGTAAATAGATTCGAAATCAATGTGTGAAGGATTATGTCGCTTTCCATCACATTCCATATAAAATCTCCCTTACCTTACAACGCATATATGCTGCGTTTTCCAGCTTGTAGGTTTCTTAATATCTATATATTTGGTTTGAAAAAATGGAATGATAATTTTTTCATCAAAAAGACCGATCCGATTCATGTGAAACTATAGGACAATATGTATATCATTATCATACTTGAATCCAAATTCAAATTTGAATCATCATTATCATTATCATTATCATAAATATGGATTATCATTCCATCCAAATTTGAGTGTATTCAAAGAAAATGGTGTTTCCAAATTTTCTCTTCTGAGTTCTTATAAGTTTTTTGAACTTTCGAAAGTGGGGCAACCGACTATACGCCTTAAAAGTATAGGCCTGCAGTATCGAATGAGGTGATGATATGTATATGCCAACAATTCACTTTGGTTTGACAAGTGGTAGTGGAGCGTGAAACAAATGAAAAAAGTTATTTCGAGTACGATAAAACTTAGTCTTAACGGTGAAGTCTTCGCTTTGCTCATCCAACAGCCCAGATGTTGATTGGTGTCGTTAAGTAATAAATGAAATATTCTCAATTCTCTGTAGGAAGGTAAAAGCATGTACCAAAGAATTATTAGGTATACGTAAGAGGTAAAGGTTAGAAGAGAGTAAAGGTAAAAAGCTAGGATAAAATTTTGAAGGGTACATTTAATTTCACGATAAAGTTTTTGAAAATACAGCAAGCAGGCAAAATCAGGATTCCAATTGATTGCCGTCTCTTTCACATGTGTTGTGACTATATGTTTCAACATTGACGATTTGGAGTTGAATGATATGGAAACTAACCTTCTTTTGGCTTCTCCACACTTGACACGGCTACCATGACAATTCTGATGATGGATTTCCCTAATATCCATTATCTTCATGGGATCTTTTTTTTTATTAATAACATCGAAACTTGATACAAAATCACTGTTTCCCAATTAAGGCTTCTAAATTAATTCTTTCTAACTAGTCAAACGCGAAATATGCGTTGTAAGATGAGCGAGATATCTGAATAAGTCCTTGAAGTAGTTCTACCCTTGCTACTTTATCGACTCTGGTATTCCACACCTTGATATCTGAATAAGCTATAAAAGTCGTTTAAGTAGTTCTACTCTTGCCACTTCATTGACTCTGGTATTCTACACACCTTGATGTATATAAAAAATACTTCATTGTTGGTCAACTCTTGAATCTAGAAAGCAGTGAATCTCGACAACTTAATTCTGTCACAATTTTTATGATATATTTTATGAATATTATCAGTCATTTTATTTTCTTCAAAACGGCTGATTGGAATTGCATACAAAATCGTGAAAATGTGTAAAATCTATGTATACACATTTAGAGAAAATTTCATCCCATTTGGAGGGATTTTATTTGTCAACATTTTCTGCCCAGCCAAATCTTATGGGGTATTTAGAAACTTTGAGATGATTTTCCTCAAAATCGGTCTGACCGATTCATTCCAAAAACTATACAGTTCTAAGTTGGATGAGTTTGCGAGTAAAAAAAAAGTTTCATGTTCATCAGTCAACCCTTGCGACCTGTGGAGTGCTTACAAAAAAAAAAAAAAAAAAAAACACAGACAAAGCCCTATAAGAGTGGGATGGAGACTTCGCTACGCTCATCAATTAATTTTGAGCTTGAATATTTTCGGGCACAATTCATTAATTCGACTATACTTTTGAGAAAATCATGATGATATTATGTTCGAACATAATATACTGATGAAAATAACGTATAGGCCTACTAAACAAATAAAATGGTTCTTTTGTTCTCATGGAGTGGCTAGCACGCTGAACCGTCCCAGAGAAGTGGGGTTCGGTTCCCGTCAAGGTCAAACGTTCTGACAGTGTTTTTGTGATTTCTCAATGTCGTTGACTTGGATACTGAGATGAAACCTCAATATAAGAACACGATCCTCCTGCCCATCATTCCACAGATTATAAAGAACACTATTTACTAGCCCTACACTGATATATACACTACAATAGAGCGAATAAAATTTCCATCACTCATAAAAATTGGAATGTTATAAAATTGTATGGGTTGTATGAGAACTAATGAAAAGCACAACAAAAAAAGACATAGCTTCAGTAATACTGCTAATACACAATGGCACTTCCACTCAGTTCCAGTATACACCTTCACTTTGGTTCCAATTTTGTAGTATTTTTACGTCATGGTGCGTTCTGAAATCATTGATATTTCGTTTTATTATACTTTTACCGATTTAATTTCTGTTTACTCTTATCGTTCAAAAGTACCTATACTTACCTCAGTCGCCACTCCAAAGCAACAGAATATATCAGAGTTTTCGTAGTAACCATCGTTACATAACAATATATACCACAAACAGGTCTAGCCCTAGCTGGAGACAAAACTTTCATTCAGATGAAAGTATTTACATATGATATACGTACGTGTGATTAATGACGGAATCACTTTCGTCAAATGAGTCAAATTCCTTCACACGTCGGTGTATATGAATAAATTGCTATAGAGAACTGTCGTACAAGGATATAAGAGTATTGTTTATAGATGTAAGAAGCAGATGAAGAAGAAAGTGGTCCACACACCTATTGTTATGATGCCATTGCATAACGATTATTTTCAAATGTAAACTAATAACATCACTAACACAACACACAAGTATAAAATAATTGTATTTATTAGACGAGCTTTAGCGAGGATTCAATTCGACATACTGAAAAAAATTGGTGTTCGTTTTTATGTTTTTTTTTTTTGTTTTGTTTTTTTTGTTTTTATGTTTTTTTGTCGGTTCTCCACAGGTCAAACGGCTACAGCTATCAACTTCAAACTTTTTTCGTCATGGTTCCTCATCTAACTTAGATCTGTATAGTTTTGTGGCATTATCGGGTGGTAACTTTTTTTTTTATGAATTTTAGAAATTTCAAAAATCCCCATTAGAATAACCCGGAGGAAAATACTTGAAAAATCAAAATTTTTCAAGACCTCTCAAATTTTCGCCGAATATAAAGGAAACTATTAAGCACATTTTGAGAGATTTTTCGCATCAATCGGATGAGAAATAACGAAGAAAACGCATTTATAAAGCATTTTCCCATCAATTTAGGCTATTACGGGAACCAATTAAATCTATAGCAACAAGTGTCACCAATTAATTCAAAACGATTGAAATGAATGGAGAGGAAGGCCGTGACATAACTGATTCTCGTAAGGTTTTTGAACGTTTGGAGTGATCCAAGGTCTGTAGATGTAGATTGGGTTGACAAATTATTTTTCATTCTAGATTTCTATACCCCTAAGCTCGTCTAACAACGCGCATCCCGCGTTTTCCTAGTATATGGATAAGTTCAATAATTATGAATCAATTTTATTAATTCTAATATTTACAATTTGATTTGTAGGAAAATAAAATTATTACAAACTAGGAAAACGTAACATATGCATATTGATATGAAGTGTAATGGAGAGGTAGTACACAAACGATTCCTTCCCGTTCACTGCATTCCCGTTTTATTTATTGCTTACCCTAATCAATGTTGGCTGTTGCTTTTTTCAATATGTTTCTTACTTGATAGCTTTAATTGATGTACAAAAAAATCACATTGATTTTTTTTTCAACAAAACGGCAAATCCGATTTATATGCAACTTTTTGAATAATGTGCATCATTATTTTATTCAAATACCGTGAAAATTTAAATTTATTCAAAGAGAAATATTTATGTTATATGCGCATGCAATCGATCACACCACTTTTGAGAGAAATCATTCCGTAGTTTTTGAAAACATCATGAGAATAATTCGTAAGAGAACATTATATCATGTTCATATTTATTTTGTTATTCTCTCTAAAATGTTATTATCGATAATTTTTTTATATTTTAATTAATTGATTTTTATTCTGTGTGTTTTTGCAATCTTAAAATATAAGAGAGAGTCTTGAATAAAGATATATATATATATATATATATATATATATATATATATATATATATATATATATATATATATATATATTTCAAATGTTCTCTTACGAATTATTCTTATGATGTTTTTCAAAAACTACGGAATGATTTTTCTCAAAAGTGGTGTATTCGATGGATGCGCATATATGCAGTATCGAGTTGGACAATTTATGACACATGAGTAGCTCACGGCTAAACTAAATTTGTACTTCAGTTTGACCTGTGGAACGCGAACAAAAAAAAACTTCTTTTTCGAGTACGGTAAAATTTAGTCTTCGCCTCGCTCATCCAAATACGCCTAATGTGGATTTTATACTGAGATGATCGACCTGATTATACTCCATGGATATGTGTGTGTAAAATAGAAATTGAATTATTGCCATTTTTCGAACTTTCTTCTGTTCATGTATAGTCAATTTTTTTTAGACTGTATAATGAACTTCATAGGAAACTTATCCATTTTATTTGTATTTCTTTTGTCCAAAGAGAAACCCTTTTACAACAGCTGGCAGTCTTTACTCACAATTGAATAAAGGTAACTGCTAATGCTTGGTCACTTCCTTATACCAAACCATATTAATTAATTTCTAACAAATTTTGTTCACAGACAGTAATTTCTTACTGCGTTTTCTCCGAGTGAAGAAATTCAGTGTACCAATGGCCGAACAAATGTTGATGAAATATTTGAACTTGAGGCAAACATTACATCATCTCTGCCAAAATCTGGATATTACGAACCCTAATGTCAATCAACTGATCACCGACGGGTAAGCCAAAAACAAAACCTAATATTGCCACCATTATAACAGCTTAGAATATAAAATCGATAAGATTGACTTTGCCTCTAAATGGCTCTAGAAATAAACTTTCATTGTTGAACATTTGAACATTGTTGAACAATGAAGTTTCAGGCTATACTACCATCTCAGAGGTATACTTTATAATTTGAGCCACATCAATAATTAACTAAAGCGTCCCCAATCACCGTAATGCAAAAAGTACTCGTCAGGGTGATTTCACACACATAAATGGTCATAAAACTTCAACAGTCCACGATACGAAATTAACAAATACATCATTAGATGCAGGCAACATTTTGGTCGAAAGTTCTGACGACTGAAATTATCAATTTCAGAATTGAAATTGGCAACTTCAATTTGCTGATGCTTGAAATTATGATACCAAATGTGGAATTAAAGATCAGTTGTATTTTAACAACAACTCTCGATATTTTTGCCATCGACTTTTACTTCATTGCGTATCGTTCCATACAAATATTATGTAATTGTAACCTAATGTGAATGATCAATTACGGGTCTTTAGAAGATACTTCTCTGAATGACATGAAGTAGTTTTCACTACAATATATTATATATTCAAACGGAAAATCAATACGATAGTTTATGTTTAGTTTTCACTGAAAATGTTACGCTGTGGGTAAGGTCCCTCTTAATAATGGAAATCAATATAGAATATTGTACGAAAATGTTTCGTTATTTTATAACAGTATTTCAAAAATTCCAGTGTTGGTGGATACTGGAGTGGAAATGAAAGGAGGCTTAAATTTTACGTATATAATAATCTCTTTTCTTCGTCTAATTTTGAGTCGGAATTTCGTGTGATCCTCTTTTTCTGTCGAAATTGAACTATTAACACACAAAAGAAGAGTTGGTACAGGGTGGTTTAGTCAAGTTGATGAAATCGTGTGCACCATGACCAAGGTAACAACAGTAAAATGCTTGCAATTTACGTCATGCAGAATACAGAAAGATTATATAAATAATTCAAAAAACAACTTTTGACATATTAGAAAGAGAAATATACAACAATGGTAAATTAATAAGATTGAGCTGGTATAATAAAAGTACAAATCTGACAACATATGGGCCTACACAAGACAATTAAGTACACAGAGACAGTCTCAGATCTAGAAGAAATGAATAAAGAAGACAGTGCGAGGTTAAAAATTCCGGTTCTTCAAAATAAGATTTCATCATTTTACTATAATATTCCATTACTGTAGTTATAACGTTAATACGAAATGAATGTATTTTCTCTTTACTGACTGATTTTATATTGATTTGGGTATTTACCTGTTTCGTCATCGTATATAATAAAGATGACAAACACACCGGTATTCAATTGTTATAGACATGCACTTTCAATTACATAACAGCCATGTTATAACAATACAAGTTACAACAACCCTCCTCGAAATTACACTTATAATCTGTATTCCTGCACAATGATACTGTACACCTACTAAAATGACCTCGCGTTAATCAAGGTTCGATTGTCCACATGACACAGAATAATATCACAAAAGTTAGAATAGATAAGTGGTTAGATAATGGTTCGATGAGCGTTAGCGAAGATTCCATCCCACTCTTACAAGGCTTTGTTTGTATTTGTTTTTTGTTTTTTTGTGGGCATTGCACAGGTCGCAGGGGTTGACTGATCGACATGAAACTTTTTTCGTACACGCAAACTTATCCAACTTAGAATTGTGTAGTTTTTGGGATGAATCGGTCGAACCGATTTTGAGAAATAAGTTTCTAAAAACCCCATTGATTAGGCTGAGCAAGAAAATTAAAAAAAAAAATCTCTCAAAATGTAATGAAATTTTCTGTGAATGTGTAAACAAGAATAATACACACTATCACGATTTTGTATGCATGTCTAACCAGCCGTTTTGAAGAAAATAATTAAATCAACTGTTTTTATTCATCAAATATTATTATGGAAATAAATAAAGATTCAGGTTGCCAACATTCACTGCTTTCTAGATTCTATATTTGCCCAACAATGAAGGGTTTTCTTATACGTCAAGGTGTGTAGAATACCAGAATCGATGAAGTAGCGAAGGTAGAACTACTTTAACGACTTTTAAACCTTATTGAGATATCTCGCTCATCTTACAACGCTTATGTTGCGTTTGCTAGTAGATACTATATTTCATAAAATGTAGAAAGGTCAGATGCATGGAATTTAAGGCTTACTTCATTCTCATCACAAAGATTTTTTTTAAAGTTTACATTTTAACATAATTCATTTTCATATTTTTTGTTTGTTTTAGATACATATACGTCTCACCGTTCCGCGATGATCACGGGCGCCGGGTCATTATTTATGATACACGTAAGTAATAATTCTGGGTCAGTATAGGCTAGAGCAGTGCTTATTAGAAACTGAAATCAAGTCGGGCTGCGTGAGTTCGAGTCATGCTGAGGTTTTAGGTTTTTGTGAATATCATTTATATATCATTCGTTCATTCGTAACCCAAATTATCCAGCTGCTGGGGGGGAGGGTATTTATCAATCAATTTCAAGTCATAATGTCACCCCTTTCGGCCTTTCCCTCCCACCCCCATCTTCCAGCACAGTTATATTTGTTGATAATAATTGAACGTTTCACGTTTAACGTTGATGTTTGTATAACGATGTCTAACTTTTTGTATGGTCGACATTTAAAAAATAATATTCATATCAATTTGTGTCTGTTTTAGTTACTTTAACTGAACAATAATATAAAAACAATCAACTTTCAATCATGACTTGGAAAATATTAGAACTAATGAACACTTATTTATGCCAACTTCCATCAAGTAATAATTATGTATAAAATGATTTCAAAGAAGTTTAAATACTGAGTGTCTAGAATAACTATTTCAAAATAAAAAATAAAGCTTTACGAACAAACCTCCCATCATTAAAATATTCAAGTAATTATAGTTCCAAGCATTTGCACAGGCCAACATCTAGAATGTCCAACCGAAACACCGCACTGCTGATGTAAGTCGATAGGAAAGACGGTCTTTCGGAACCATATAACCAGTAGATGTGATCATCACTGAAACCGTCAAAAGATCAAAACAGCTGTGCAAGGAACTTTCTCTTGACATCGCGATACCACGCACTAGACAGTTACTAGCACCGAAATAATATACCTGACGCTAACTAGGAAAACGATAATTTTTTTAGTGGAAGGATGAACGTGTTTTACATTCATCTAGGTGTTGATTGTTACAGTTCTTGAGAAGAGTACAAATTTTTAAATTGTAACTATTTTCTTAAAAGTATGTCATTGTCAGTCACATATGAATACAATCAAAAAAAAAAAATATATATATATATATATATATATATATATATATATATATATATATACATATATATATATATATATATATATATATATATATATATATATATATATATATATATATACATATATATATATATATATATATATACAGTTTATTGGTGGACTAATGGAGCACCTGAGGAGCTTATACCGGAAGAAAGCCGACTTACAGTTGAAATACTGAGAGAATAGGATTCGTGCAGCCAACACAAGAAAACTGCATCGATATAGAAAAATGAGATATTTCACAAATTCACTCGTTAATGGTTGTTTTTAATAATCATAATGAATAAAAATGAATATATTTGCAATATCAAAATGTATCCTGTGCACTTGAGCGAAAGGAACTTCGAAAATACGGGTATGTTTTATTTGTGTTTCATCGTTTTTCTGTAAGATGGTTGGTGGTTCTGTTAACCATACAGGTTCGGGAACAAGCAATGTGTCTATGTGAATCCGCTAAAAACAATGTTAATTGTGTATTAACATATCTGGGCCTATATATTATCTATATACGGCTATATCTATATATTATCATATATTAACGGCTATATCTATATATAGCCATGTATATTAGATTCAAAAAATCAGAAGAGCCGCTATTCGTGTGTAGCATGCTCAGCTGATTTTAGTGTCGTCATGTTGAAAATTATTCAGTGCACCAAAGTGATACCAGGATGCGCCACGGTAGGAATCCTATTCTCTCAGTGTTTCAACTGTAGTTGTGTGACATGAGTTTCGGTGTCCAACCTTACCTAAACCCTTATCACATTTCATTCATTTGTAGCGCGAAGCCCATGTCACACGACCGAGTCGACTTCATTATGGTATATACTAACTAATGCATTGCAAACTCTAACTTTCATTTTTCTCACAATATTAGCTCATATGATTTTATCTAATTGAGATTATTTAATGAAAAAAAATGATAAATTGATAAAACTGTACTACTCCATTCTAAGTTGGTCTAGTACAACTTGCAGGCGATCATTCATAATATAGTCCGATCTGTTCAACAAGTAACAAATTCAAATAAAACAGACATGAAGCCTTCTCTTCCTTCATCAACAAAATCATGCTTCATACTTCACAAAGTGACTATATACTGAGTAGTCAAAAGGGTAGCATGATGCTTCATTGTACATAAGAACCTATGAACTATATTCAAAAAATTATCCGATATTGCTTATACAATATCACGGACTTGAAGAGTTGGTAGAGCTATAGTAATGGTCTTCATGAACTTCAGAATTATGCTACCAAAATAGATCTTAATAGTTTTGGTACTATGAACCCTGAGGCAATTGCGTTGCCGCTATGTGGTAGCATTGAGTATATACTATAATATACTTAAGTCAATGGTGGTATAGTGACGGTGGTGATAACAGATAACTAGAACTGAACTAGAACTTATAACTGCTATAGAGAAAATATGAGAAGCAATATGTAACAATATGGATGAAACTTCTTTTTTTTTTATAACATCGAAACGATACAAAATCATTGTTCCCCAATTGAGGCTATGGATGAAAGATAAGATCTTTTGGACGGGGCAACACAAGGGTGATCTTACCACCCCATTTTGATTATTTAAAACCAATGAACTTCAACACCAGGACTGCGCTGTCTATGATCATAATTTTCCGCCGTAGATAAAAGTCTTTTTTTGTTATTGTTACAGAGAAACTCGATCCGTTCAAGTATTCGAGCGCCGATCAATCTAAAGCTCATATGTTGACGTACGAGGCATTGCTGGACGATGAGGAGTCTCAAGTATTGGGATTCACGCATATCGCTGACGTTTCTCATATTTCAGCTGCACATGTCACTATGTGGTCGCCTAACGAGTTTGCTACAGTCATCAAATGGGGGGAGGCAAGTCATCATGTTTTCAATCAAATATCAATATTTGTCTCATTATATATAATCATGTATACATATAAATGTGTATATATATATATATATATATATATATATATATATATATATATATATATATATATATATATATATATATATATATATATATATATATATATATATATATATATATATATATATATATATATATATATATATATATATATATATGAGGTTTTTAAAACTAATGCTTTCACGACCCGAAATATTTATAAATGGCATTATTTTAGGGTTATTTTCGTCGTGTACGAATTAAATTATGATATAGGTTGAATGAAAAACCTTGGATTATCTAACGTTTCGGTTTTAATGTTTAAACCTTTCTCAAAGAATATATAATGAATGTTATAACCATAACAACGAGGTATATTATTGTATAAATCATGTAAACATTCATTATATATTCTTTGAGAAATGTTTAAACACTAGTCAAACGCGAAATATGCGTTGTAAGATGAGCGAGATATCTGAATAGGGTATAAAAGTCCTTGAAGTAGTTCTACCCTTGCTACTTTATCGACTCTGGTATTCTACACACCTTGATATCTGAATAGGCTATTAGAGTCGTTAAAGTAGTTCTACTCTTGCCACTTCATTGACTCTGGTATTCTACACACCATGACGCATATAAAAAATACTTCATTGTTGGTCTACTCTTGAATCTAGAAAGCAGTGAATCTCGACAACTTAATTCTGTCACAATTTTTATGATATATTTTATGAATATTATCAGTCATTTTATTTGTTTTCTTCTAAACGACTGATCAGAATTGCTTAAAAATCGTAATAATGTGTAAAATCCATGTATACACATTTAGAGAAAATTTCATCCCATTTGGAGAGATTTTATTTTTCAACATTTTCCGCCCAGCCAAATCATATGGGGTTTTTAGAAACTTTGAGATGATGATTCTCAAAATCGGTCCGACCGATTCATCCCAAAAACTATACAGTTCTAAGTTGGATGAGTTTGCGTGTACAAAAAAAGTTTCATGTTGATCAGTCAACCCTTGCGACCTGTGGAGCGCTTACAAAAAAAAAAAAAAAAAAAAAAAAAAAAAAAAAACACACAGACAAAGCCCTATAAGAGTGGGATGGAGACTTCGCTACGCTCATCAATTAAAACCGAAACGTTAGATAATCCAAGGTTTTTCATTTAACCTATATATCATAATTTAATTCGTACACGACGAAAATAACCCTAAAATGATGCCATTTATAAATATATATATATATATATATATATATATATATATATATATATATATATATATATATATATATGTATATATATATATATATATATATATATATATATATATATATATATATTTATATATATATATACATATATATATATATATATATATATATATATATATATATATATATATATATATATATATATATATATGAGTGTATAAATATATATATATATATTTATATATATATATATATATATATATATATATATATATATATATATATATATACATATATATATATATATAGGGAGAGAGAGAGAAAGAGATATAAATATATATATATATATATATATATATATATATATATATATATATATGAGGTTTTCGAAACTTATGCTTTCACGACCCGAATTATTCATAAATGGCATTATTTTGGGGTTATTTTCGTCGTGTATGAATTGAATTATAATATAGGTTAAATGAAAAACCTTGGATTATCTAACGTTTCACTTTTAATGTTCTAACCTTTCTCAAAGAATATATAATGAATGTTTACATGAATTATACAACAATATACCTCGTACAATTCATACATACAATTCATACAATTCATTACAATTCAATTAATTTCAATACAATTCATACGTTAATTTATACACGACGAAAATATCCCTAAAATAATGCCATTTATAAATATATATATATATATATATATATATATATATATATATATATATATATATATATATATATATATATATATATATATATATATATACAGTCTGCAGTCAAATTAAGTAGTCAATCAAATTCAAATATCCTCGTTAAAATGAATCCATCCCGCAGAAGAATCACTGTGATTGTAATCACCAAAACTAGCAAACAGTGTACATAAAAGCAATCCACGAACAGGTCATGAGAAAATTAACAGTAAAAAGTGCGTAGATTTTATTTGGATTCAAATTCATAATTTCATATTTCAAGTGATCACAAATATACACTACCGTATATCTATTCATGCATATTTATAATTCTTGCAGATATACGTGATGCACGATGGCTAGAATCTCAAATTCAAGAATTATTGAAGAATTCAATAAAGTGCTGTACCTGTACGATAAATAGAGGAAAGATAATCAATCATCTTCACATTTCATATCTTTTCCTCAAGCTCATTCCAGTCCCTTTTGGTCCTCATTCATGGATGAATCCATTTTCAACCATCTTATGCACCCTCTCCACTTTCAATCGATCTTCTCTCCTCGTTTCTCTCAGCAACCTCTCGCATTCTCTATTGCTCAGTTCCTACCAACCAGTAAAGTTGTCCTTTGCTTCGAAGAAATTACAATGTAGATTCCTTCCTCTTTCCACCAGAGTTTGCCAAGTCAGTCCTTCAATCATTTTGCTTGGAATTTCTTGAACTTTCTTCACTACTCAATTTCAGATCCATAAAGTTGTGGTCTCCCAATTGGATTTCAGGATTCAAATTGTTGGTACAATTAGTGCTGAATTAGCGCTGATTAGTAAATTCCAATTCAGGGGCACAACTTCATGTATCTTTCAATTTCTATTCCTAATGGTTTGCCATCTCCCGACTCTTCTCAATGCTATTCTTGCGGCAACTGTGGATGATCTATATGACCTTGAATGACCTAAGTCGTTGAGGTCCTAGACTGAATTGCCATAATTCATAGTAGGACTAATCAGATACTTGTGTGACAATTATCTTTTATTTCAATTCCTCTCCCCTTATGTTTGTCTTCTAATGAAATTTAGTGATTTGATCCCAATTGTTTGTCAAATTTCTCACATGATTCCCCCCTCTGCCCCCCCCCCCCCCCCCCCCCCCTATATGTTCTTGTATGTACATTCCAAAATGATTATTACCCTCCTCATCCAGTATACTCTCCCCTATTTTGAATACTGTGACACTTCTATTATTTTACTTCTGGGGATTTGAACCATCTTACAGTTTTCTAAATCAAGTTCCATTTGGTATGTTTTGACCCGTTTATTAGTTTTGTCTTAATTAGTTTGTCGTTGAATTTCATCTTCCTCATCCCCAATTTTCCTGTATATAACACGGTCATCTGCAAAGTGCAAAGTGTCTAATTATCAATAATACCAGTTTCTAAGTCGTTAGTAAAAATTTTGAATAATGAATAATGGACACTTCTTTTAGTTTGAGACACTCCTGATGTTTGCAACAAATTCCGAAAACTCCTTCCCATTAATTTCAATTGTTTGTGATCTTCCTTTTAAAAGGCTTAAAATATTTCTTACGTATTCTCCCTACCTTGTCTAGAGTGTCAGTCAATTCCTGTGTGATTCCCTGTAGGCTGTGAGCCTGTGTAGTTGTGTTATGCATGAATGAACCTTCAGAAACATGAGCTGTCCCTGAAAAATCCTTCTCATTTTATCAATAACTTTTTCAATTTATGAGTCATCCACCAGCTTTTCATAATTTACAAACTGCTGATGTGAGATGCACAAGTCTGTATTTTTCCAAGTTTACCTTTTCCTCTCCCTTGTGTATTGGCGTTTACTGCTCGTTTCCACTCCTCCGGCACAGTCCCAGAGTAATAGCATTAACCACAATTCTATTTTTAGACACATTCGGACAAGAGAATGTCCGAAAACGGTCTTCTTGATCATAATATGTCATTAAAATTCACATTGAAGAATCTTAAAATTCAATGTGGCTCTGATTTTGACGTCACCAAGTGGGTAATTGTGGTTAATGCTATTAATCTTGAATCTTGAAATGTGATTCACCAAGTATTTGACTATTTCAATTCTTGCTATTTATATGAAGTTATTGTTACTTTCATCAAGCCCTGGTGCCCAGTTACTTTTTAGGCTCCGTATAATTCTCTGAATTGATCTATCCGTAATTGTCATAGTGTAATTGTCTGTATCAGTACCATCAATATTTCTTCTGTTACCTACAAACGTCCTCTCACCTGTATTCCTCTTTGGAAAAACTTCACCATAATTTTTTTAATGCGTTGACCTTCTTAATTGTGACTTAATTATGAATTCCTTTCCATTTTTGTCAATTAGAGTTGGCATATCAATCCTTTAGTGCTATTTATATATTTAATATCTTTCCTTAACTTTTGTTCTAGTTATGTTCGTCAAACATTCCTCCGAAAATGTTATGCCTAAAACTTGTATTTATCCTTTTGTTATTATATGAGCTCTTTTCTAAACCTTCCTGTTTGTATATCCCCTCCTGTTCCTCTATTTCTGTTATATGTAATTTCCTATTGTTCTTTTTCATTGTTATTATTTTTTATTTCTCTTCATCTTTGTAATATGAGCTCTGCTACAAGCCTTTTTGCTTGTATATCCCTCCTGTTCCTCCATTTCTCTCATATGTAATTTCCTACTGTTCTTTTCCATTATTCTT
>OZ023330.1:30679786-30747286 GCA_964007535.1 Brachyptera risi | reverse complement strand
GAAGGAGTTAATGGATAAGCGTGAGAAGATCCTTGCCCTGGACGAGATGCGACTACTTAGCGACAAAGGCATTACTTCACATCACACTGCTAGCACCCTCTCTGACAACGCACTGAACACCGCGATAACGAGCTTACCAGGCTCCTTCCGACGATTGGAAGTAGACTAAATGTCGCCATCAATTAATCTTTAATAAAAGAGATTGGGTCTCATACGCCGGATTGTAGGCACGAAACGGTGTACCGGGCCAATTCGTACTCCTGCTAACTAGGAACACAATGTGACAGCATAAAATCATTGGATTTGAAATCAAATTGGCACTTGAAAACTCATCATCACGTCAGAAATATTTTTCAACCTGTTTTCTAGAAACACTTGAATGCCTAATTGATATTTACTGTCATTTATTTGAAATACAAGTATTTTAAAAATAATAGGCCTACATTCTCATCGCACAAGGTGTAAACTGGCTCCTATTATCAATACATTTCAAGGTTGAAGCAAAACATTTCATCTCAATAGCTATTGAAAACCAAATATGTGCAATTTCTCGACAAATAAATTCTACAAATACTTGGGATATCCGAATGCAAAATGGTTGCTGCATGCATGCACAAACCCGAAAGTAGACTGGATGTATTACCAAAGTCAGATTGCACAACGAGGAACTTGCAGACTTGAACATCGAAGTCTTGTTACAAATTTTTTTTTTCATGACAGTGAAATCTCTAGGCATCATTCCTAGATCCATCATTCTCCTGCTTGTGTCATTCATTTTTTGAGATCTCACTCCAATATGATCAATGTTGAGTTTTCCTGGATGGATCATTTTCCTGCATGGATCTAATTTTCCTGGTCCCTTGAAAAACGATGGATCAACGTTCGACTGTATTACATATATCCAGTCCTTGACTGAAGCAATAAAAAAAACTTTACACTGCTACAATTATAACTGGTTGAATCTTAATTGCATAACCTATAATTTGCTGTGCATAAGTAGGATTATACGTGTAATACACGTGGTTTGGGCTTATACACCAGCACAGATGTTACTTCAAGTAACCCACACTATTTCTCTTTTACGCCTGTGTATAACTGAATATACGTAGTTGATTTTAATTCTAAAATTAAGATCTGCTATCAAGTTATATAATATCACTGCACTATAAGATACATGTTTTAGCATAGCAGCACTACTTCTGGCATAATTGTGGTGGATATAAAATTAACAAACACATAGGCCTATACTCGAGAGATTGTTTAGGTGTTAGAAATAAGCAAGCATTACCTATATGGCATTGAAGGTGAGAATAGTGTTAACATTAGATTATTATTAATGAACTTAAGTATAAGTGTAAGTGTGAGTAAGTGTACCTTTAGAACTATAAAGGAAATAAATAATGTGAAAAAAGTGTTATGTTATTTATTGAAGTTCCCTTATAATCAAGTACTGTGAAAAATTAACCAGCTAGAATCTAGTTTACTGCCATTCATTCAATTAGGGAATGCTATGAATATGTTGCAATAGAGGGCAAGTAAATAGTAAATGCGTACTGAGTTTAAAAACAAATAAAGTCTATTCAAGTCGGAAATGAATTATTCGAAAGATATGGGCAGCCATAAAGGTGGCTACCAATGCTACCACTGCTCTATCGAAAACGTTTTCAGACCATTTTCTTTTTTTATACTGGCGTACATGAACTTCTAACGCAACAGCATGGCAGAAATGTAGAAAACGAAATGAAGAACTATTCTATTGAAATTGAAACCTTCATCCAGCAGCGGTGACCCAAATCACCAATACAGCCACAGCAATGAGTAAGAGGCGACTGTTCATTCATTACCCAAATTTCCATATTTTATTAACTATACTGTGGAAACTCTATATGAATATGAAACAGTTCTTGTGTTGGTGGTTTTGGATTCATTTTTCAGCACTTGGTGAACTGCTGTTTTTATTGGAAAAGTAGATGGTCACCATTGTTTGAAAATTACTTTTTTTTACATTGCCTTCTACTGTTTGCTAACAATTGTTTAACATTTAATTCCTTAAAACTATACTTTTTCTTGTCCGGGTACACATATTTTCTGCAATTTTTGTGTTGAAGAGCTGAAATCTTCAACATAGGCCTACCGATGGATTTATTCACCATAACTGGTGTGCAGGAAATTTAAATTTTTTAAAATTTGTCTGAAAATAAAAAATATTGTTCGCTTGAATGTGTCATAAAATGTGGTCGTTGCTCAAAAAAATCGAAACGCCGGAAACATTTTGGCCAACAAAAAATCATACACACCAGTTGTTACAAATGTAACTTTGTACTCACACAAAAAGTTGCGCCACTAGCTTGAGCGAACTCTGAGAAAAGTGTACCTAAAAATTGGTATTTTGACATGGTCAGTATAGGGCTATCTTGACCCCCTTGAGTGCTGTAAGTTCAGCGGAAAAAATATGTCTGTTTTTACGATTTGTATTCAAGAATATACTTATTTAATTATAATACCTAAGGCTCAACTTGAATTTCATCATCGTACAATTATTTTTTAGATTACATTTTTACTTGAACAAACGATGAAATGATTTCAATTACACTTAAATATAACTTGGACTCAATATACTCAATATTTGACTCAATAACACTTTACTTATGACTTTTGACTTGATGACTTGATATAATACTATCACTATTGTGCGTGCTGCTTCACTCCACATTATTTTAGCATCTTCTTACATGCTTTCTTATCGGCAAAAATGTCAATAACTCAGCTATTTTTCGAGTAATTTCAGATAATATTGAAATTTAAAGTTTTTTAAAGCTATATAAACGGGTCTATTTTCATTATTTTTTGCTAATCGTTGAAACGTATTTCTGATGATACAGCATGGGCCCTCCGGGGCCCACGGCCACGGGGCGGCTGTGCCGACTGCCCCTGCGGTAGTTACGCCACTGCAGACCGGTTTGTTTGAGTTTAACCCAAACGAAAACTGCATCATTAATATTAATGAAGGAATCCATAAATTTCTTATGTCCATCACAGTGAACGACAAACATGATTATGAGAATTAGGCGGCTAGAAACAAAGTTCTTTGCTCTAAATAGAGAAAGTGGAGAGGTCTGAATTCTCCACGACAATAATGGCCTTAGCTGGAGTCAATATATAAGCAGATACTTCATACTGAAGTCAGCAGAGAATGAAAATGAGAGTGAACAAGAAAGACAACCAGCTGTAACCAAAGAGAGAGACCAAGTAACTAAACGAGAGATGACAGGCAAGAGATGCTATGCTCCGACGAAAGAAAACGGCCAAGTGAGTTTGGCTGGCAGCACGAATGACTACAGGGCAAGTAAAGGGGAGCAACGTATTTAAAGAACTAATACTAAGAAGATCAGTGACCATCAATAACAAAAATAATGAGGGGCAAGCCTTGCAGAGCATTAACAAACCAACTGGTAGCTTTTGACGCAAACAGCATTGTACCAGTTACAATTTATCAAGAACACTGGGACAGCCTTGCTGGCCCGCCACACCGATACTATACTTGGTTGAAAATAAAAAAAAGCAGGAGGACAATACAGTATTCATTATTCAATGTTAGAATTGGGCATGAAAATGAATGGATAACTCATTTTGTACACCTTAGTTTTATTGTGAGCGCACTGTGAAGAGAGTACATAATACGTACAATCAAATAATAAACCATCGAAATGTAAACACCAACTATTACATTACAGTAATCAAGACATTTGCTCTGATATACATACACATACAATTGCGAGTTTGCTTGAATGATAAAATAAAACCTACAAATTGCATCTAAGATCTACACATCGGTATTGGGTATATTGAAAGAACAATACTATGTATTATGTAATCACTGAGACTCTTCATACCTTTCTTCATTTCAAGAGACCCCCTTGCAAAAAACCGACCAAAGATGTGTTCTAGGTTTCAGGCCAAATTCACATCTCACATATTATGTACTTAGTACCTACTATAAACCTACTGTATTGATGTTTTTTCGTACAGATTTCATCTTCATTATCAGACGTTTTATAATTAATTACCACATTAACTTGACTAGCAATCACTCTAAAAAGAAAGTCATTATTCATAGTGTTCAACTGTACATTACACAAGATTGTCTATCTCACATTATATGAGAGCTGACAATTGAGTATAAATACTTGAATCAAGTAAATAAAAATCGAAATTATAATAATTACCAATTAATTACTTCATCTTCAAGAAAAGTTTATACACCAGTGTTTTGGGGCCGCTGCAATAACCACGTTCAAATCATTATCAATAATTAAGAAATATGACAATTTGCGCTACCGCCGTTCTAAGCACCTGCTTTTGCGGCACAAAAATACAGTTGCAAAATCCAGACTGCATCATAGTTATTAGTATACTGAAGTTTGTATCAGAGCTTAGGACCTGCTATTTACTTAGTACAACATAACTCCCATTCTCACGAATGATACGTAAAGAATTTAATATCAAGATAGACAGTCACCTGTAATAACTAATAACTGAACCACCGTAAAACCAGTTGTACCAAATAGCAATAACATTGATTTATTCAAATCTTGTAGTCTCAAAAGAAAAGATAAAATAACTGGAACTAGTCAAGTTCAAGTCAAGGTCAAGACAGTTCAAGTCTTGATACTCAACATAGAAATAGAATACAAAATAAAATGTAGCCTTCAATGTTAAATGACTTATGAGACATGAATTAAATTGATTTTTAATTGATTTGATTGAATGTCAATATTTGTTTCAAGTTGAATTGCAATTAGGACTAGGCCTATTTGAGTATTTATAGTGGCCAAGTTTTTCTTCTGTATAGTCTAAACCGACACTGAATCCAAAACATTAAACCTGATGTAACAAGATCTATTTATATTCTCATTTTTAGACACATGTTACAAACTTTGGCAACAAAATAAAGTGGCACCTCTGGTTTCTAAATGATCCGATTTAGTATTTTGGATGAGGAACTTATATGTTAGTAATGGTGGTACTGTAATTCGTTCACAACTATCAAACGAACAGTCGAATACAGTATGAGTAAAAAATATTTGGAAAATCCTGACGGCTGAAATAGCTTTAGGACTACTTCGGGATTAAAATGTCGCATCCGGTTCAAGTACAAGTATCTAAACGTTACATCATCTTAGAAAAAAGATAGAAATATAGGGCCTATCTGTATTAACATGAAAATTTTCATAAATTTTTCTCGTTATTTTGGCCAGTTAAGTTAATTTAAGAAAGAGCACCTTTCATACTGTTTCATAACAATTATGAAGCTCAGAAATGTCAAATTCGGAATTCTCTGTCAGATAGTACATTCTTTAGGGTGGTTAGATCGCCCTTGTAGTGCCCCGTTCAAACGATCCCATTTTTCATCCACTGCCTTAATTGGGGAACAATGATTTTGCATCGTTTCGATGATATTAAAAAAAAAGGAAAGATAACACAAGCTTCACAGCAAAGCACTGTCAAATTATCAGTTACTGGGTGGGATATGGCAAGGACGTTGGAATAATCTCACAATTAGGACTAGACAAAAATGATGTGGTCTAGTGAAACATCATGGCTTACTCGAACTCGAACAAATTCCTTGGTTTGCTCATTGATGAATTTTGCTTCCAAGTCCTTTTCTAACTATGGATCATCTTTCAGTGAGCAGTGATGTTTATTACACTCCATCTCATTCACGACTAACGTAGACAGTCCTTGCATGCAGCGAAGATGCTGACCCAAAGCATTATCCACTAGAACGTATGGGCATTACGACAAACACCACAGCCAAGAGCAAACTCTTCGCCTGTTGCAGGATGTTTTACGTGGAGTGGACACTCGTCTCCTTCAAGCTGTTTGGCTTTCGGCCCTAAAAACAAAAGCGTATACAGTCGATAAACTTGGAGTTTTAGCAACTCTTGTAAATAAAGCTTGCCATAATAATTAAAAGAACAATGATGATTTTAATTTTTAACCATCTTCCTAGCTGATATTGAAACACTAAATGATAAAATGGTAAATTATCACTGTCAAATTTCTTCTCATCTATTTGCAAGGTCTTGTTACAAAGGTTTTTTATATTAAAACTATTTTGAAACGCTACAAAATTCTTTCAAAAAGTGTACAATAAATATAGGCCTGTATACTTGAATGCATACAAATGAATAATAATTATAAATCATTCTTGTCGAATGACTTTGGTATGTGCAAGAAAATGGTCCGAAGCTAGATATATGAATTGGGTGAAGAAGGGAAAGAAAAAGGAGGTTAATGAAAATACTGATAGTGGAGAGCCTGTTGATAGTGATACAGTGATTACAGAAAAACAAAGTATTTTACAAAATAACTTCACTATTATTAAATTGAAACATAAAGTACGGTACGTAGTTTGTATGAAAACTCATATGTTCATGTAATTATCTGTGTTTTATCAACGGGCTAAACTATTACGTATCAGTATCACTATCAGTATTTCTTCTCTACTCATTAACGTCATAAGTCATTAAGCTGCTGTTCTTTCTCTCCCTTTTACCCAACTCATATTTAAATCATTCTTGCTATAAATCATTCATGTATTTATATTTATTAACTATAGCCATAGGCTATTTATTTACATTATTTAGCTCTACTTAGGATACTCTCCTGAATATAGCAACGAAAAGTCTATCATATCATAAATATATAAATTCATTACGACAATCATCAGTTGATTATTAATTAAATCTAAAATCTATATTATATGGGCCCAAGTGGAGCACACAATAAATTCAACCAAAATAAAACAAGAGTGAAAGACCAGCTTACCCGCGGGACAGTTAGGCAGCTCGAGCCGCGGAATATTGGTGACTCGTTGAAAGTCGTCGTGGCAAGCGTTGCAGAAGTGAGTTGTGCCGAAACAGAAAAATACGGCGACTGAGCAGCAATATCGGCACTTGTACTCAAGAAAGTCGGTGGCGTGTTTAGGGCACATCTGAGCGCGTGACACGTCACTGCACCCACCGCACACCAATTCGGTGGGGTCGTAGTCACCGCCAAGCTCTACGTCACACCGAGCCTCACCGCCATAGTATGCCTGGTGGACAAAAACAAAGGTTAACAACCAAAACGGGGGGGCAAGCAGACTGAATAATTTATGCATTCACTGTAATAATAATGACTTGGGCCTGTTAGTAATTAGTCCCTACCATTTATTGTTAGCTTTGATTGGAAAGCATTGATTTTGTATCAAGTTTAGATGTTGATATTTTATTCAGTTTTTAATTTTCATCAACATTGAAACTCGATACAAAATCATTGTTCCACAATTAAGGCTATTTTGTTATTGAGTTATTGTTAATGATAGAAGAGGAAAAAATACGCACAGACAAAAATAATAATAATAGACCTACAGTGAAACCTCCATCCATCGTTTTTCAAGGGAACAGGTGAATAAAACTATCCATCCAGGAAAACCATCCATCCAGGAAAATTTAGCTTTGGTAATATGGGAGTGGGGCGAAAATGAATGATACAAGCAGGAAAACGATGGATCCGGGAACGATGCATAGAGGTTTCACTGTAATAGGCCTACTGTGATAATAGAAATGAAACTTGATCATTTTTTTCCCATCACACATTTCAAGTACAAATTATAAAACAAAGTAGGCCTACTCTGCTTCTAAATAATAAATATCCTACAAAGCCTCTAATAAGACTTGTCTGTAGGCAAGTATTAACATACTGCATATATAGAGTGGACATGATTTAACTGCATGTGTCATTGTACCACATATTACACAAACTTGAACATATTAAACATATTACCCGTAATTCAAATTACAAAAAGTAACTAATAAGACTTAATAATTTCAAGGGACTGCAAAAAAATTTATAATTTAAAAAAAATGCTCTTTTAGTTTTTCTAGTCATAGTGTAGTAAGCTCTCATTAATTCAAATTCGAAGGGACCCCAAAAATCAGAGTTTGAATTAAAAAGGTATGAATTATTTTTGAAAAAGTTTTTGGTTTGTAAAGTATACAGTGTGAGCAGTTTGGCGCTTGTGGTTTGTTCCCTTCACTTTCCCCTTGCCCATAGGAAGCATTCTCTGACAGCCATGTGATCATCTTTAAGTGAAGTGTTTTCTCAACAGTCATTTATGTACCACTATTCCTGAGAATTTCTGTTTCAGCACATTCTTTCAAAGACTTGCCATCTAGTTTGATAAGCAGGCAGCTATTCAGTTTCTTTTGCTTCGAGCTGAATTGCATAAATACAGATTTATCATTATTCAAAGTCGAGTTGTTATCTTTGTACAATAGTTTTAGTCTTTTAGACATTTATTTTATCTACACCGTCAAATTTTTGATAGGATACTTAGCGTTATCGTTGTAGGAATGGTCAACAGGGTTATTGTACGCATTGGATTACCATATATATCATAGAATAAAGAGCAAGGGAAGAGTATTATAGCTCAAGTTTAATTCTCTTCACTTGTTTTTTGATGTTATTGGTATAGTTCAAGAACATCTAATCTCTGTATCGCTAGATTTGCCACACATCCGAATCCTTTCGCCAACAGCTTTTGTGCAAACACTCAAATGCGTAAATACTGAATACACAGAGTGAGACAGAGCAGAAAAAAAATCACATTTTCTGCAGTATCGCTGTGTACATATTAGATGTTGAACCACAGCTTATCTGAAGACGCCGGTCGTCTTATTCCAGCAGCAGTCGGCCCATAACCTAAAAAGTTCTTCAATAACTCATTATTCTAGGTAAATATATTACACTAAAGAGATGACAAGATTCATGTACCAGACACAAAATTCTTTGCTAGACTTGAACTTGACCATTGATTACCTTATTGCACTTGTAACAGACATAGTACGCATAACGGTCCATGGCGTAACTAGCTGGATCATTGTAGAACCTTGCCCCCGGACTCGTGATCGCTTCAGCTTTGTGAAGTCCTTCGTATTCGAGACGCATAAGAGCTTTACGCCGCACATCTTCATACAGATCCATTACGGATGACAGAAGATCACTCAATACCGGGTGCTCAATATTACTCTGGGAACAAAAAACACGTTTGAAAAGAAAATGTTTTAGAGTAAAATTGATTAAATGAACCATTACAGTGATTTTTCCGAAACTGATAGGTAAATTGAAATAATCTGGTAGAATTGAAAGATTCTCGATGATCAGAATACTTTAATAAGTATTACACTGATTGATAGCATAGCCTTCAGCGATCCGACGGATTTGTCAGCTCATTTTCCTAACTGATGTTAATTGGACAAGTTGACTAAAATGCCAGGAGTACTGGGACCTAGGATACGCCTAAAAACATGTATAGACCTAGATAGCTTCTATTTCTTCTTTTCATAGCATTTAGAATGAAAAAAGTAGCACTTTGGTGCATCTATTATTTTCAAACATTGTTTTGTAGCGCAACGTTCTGCAGCATAACAAACGGTACCAGTAAAACCACTAGATAACGTTCAATAGGCATAGGCCCACAAGAGAAACACCCCAATTGATATTTTGAGAAAAATAGTCTACATAACCTACGTCTCATCTGCCGCCTGCATTTGTAACAGCATTTTTTCAAAATTCCCCAACTAACTTCATCCATTTACATCTTGATGGAAATAATTTGGGGAATAATAGCATCAATAATGCTACTATTCCGAATATAGCGCCTATATCGCCAATACATTGAAGCAGTGAATTCAGACGTTTGTAGCGCTTTGTCGCTTTTTCAAAAAACATGATAGAACACCACCAAACACATTGAAACATGAAGAAATATGAGAAGAATATGAGAAAAACATGTAAAAAACCACTTTTAGATCTCACAGCTTTTAGAGCAATCACTATTTTTAAATGTCTCTACATATGCCAATACTTTATACAGACATGCAAACTGGCATTACCACCTCCAAAGCTACTGCCAATAATACATGACCTCTTGAACAGTAATGTTGAGTAAGCCTACTACTCCCCTCGCTGTAGGAGATAAGTACCTGAAAAGCAACAGCTTACCTTGCAGATAGGACACTGTGAGAAGGCAAACGTGATGCGAGGTCCAGCCCAGCGTTTCATCAACACACAACGACAGCACTGAAGGTGGAAAACGTGGCCGCATTTCAGCTGAACGACAGAACATATTGAACGATTAGACAAGGAATTTAAACACATCATAGAAACGATCATAGAACTATACCGGTACTGATTTATAATTCTTCAATCAACACCCAAATACTTACTACATTCTACAAAAACTAAAAAGACATTTTGAAATAGAACCTACAGAATATGTACCGAATTTAGAGCTAAGATTCACTTCTTAACTGCTTGAAAATTGAAATTGAGAATTCCCCTTGAAGCCTGGTTGTATCCTGACAGAAAACCTTGTGACAGTGATAGGCAATACACATGACACATTTCAAATGGTAGTTTATAAGTTTAATTACTTTAGCAACTCAAAATGAGTGGATCTGTTTCATTTTTATGAACACTAATTGCTCAAGAAATTAACAAAGATATAGGCTACCCCATTTTAACACAGAGATGGCTCACTTTTGCATAAAATCGCATTGCAAGTAATAATCAGTCATACGACAAGAGCACCTCTCTTCTCACTCTTATAGGCTTACGCCATGACAGTTGTGATCAAGGCAATGCTTCTCAAAAGCATGAGTTTCAATCAAGTCAACAGGTTTTGAAATGATTCCAGTATGACGGTATTTTATGTGTCATTTTGAGCCCATTGATAATTTTTAAAACTTTTTTGGCTATCAATCTTATCATATAACTGAATTTGTTGAGAATACAGTGGAACCTCATTTATACTTTTTTCAGGGGACCAGACTAAAAAAGTGTATCAACGTCAAAAACTTATTAATGAAACTATTCAACATGTGGAGCATTAGGTTAGATCAAAAAATGAAAATTATAAGTGTGATAAATGTATAGGCCTAAACGAGAAACTTATAACTGAGGTTCTACTTATCATCCATTTTATGTACGTTGAAACTAAATGTAGCACAGCTATTGCAAATCATGTTGATATTGCCTATTGTGATAAAAGCAATACAATTTATAGCATCAATTATGAACAAGAGATAATATTTGCTATACTGTACAATTATACATAGGCCTATATATATGAGTAATTAAATATATATATAGGGGCCTATAGGCCTATATACCGGTATCTATCTATCTATCTATCTATCTATCTATCTATCTATCTATCTATCTATCTATCTATCTATCTATCTATCTATCTATCTATCTATCTATCTATCTATCTATCTATCTATCTATCTATCTATCTATCTATCTATCTATCTATCTATCTATGTATGTATGTATGTATGTATGTATGTATGTATGTATGTATGTATGTATGTATGTATGTATGTATGTATGTATGTATGTATGTATGTATGTATGTATGTATGTATGTATGTATGTATGTATGTATGTATGTATGTATGTATGTATGTATGTATGTATGTATGTATGTATGTATGTATGTATGTATGTATGTATGTATGTATGTATGTATGTATGTATGTATGTATGTATGTATGTATGTATGTATGTATGTATGTATGTATGTATGTATGTATGTATGTATGTATGTATGTATGTATGTATGTATGTATGTATGTATGTATGTATGTATGTATGTATGTATGTATGTATGTATGTATGTATGTATGTATGTATGTATGTATGTATGTATGTATGTATGTATGTATGTATGTATGTATGTATGTATGTATGTATGTATGTATGTATGTATGTATGTATGTATGTATGTATGTATGTATGTATGTATGTATGTATGTATGTATGTATGTATGTATGTATGTATGTATGTATATATGTATGTATGTATGTATGTATGCATGTATGTATGTATGTATGTATGTATGTATGTATAAATATATATATATATATATATATATATATATATATTATATATATATATATATATATATATATATATATATATATATATATATATATATATATATATATATATATATATATATATATATATATATATATATATTGAAAAAATCACATTTCAACTTCGTGAATATTTGGTAGTTTTGGCTCAGGTTGAACATTATTACTACATTACACATCACTATAATGATTTAAAATTCAACCTAAAGTGGAGAGCTGGTTGATACCTGTAACGCTGGAGCACAAGACAGAGCTTCTGTGAAACAGATCATGCACATGTCGTCTGCGTCTTGCTTCAGCGCGTGGTTGTTCGAACATCCCTGGAGACACGGCAGGCACTTTGATTCGCCTTTGATCCCGCCGCACATGTGGCCGCACGAGTGGAACTTGCTGCACGCATTGCGAGCGTGCTCCTGGCACTCCTGGTCAGCACACACATTGCTGATGGCCAGCAAGCCGGACGTGCCTGCGCAATAGGAGTAACACAAATAAATCACACAAATTTGACGTGGTTAGATAGAGGAGTTCTAAAAACCAACAAAATCGACCCTCAATTCTGAAGAATTCCAAAGTAGATACAGTATTATTCATTTTTTGTTTCCATTCATTGTTCATTGATTGTATTTCATCCCATCTGTGAACGACAAGATCATAAGGAACTTGTACCTTCCTGCCCAAGTAGCGTGAAATAATCTATCAAAAGCAAGAGCATTAAATCATACGATTTGAAAATTGGCATTATAGGACTACAGTGAAACTTCTATCCATCGTTTTTCGAGGGAACAGGAAAATTAAACTATCAATGCAGGAAAACCATCCATCCAGGAAAATTCAACAAAGATTATATGGGAGTGGGTCGAAAAATTATGAATGATGCAAGTAGGAAAACGATGGATCGGGGAACGATGCTTAGAGGTTTCACTGTATGTATTTTATCTCAAGCCCAGATACTAATTTCCGATATGCCTCTCATCAAATGTTAACATCATTTTCCGAGTAAGACTGAATAATCAATGCTTGAGCGTTACCTGTGAGGCCACAGAACCGGCACACACCGGATTGAACGCCGGCTGGTTTGCTTCGGGTGCCCTCTCTGAACTCTACCATTGCTTTGAGCGTGCACGAATCAGCAAGCGCCATTACCCAGAACAGCTTAGTTCGGCCGCAGCCTTCGTGCAGGTCAACCTTGATTGCTTCCTCCTCCTCCTTACATACCTACAACACATTATCACATTCACAATGACACAATGTAAACAATTACGTTTATGTATATGGTACTAGATAAAATTAGCTGGATAAATCTTTATGCTTGCTTGCATGTAGCAATAGGTCTGGTGATAACAATGATTCATTATATTCCTACTGTTCAGTGGAGCTTTTAAGCCAAGGCGCACTAAGCGAGCGCCTAGGGCCCCGGATTTTGAGGGCCCCCTAATTACTTTTTTGATACATCTTTGTTTTTGAATTACTAGGAAAACGCGTTATGTGTTGCCGCGTTGATGGATGAGCTGGATTGGTTATTAATAAAGTACACCTTGAGATCCAAGCCATTACATCACTGCCATCTTATTTTTCATTATTAATTTCTATGATAATAAAGAAGGCTTTGTTTTAATCGTTTACAATTAAGTGGTGTCACCTGTAGCTTGGATTTAATAGGTATCTTAATAGCTTTGAATGATTTATAAAAATTACATTGTATATTTATTTACATCAAAACGGCTGATCCGATCTGAGTGGAAGTTTGGAATAATGTGTATCATCATCAGATTGAAATTCCCTGAGAATTTTAATTCTCTGGGATGAAATATTTTTCATGATTTTTTTTCTCTGGGTTATTCTTATGGGATTTTTGAAAACTTTGAAATGAGTTTTCTCAAAAGTGGTTCAACCGATCGCGCCTCAAAACTATACAGTATCAAATTAGATAAGGATACTTGTGTGTGCCAAGTTTCAACTGATTTTGAATTTTTGTCTGACCTGTAGAGCGCGAAAAAAAAAAGTACTTTTTTTTCGGGTATGGTGAAATTGAGTCTTTGCTTCGCTCATCCACTTAAATATGGAGAACTTACATTTTCTGCACTGAAGAGAGTTAAGAGCTACCTTAGAAAGTCATGAGTCAAGAGCGGCTAGGGAGTCTGGCAATATTATGTATTGAATCAGAATTCAGAAGAAACTAAGAAATGTGATTTTTGTACAAATCAACGCTTTCGCTAAAGTGCAGGAAAAATCAAATGTAATATAGAGTTGTATACATTTATATTCTCATTTAATGTAATCTTTGTAAAAAACATTGTGTCAACTATTCAAACATCAATACATAAGAGCAAACGTTATTGTAGCCTATACCTTCAAGGCCTTATCATATTTAAATTGATATTATTATAGAACACAGCTATTCAGAACAGCTATTTGCTGTTATCCCATCAATGTTAAATATAAAATGAGTCTCTTCATTTTTAGCAAATTTTTCACGAGGTATGAAATTATACGGTAGACTTTATAAACATGATTTTCTTCTACTGAAAACGTCAAACTTCTCTATTTCTGCAAATGTACATGTGGGGGAGGGGGGTCTCAGAATCAGATTGCGCCTAGGACCCCATAAAAGCTAAACGCGCCACTGATACTGTTTGATTGTTTGCTCAAAGACCCCACCAACAGCTAAGTTATGTGAAAGTACGATTGGGCGGGTGTTAATGAAACTATGAAGTGATAATAAGTGAAGGGACGTTTAAAAAAAAGACATACCTTGGGTGGGACTCGAACCCATGCCCATCAAGACTTCAGTTTCCAAAGTGGTGACTTGAATATTTGATTGAACTATGGAGGCCAGCAAATAATTCATTTCCATGTTTCTGTTATGTACCTAATAGCTATATCTTACATTATTCAGGCCATTATTTATTCAAGTCAATATAAATGGATAAATATAGATCCATGACCATGAGCTTACCTGTCGCAGATGCATGCGCGTGCGTCGATGTAGGTGGAGGAAGCGGTCGCAGTCTGCACACAGATTACCGCACACATTGCACTGGATAATTGCGCTTGTCTCTCCATCGTCGTGGTTGCTACACGTCACCTGGACAAAATACCAAACACTGCTACATGATAACAACTAACTCCAATTAACTAAATGATAACGCTCAACTCTATTATTCAGAAGGTATTTCATTACATTTATTTGCTATTCCAAAATTCCAACCATTACATAGGATTACTTTTAGAATGTAGGACTACATTTGGCACGATATAGTGCAGACCCTACTGTGAACAACTTTTTAAGAGGCAATATGCCCTTCCAGTATATCAGCTGATTACAAGTTAGTTCTATGTCAAATGTCTATTAATTATTAATTTAAAAATCATGAACAATATTATGAAAATTATATAGGTCCATTTGCTATAATGTTGATCTTGACACTGAATGGCAGAAAAGTCCCACTGAAATCCCATTGTCCCTTTATTTTTAAAAGTTACAACTCACAATCATTGTTGAAATACAATGAGGGAAAGAATGAAAAGGAGAGGCAAAACTGTGTAGGGCTATATTTCAACATATTTCAAAAATCAAAACTAGCGATGAAACAAGGGGTCAAAGCATTTTGGTTTGCATTTTGTTACAAAATGCAAACGAAAATGTTTTTTGTGTAAAATTTTGAAATTTGTACAATAAGGAACATTGTACAACCATATGAAACAAACAATATCAACTGCAACAAGCACTCACCCTCGGCGTGGGTGGCTGCCCATCTACTGCCCCTGCCCCGCTCCACTGCCCCGAAGACAGCCGCTCCACGTGTTCACTGTCCAACACGCACAGTGAAGCCAGGGCCAGCCACAACGTCGGCGTGTGCAAACATTCGCTTGGACAACGCTGACTTTCATCCAGCTTGGTCAGGTTCAAGATGTTCTCGGCAATTGCACCCTTTGTTACCGTTGCCCACTGTTCGGACAATTTACCCTGGAAAGTAGGAGATAACTTGATGTAACCAAAGTAAGACCTTTACATAAACTCAACTTACAAAAACACAGAAAAGTGATGTCTCCACTCTTTTCGCTTCAAATCAGAGCTACTTGTATTACTATTATTATCTTTTGGATGAGTGAAATGAAGACTCAATATTATTGTAGGCCTACAATAGACCATACCGTTTTTTTTTTTTTTGCATTCTATGGTCAAACGAAAGAAACTCGGTACGCACATGTGCCACCACTCATCATCTAAGTAACATACTGGCTAATTTTGAGGTGCAATCGGTTTAACCATTTATGAGAAAAATGATTTAAAAATTTGTAAATACCCCAACAGAATAACCCGGGAGGGAAAAATAAGGAGAGAAAAGATGTACAAATAAATTCAACTCTTACAGAAGTTATTCAAATTAACTAGATGAACTTAGATAGTATATACATAATTCCAAAGTTCAAGTGAGAATAACTTCTTGATATGGTATAAAAGGTGTGAAATCAGAGCTGTATGCCACGTGCAACTTGAAAATTATTCAACAATATGGCTTGGAAAATAACAGGAAACACTTTGATCATACACCAATTGACGACTCACATTCTCCGCCCCATTGACATCACAAATTATAGGCCTAACATCCAATCGACGGGGCTGTTTTTCGGGGCTGATTTTCACTTCTTGAATCAAGTGTAACTTATCAGCAGTGTTGTTTGTTCCATTATTACGCTTCACAATGCATGTTGAAAAGATTCAAATTCAGTAATTTTGATGAAGATTCGATTTGGATTCGGTTAGAAATAAAAAACATGGATTTGCACACCCCTCACCGCAAATGATATAGATCTAACTGGCCGACTGGTAAGGCCACTCCCATTTCGAGTTGTCAATTGAAATAATCAATAGGTAAATCAGGAAGACAGTGAGTTGAAAAGATATAAAATCAAGGTGTGTAGGCCTAAATGGCTTTCCATTACATATCATATAGAATTTCTTTCATCTCACAATGCATGCTGCATTTTTCTAGTCCAATTTAAATTATCAATACATAGTATGAATATCTTACAGCGGCCATGTCTTTCATTAGCTGAATAATGACCTCCGCCAGTTTCCGAGTGATGCACCCGCGTAACCACCAACGACAGCCAACAAAGTCGCGCGGGTGAATTGATGTTGCCAAGGAGACGGTCGTCAGTCCTTTGCCATCTTTACCTTTCACTTTCACTTGAACTGTCAGGGCTTTGGCAATACAACTCAGAAATACATCCAGAATACCAACCCTGCAAACAAGCAAATGATATCAGTGACACCAACACAATATAGGCTTACCTGCTATTTCACTGCTAAATGAAATGAAGCAAAACTTTAGTTGTAGCTCGAGAAATAGAAATAGTATCTAGAAATAGTCAGCTTTTGTAAGGTTGGTAAATAGATCAAGACGCTTACAAAATTATTTTCGTATTGCTACGTTGATATTAATATTAGTACTCACAATCTGTTCCGCCGTTTGTCAATTGATATCTCGAGGTCTCAATGCTCGTGGTCAAGGGTAACAACAAAAATCAATAATATCGACTCAAAATTCAAAGCTCAAACCAACTCAAACTACAAAAATATATCTAGGCCTACATATATGGTGACTTGTACCAGCACTTTTCCACACAAAGAAATCGAGTTTAGTACAAACACGGCACTTGTAAGTAGTCGGTAGGCCTACTCGGAATAGAAGTTTTACTAATAAATCGATGGAATAAAGTTCACCACTAACCTGTGCATGTCAAACGGCAAGCTCTCTTTAGACGCCGACACGATGCTGAAATCGGATGGCGGCAGCTGATCAACACTCATAACACTGCCAAGAAGTGTAGGTGAAACCTCGGGTAACATACGTCGCAATAAAGACGTTACCTAGCGTGAGATAGAAGGTGGTACAGGTTTATAGTCAGAACTATATAATACTATGTAGGCATAGGCCTATACAATATGTATCAATAACAATAAAAAAAAATAATAATCAATAATAGGTGAAGATAATATGGAAGGTTACATAGGATCTTATCTATCATTTTATTCCATCATATTCCATTCATCGCTCGCATCAGTCATCACAAACCAATAACCTCAAAATCAAGTTCAACTGTTCATTATAGTAGGCCTATATGAGTAGGCCTACTTGTTGAATGTTATGTACTGTACTTGTTATGTATTATACCATTATTACTTTAAATCAGTGGCATTGTATTACACACAAACGTCAATTTTGCACAATACAGTTTCATTTTGTCAACTGTATTGACACAACCAAGCAAGTTGGAGCAGTGAGAAATTATATTACTGAATATTTAAGATTTTCTCTATAGTAATGGCATCGAGTTTGTAGTTATTCTTATTATAAAGTCAATGGTAATGGCTAGTGGCTAGTGACTTCATTAGACATAGGCCTAATCAAACAAAACAAAACAAAACAACAAAAAATACGAACGATGGATAGAGGTTTCACTGTATATAATACAGCTGTATATAGGCATATTCATGATTTAATAGGACTATATCTACTCTACTGTACCAAAACCGTAACGAAACCGGAACGTCAGAATCATGTGTTCATACAAATCATCTATCTCTGTGTTCTATCAACGATAGATTAACCGATGATCGGTGTTCGATCAAGATAAGATCTCTACTGTGAATAGGCCTTTCTACTCATAATTCTCGGTAAGCTGCTGTGCTTGCTCCCTTTTACCGAAATCATATATAATTGATAGGGATCAAAAAATGAAACAATTGCTTCTTTACTGACTTAGAGGCAGTTTTACCAAGTGATAATTAACTATTATGTAATTAGTTAATAGTTAAGTATAGAAATGAAATACGTAGCCAACAGTGATAACAAGTTGATTCACCAACTATTGCTGAATCTACTAATCATACGTTGGTGAAACCGGCTCTAAGGGTAGTGAATGTACTGGGGAGAAAGAGTTAAATCGTACTCCACCAGGCTACTCCCGGTGTATACTGTCAATCTAAACGGTCGTCCCACCTGTCTTTGCACCCTAGCCGATCCAGTGTGCAACAGGCTGAGTAGATCTCGTAGTAGCCCGTACTGGTGTGACAAGTAGGCCCGGCCGACGGTGCTGCCACTCAGCGCGAGCACCATCGACAGCATCTCAAAACAGTACGTGTCGGTGGACTTGGCCACCTCGGTGCTGCTGGTACTACCGCCAGGCGTCGGCGGAGAGCACAACAACGACTCCCACTCTTCCCGCACGCGGTTCGCTTCCTTGCGGATCGCTTGCACGATGTGTACGCACACCTGAACGTAAACATGGAGATGAAATTAACGATACTATTTAGTTACTTTCGCATTTCGGCATATGTATAACTTGGCGTTGTCAAAATGATACTAGAGCTAATACGCCTACATGCAAACAGAGTTCCGACTCGAGAGAGGAACGCTTTTATTAGATCAAAACCAATTGGCGGCGCTTTGGCATCGTACTATCATCTTTATTAATACTGAAAATTAGAAAAACTTTGTACATCTGTTGAAATCAAGCATTATTTTGGTGCCTTTGTCTGTATACAGAGATACCAATATTAGTTCCAATTCTCCGATCGATAAGATTCGTGAACTTGAAGAATAATACTTTCAAGTGTAAACCTACACTGCAACTGTACTCTTGCTTACCTGCTTCTGCAAATGAGTTAGCTTGCTTCTACTGAATAGAATGCCAACCATATGTTCCTTCAGATCGTTGCTCTCTTCGACTTCCTCCTTGTTTTCTCTGGGCTCGACAGCTTGCTCCCCGAGAATCAGCTTCCCAAATACCTGCACACGTTAGAAGAGTTATACTTCACGACATACAGGGTGGTGTTGTATCATATAACAATAAAGGTAAACAGTAAAGATGACATATAGTTGATCGTCAACTATTATGTGACACTGTCTGGATAGCATCTAGTAAAAATAATTGGTCAAAAACTCACAAAGAGCATCTGATGCAAGTTCTTTAGACCTGAGTTAGACTGTAAAATTGCTGTTAATACCTGTGACGTTATCAGCCTAAACACTCGTAACGTCTCGGTCTCGCAGTTTCGTTGCTGTATCGTGAAGACGCTGCGTTGTCGGCCAAACTGCAAGCTCTCTCCTTCCACCTCTCCTAGCACCCTGATCTGACGCAACCGCAGAGAGTTGTCGGGTCCCTTCATCTCGAGACGTACAACCGAATAGTGTGACTCTAGCACCGGACAGCTCACCCAGCCCGTTGAACGGTTCTCGATCTCAACCAATCGGAGCTTGTAGAGTTCGTCTGTTGTCGGGCCGCACAGGAAGGTGACACTAGACACTTTGTTCTGAAACAGAAGTGATTATGATGAATATTGTTTGCTTAACGAGGCCACCAACAGCTAGGTTATATGGGGGTAGGAATGAGCAGGTGATAATGAAACTATTTAGTGACAATAAGTGAGAGGACATTCACAAAACCCATGTCATATACGGGACTTGGGCCCACGCCCAACGGAGACTTCAGTTTCTGAAGCTGGAGCAACAGAGGAAGGCTAGAAGTGATTATCAGTCACTATAATGATTCCAAACAGTCAAAGGCGATTCAAGTGAGATTCAAGTCGCAGGGATTAATATGTAAAACAGATAGTTAAGCATACTTTAATAGAGTGGAGCACCATTGCACCAAAAAACAGTTGTTTGTTTTCTCTTGTTTTAGGATTTTGTACTTGATATGTTTTACAATTAATTTAGGCTGAGTAAAAAAGTGCATTTATTACAAATGCGTGAAATTGTTTGAAATCAAATGGTGAATAGTACAGGTACGGTAGCTGGGAAAATGGCCCTCGCTTCCATGGACACGTAATGCAGCAGATAGAAGGCTTTTCTTTGTCTGAATATGAAGTTTGAAACTCGAAATGCTCAACAAAAAAATCACTGAATGTGTTATTGGATCAGTTTTGTTCAATTGCAGGAAAAACTGGTTTCATACTACTAGTACAACTATTAACAATAACACTAGTTATGAAGTTCAATCATCAATCGTAAATAGGAAGATGGTAACAAAAATCGACAAATGTTGTTAAATCTATCACAATAACAATTACAATAAGCCTTTGATCATTCAAATTTTGCTGAAATTCAAACAAGAGGTTCGGTCCGTACCGAGCTTTGACCCAAAAGATGAATGTTAAATATTTTGATAATTTAAATATCCATCATTCAAAATGTTTTTTTTAGTCCATTGAATATCGAATTAAAGAGGGTTTACTGTACAATTGAATAACAAACTGTTTTAGGGTTTTACGATTCTCTTCTGTTATTTGAGGTCACACCTCACACTATTTAACACTAGAAAACTAAATATCAAGGTTCAACTTTTGGAATTTTCAGTTTCGTAATGAAAATTTATAAATGAAACGTCATCACACAAACAAGTGATCTTGTCCAAGTTCCAACTCAACGATTTTTATTATTTTCCAGTAGAATTACCATATTTTCATAACATAAAAGTAACATTGGAATGAAACTGCACAAAACTCCACCTACGATGCGCGTAAACGAATTACTATTCCGCACTCACCGCCAGATCCCTGCAGTTGTCGATATGAATGTATATCATGCGTGGATAAGACTGCGCTGCGCAAACTAGCGTTATCATCTTCGTCTTGTTTCGATCCTCGTCGCCAGACTCCCAGAATGTTTCAGTCGAGTTGTCCGTCAAGCTAGCGATCATTGCTTGGCGGCTCGACGCTTTGATGTCAACGTTTGGGGTCAAGTCCTTTAAAGTCTCAACACAGCTGGGCACCTAGGTAATGACAATCTTCATAATTTACTCTTTCAAATGAGATTAACTTGGTACTAGCATGAAGTACAGGCTCTTAGCATTTGGATAACTCACAAATTCCACTTAGTAATAATAACACTTGATTGAGCCTCATTGTAGGCCTATTTCATTTCCAATTCAATTTTATCGATTTAAAATTTTTTTTAAAGTGTTGTACCTGTGAATAATTGGACTGATGACTCTCGTGCATGCTGACGCTAGTTTCATCTGTCTCTTCCTCAGAGCGAGACAAAATCTTGCTGATGTTGCTGAATACGTGACTCCTAAAAAATATAAGTATTTTAGTCGTTTGTACTCCACATCCTTTCGTTTGAATTATAATGTGAAAATCAAGTAATATTGGACGAGCGTTTCAAACACTATTGCTCGAGATGTCCGTGAGTTAGTCACAGGAATTTGACCTTCTCTCCTTTTCCCTCGGAACGAGTCAGGTATGATAGGTATGATGTAGGTAGGTATGACACACCATGGTTCAGAGACCATGAGAGAGGGTTTTTGAGTTGGTTCAGTTTGGGTAATGCCCGGGAATGCATCTCACAAGAGAGGTGGGCGAAAATCTGGAGTTTTTTCGTGGATTAGTTCTCAGATTCATTTAATCTCCGTTTATTTTCATTATTTCGTTTGTCAACTACGTAGCGCCCAGGCCATATTGGTTGTTTTTGTTAATTTTTTGGTATCAACAAATTCGGGTTCCACTCGTGAATCCAACTAGTAATAATAGCTGGTTTAGGGAAAAAAATCAGATTCTTGATTCTTTTCTGCACTCGAGATATTTCTTATTTAGCAATGCTAAACACCTACTACCAACTACTGTAGGCCTACATATAAAATCCTCAATAAGTTTTCAAATAAACTCTGAGAAGAGAATAAAATTTCAATTAAACTGGATAAATATCAATTTAAAAAATTAAATGGGCCTAAAAAAATGAAAAAGAAGGAATACCTGTGTAGGAACATGTGATCTGCCTGCGTGAACCTCATTCCCCAACATCTGACAGCCATCTGTTGCAGAGCCGATCCCATCGGCAATACCAACATCAGATCAGCGATGGTCTGCAACAGCGTGTGAAATGTCGACGGCAACGGATGGACGGCCTCGCCCGCGATACTGATGTCACTCAACGGGTGTTCGCACACGCCACGTAGGTCGAGGTTGTCGTCTTTACGCTCGGTCGGGGGCCTCGGTTCGTCTTCCGGTTCCACGTCACTGTCTGCCGGGGTTGGGGTCAGTGCAGACACGAACCACCACAGCAGGTCGTGAAGGCACGTCGGTTGCGTTACGCTGCGCAGCAACCAATTAAATGCCTGAAAATTATTAATGTTCTATTATTGAGACCATTACTGTAAGCTCACTTCTAATGTAAATGTAAAATGAACCATTGAAGATAACTTCTTGGTCACGGCGGCAAGAACAAGTATAAAATATGTACACAGCTTCATTATATAAAATATACGTTGAATTCTATTGTAATGAATGATAATGCATTAGACATACACTCACGCACTATCAACACAGAACACTGTTAGTAGAATAACACTGGTAATAAAATAATAATTAATACAATAACAATGAATATCGCAAGACCACGGTAAAATCCAGACTGATTCACCTGGTCAACAATCAACCTCTGCCAGTAGGTCTAATGCTAAAGATCCCTCTACTCTAAGATCCTCTCTACAATCGACGCAAAGACAACTATGTGCGTTCAAATAGCTAACACGACAAAAACAAAGAGCTTCCGACAAACTAAGAAGTTGAACATAACAAAGAATTAAAACTGTGACAAAGAGCTAACCTGCATAGCGTAAACCCGGCAAGTAGCTTTCCTTAGCGCTTGTCTCATCGCGAGTTGCATAGCTTCTAGGTTATGTTGCTGCAGTAGGAAAGCAATGACAGGCCTCGATAGGATTTCCATGTGATCAATGTCGGGCTGCGAAACGATAACAGACTGGTCCATGTTGGGCACGAGACGCTGGAGAGCAGCCGATGGGTAGCACAGCAGGGAACTACCGGCGTCTAAGACAACAAACGAAAGAAATCAATCTCACATTAATTCCACCTGATTTAATCACTAATTGATCAGGGATTGTTATATTAGATCTAGACCTAGTGAAGTATAGTTTTGAAGCAAACATTTGAAAATTCTGAAAAATGGAAGAAAACAAATTCAATATAGGCCTACTGTACACATTTTATTTAGGCTATTTAATAATCAAAAGTATGTCTACAAACATGATAACAGAACAACAAGAAAATAATGTAGACATTTGTGAAGTACAACTTACCACTGTTCATTTCACCGCTACTGTTATTCCTCTTACGCATCATGATCACCCTCCCATCTCCTTCCCTCCTACTCCACGGTGCTCCGTTAGTCCCCATCGAGACAGAGCGATGGAATGTACGCCCTTTGCTGCTCTCGCTCTCGTTGTCGCTCAGAGGTCCTTCCGATAATGGCTTAACAGCAATCATGTCAAAATATTATGATAAACCAAAGCTGGTTAATGATAATATAAGCCTTGTTGGCCTACATATACAAGGTACTGAGGTAATGTTAGTTAAGTATGCGCCAGCAAGCAGTGCCACCTTTTTTTAAATGTATTATTTTTTTCTAACTGGCCTTCTACTCAAATGTAAAATCTATCACCATCTTTCTACACCTGCTAATTACTGATTTTTTATCCTCTGAACTACACAATATTATCATTTCATTTGAAACATTCTAATAAATGAAATTATAAGTGCCCATACTTTCTCAAAACTAGAATTCTTCAACTTGTTTGTCTAATCTACTACTCCGAATCGTTAGGTAAACGAAATGAAATGTTTCATGTTACGGAAGTTGACATTTTCAGCAGTGTGAATTGGTCATTTATTCAAAAATATTATTAACATTGAATGAAATTTGAAATGAGAATGGATGAAAATACAATTTAATAACATTAACTGCTATGAAATGTAACTTATTGAATGTATGTAACATTTATACTGTAATAATGTGTTCTATTTAAATTAAGGTTGCCAATCAATATCGAATATTTTGATCGATTTTTGATATCAACCTTTCGATCGATATCAAAATCAATTTATTTGATTTCGTTATGGAATTTTGTTATGTAATTTGTTATATTGTATGGAAAAAATAAAAAGCGGATTGTCAGTCGTGCGTCAGATTTACCATATCGCCGACACGTGTGTGTTTGCACTCGGTCCTCAGTTTCCAGGACAGGCACGACTCGTGAACGTTTCAACAACTGAAGCCCAAAATTATAAAAAACGGCATATAAAACCCACAACCGCAAGATGGCCTAGGAGTTTCGTTGGCTATTTTTCAATAATACCCAACATCAGTGTCGGCCTGGAGACTCGGATACTTCCCAGGAAAAGGAAATCAGGGCCTTTATTCGGGTCTAATGCTTGAGAGTGAAACAGCACATACAGCCGCTCCGCGTCATGTGGATAAAATGTGTGTGTGAAGGACTACATTGGACTCTTACTAGAAAGACGCAGCATATGCGTTGTAAAATGAGCGTGATGAAAAAAATTAAAAATTCAATTAGATTTTTCATTTTTTTAAATAATAATGGAATTCCTAATATTTCAATATTTTCGATATAGTAGATCTACATTTTGGTAGGCCTATTGTTTGATTGGCAACCGTAATTTGAATGCATATTGCATAGTGTGATGTTCTCTATTTGATGGAATACAACAGCCACACAACAGACCCTGAATGTGTCACTTACCCTTCTATTGTTCATATCATCAACGTGTGAATTGCCATTAAAGCTTGCCTCTACTTGACTATTTTGCCGTCGTATAGCTTCTTCAATCAACGACTGATCATCTCTCGAGTGCTGAACCCCCAACGCATGAAGGCACTGAAATGGACCAGCAGGTGAAAATGGGCCTGGTGGTTCAGGGGGGCTGTAATTCTCTGCCACGGACGGCATATTCTGACATTCACGTCGACGCTGCTGAGTCGGATAACTCGATACGGCAGCGCTTGCAAGCTCCAACAAAAACATTGCATTGCTTTTCATGACGAGATGAGTTTCGAGCGGAGTGGAGCTCAGACTCGGAGAGAGTATTTTCACAGACGGACCCGTGGCGAATTTCTTGCGAAGTTTTTGTATTTTGTTTGAAAAGCGGTTGTCTTTGTTTCCGTTTTGTTTCTTCGAACGGAGGTATTTGTCCCGGCACGTGTCGCAGACGAGGTACCATGAACTGCCGCCTACACCACCGTCTCCACAGTTTCCCGCCCACCCGACACAGAAGTTACCACCACTGTTGTACCTGGCAGAAAAGACAATTGATATGAAATTAAAGGTCCACTAATATCCAAGTCAAATTAATCATTATACGTATTTGTATCTTCATCTTCACCAATATGTAAATTCCATTAAATACTGAACTAAGATAAAATTTCATTAAATGGATTGCAAATCAACTTCATAATATACAAAAACTAGTTAAACTACAAGCAAATTTTTGACTAGCCATAATACAGTAGTCATGAGTAAAATTTCAATTAACTTTTTAAATACCGGTATTGATAGAATCAGTAATTAGTTCTTGATAACTTTATCGGATTTTCTAATACATGATTGGCTGTCATGATTTCATCAGTAAAGTACAAACTAATCATTCCAGAAACTAAATTAGTCCCCATCATAGGCAAATTTAGAAATGTCCATTGTAGTTGATAGGTGTACATGAATTAATTTCAACTTCAAAGATAGACCCAAGTTAAGTATACATGATTCTATGAAGAATGGATGAATAAGGTATTTAAGATAGTACAAAATGGTGATTTATTATGTTGGGCTCTCTTAACACAGATTTGAAGTTTGAGAACATACCCTTTGCCCCCTGCATGGCCTCCGCAGCCTGGGTGAGCTTGTCGCATGTGATATGTGACCGGATGCGAATACATATTGCCACACAGTTCACAGGCTGTCTCTCGTTCGATGCTGTTTGCCATCAATCCTGACGGGGCGCTTGCCGCTTCACCCGAACACTCGCCAATCAGATTCGCTCGACCCATGGGCTTCCATTCCTTCTTCTTGCGACTTACTTTCTTAGGCGTAGCTTCACGCTCTAACCCATTCTGATCCTTGTTTGCTTCGCACATCTGAAAAAATACTCAAGAATATTTATAATATTCAAAGCAAGCGTGACTTAAAGTTGAAAATGATTGATTTCTTCTTGCCCATGGCTACAAATACTGTTTCGAGTTCATACATTCATTTGGACTTAAATCCAAGTTTGAAAAATACGTTCGGCTCAATTGATATATGCCAAAGAGACTACTGGACTGTAAGTTTCACGAAGAATTAGGAACATGACAGGTCTAGCACAAGGCAGCCATAATCATATGTAATAATGTTGAAAATTTTACTGTGACAGACATGGCAATAAGCAATACTATAAATATGAACAAGATTGAAAAGTTATACTGAATTGAAACCAGATCACGGCACAAGTTTAATGAAAGTCTTACCTTAGTTTGCTCTAGTTTCTTCGCCCTCAGTGGCACAGTCGGACTTGGAAACACTACGTTTTGCGTGATGGCCAGTCTACAGTTGGAACTCAATTCCTCCCACAGATAAACCAGAGATTTCAAGGCTGGCGGCAAGACTGCTACTGTGGTGTTGAAAGTTGTCTCCGGCAAAGTCGACAATCCGGCATTCTCCTCTTTAATCACCTCCGAATGTTTCTTTGGCCTATTGCGATTAGCGTTTGCATTTGCAGCTGATCTCGTCAAGCTCTCCAACGTTGACGGCTGGATCTGCAAGTAATTACCCGTCACCTCCAACGAATGTCTCTGTCTCGCCCGTTGCTCTTTCGTCAGCTCCGTTTTACGTTTATCCAACGTCGACTGCTGTCTCGTCACGACTAGTGCACCTTGCTTCGGTAGAGTCGGGTGAAATTTCAAGAAAGACGCGCATGCCATTGCGTCGTGGACAATTCCTTCGTGCCAGAGGAATGCTGCGAATATCGCCCGCAGACTTTCTGCTACCGACGGACTGACTGCTTCTTTCACAGGTTTTGTTGGGTTTACACGATCACGACTAGCGGACGGTTGTTGTGGAGGTGCTGGTGACATTGCACGTTTAGATCGTACCTTTCCGCTACGATCCTTACGAGCTAATTTTGGTGATAGACGTTCTTCCTTATTTGCGCCGATACTGAAATGCCCTTTAATTGAAGCACTTTCTGGACTGGTTTGGGTTCCTGTTTGAGTGACGGCTCTCGGACTGCCGAGCTGGTCGGGAGTGCTGTTGGGACTGCCATCGGAGCGCATGTGGAGCGAGCTGCAACTAGGACTTGGGGAGAGGTCACGTGTGTTTGCAGTCGTTGTTCCACCACTAGGAGACTGAGATAAGTCACGAGTGAGACTGCTAACGTGTGCCGAGGTATCGCTCTGCGTTGAGCCCCTGCGCTGGGAGGCAGCACTGTGCTGCGAGTCTGCCATACCACCTGAAACTAGCAACAAAAAAACAAACCAATATATTAGTAACAACTCATTTATACAGAATTATGGTAAATACAAGAATTTCGTTTCAGTCAAAACAATTTCACAGGAACAATGCTATTTCTCCTGAAAAGATATATTTCTACCAACATATTTTTCATGCCAATTTATTTGCTGAGGTGATATAGAATGTGTTAGTCATTTTTTTTGTTCAACCGTAGCTGGGGTATAGAATAAAGAGGTTGGAAAGAAGTAAGAACTTTTCGAGTTCTCAATATTGCAAGTTGATCAGTGTCACAATTGCTCGCGTTTTCACGTAACTTGCCAATAGCATCTCGTTACAGCAGAAAGAGATATCAAAAACACATAATAGTGTTGTGTAGCGTTATTATTGCACTAGGGAAATGCATTGTGAGATTAGCTTAGTAGTATAGAAATCCATGATGAAAAATAATTTGTCAGCTCAATCTACATCTACAGACGTTGGATTACTTCAAAAGTTTAAAAACCCTACCAGAATCAATTATGTCACGACCTTCCCGTTTCATTCATCACTTATTTCAATCGTTCCAAATTAATTGGTGACACTTGTTGCTATAGATAAAACTGGTTTCCCTTATTAGCTTCGACTGATGTGAAAATGCGTTTTAAATGCAATTTCTTCGTTATTTCTCATCCGATTGTAGCAGAAATTACTGAAAATGTGTATGATAGTGTTTTTCATATTCTGTGAAAATTTGAGAGCTTCTGAAGATGTTTCAATTTTCCCGTATTTGTATTTGACCGATTTGTTTGAAAAATAATCTCACCCTATTTTGGTATGACACCAATATGTAGAATTTTTTTCCTGGCCTGTATGTTGTTGCGCACAAAATTACAAAAAAAAAAATATATAAATGAAGCCTTTTTTTCTTTGCTATAAATCTTTGCTATGCTCATCTAATGAAGCTCATTTAACTTGGGAATGATCCACCTTTCCCTATCTAAGGTCATCCCATGAAGGCTAAATTTAATGATGCTATTAGTCGGTTCTTGATTCTGGTATTATATGTAATTTATTCATCTAATAAAAGCAGATATCTCGTAAACGTGCATTCTAAATTGTGAATACTACAACAGTAACTACATGATCAATACCTAGTTATTACTTATTTTTATATTGTAATTAGCTATAGTAAAATTTATTATCTCTTTGAAAAAACAAGCATTGTTTATGGTAGAACATAAAGCTGAAACAGTCACATAAAAAGTTAAAAACAATGGCTAACAATTGAACAATACAGAAAAATCAACCAACTAACAATTACACCACAGCTCCAAGTCTGAAAACTAACACAATTTTGCTACATTTCTGCCTAGGTAATGACAATGTGCTAGTTATATTAACTTAAACATTGTTCATTGATTTTTATCCCATCTGTCAGTTACTATAAATAAATATGAAATGTAACATATACTGTACTGAGAAAGACTCATTTTAGCAGCATGCGCCAATAGCTCAACTGTAGATTACCATATTAGGCATAAAGATGCACATTCAGAAAATTGTATTATTTTTAATCTTACATAACGATCATGTACTAGCAGATAGGTTATTTGGCATTACAAATAGGGATTACGGAGATCCAAAGTACTCATAGAACAAGCGTTAATTTACGATGGTAGAAAAACAATTACAGTACTTTTGTGACAAAAGCATGAGACGGAAAGACTGTTGGTACTAGTACGTAACACTACAAGTCATGTACTGGCAAAAATGTGAACCGAACCTGACTTTTCTTAAGAAACACAACTGCTGAAAGCATTTCGACAAGCAAAGCATACACTTTGAAGCAGGTTAAGACTTCCATTCAGGTCAAATGGCACTTGTTCATGGTTTTTGTTATCAATCAACCCAAGTGCATAGCTGAAGAGAAAGAAAGGACTTAGATAGTTGATATTAGTAATATCCATCAGATTGCATTGTAGAATGTAATATACTCGATTCAACGTTTAAAATGTAGCCTTTCATATCCAAGTTTAACAGTAAAGTATAAATAAATGAATATGAGAATATTTCCAACAGAGATATGAATTCAACAAAGATGCTTGTGAATTCATTATTTTACATAATTTGCTACTTGAATTTTTACAACATGGGGCCTACAGGTAGTTTCATATTTTTGTTTTATTAAAAATATCAATTCAACTACATCTATGGCCAGTGGGGAACATGACGATGAATTATAGTTTATGCAATAAGTATTGCCACTGAGCCAAGGAAAACTGTAGCCCAATTGTGAGTATTGTTTTTGGAAACCATTTTTCAGAGCTGTACAGGTCGAACTACTTGAAATAAATAAAACAATCCAATAGAAAAAGTTGAAAAATGTATTCAAAATGACTTTTAAAAAGATTGAAATATGCCCATTCCAAATGAGAATGAACTGAAATTGTCAACTATTGCTTAATCATCAAACACTGACATTTATTCAGTCATGTCTGCTAATATTGACATACCAGTATGATTATACAAGCCATTTTTTGAGTTGCATGGAAATCTTTGCTAACCTCCTAACAGAACACGACACTGGTTACAAGTTCTACCAGAAAACAGCCGTGCGGTGGGTATTTAGTATTTACCTAGCGGTGACAGCCCTGGACTACTACTGCTGGCGCTATCGTGTTGCAGTAAGTTCAGGCCTACCAGAGGCTTGTTACCTACGAAACCCAACAGTTCTCATCACATCACCATCGATCAACGTCAATCTTATCAACGTTAATCTAATCACTGTTACTGATGGAGCAACGAGCAACACAAAGAATTTTGGAATTGAGATTTAACTAACCACCATATTTTTTTTATATGAAAGTAATTCACAGTTAACGTAAGCATTAATATTTGTAAGTACACATTACTTTTTTTATTGCAAATGATTAAATGTAAGAAATTGGAATATTTTTTATAAAAGTATATCCCATTGTTTCGTCTTCAACAGATTGAAGAACTGGCAGCCTATTATGAAATGAATATAATCATAAATATAGCCCTACATTTATTCAACTGAAAGATAATTCTTCATGAAACAAATGAATCAATAAATTACAATCTATTACACCATATAACCAATGAAAATAGTACTAAACCTAGGGTGTCGAAAAACTTCGACACATGTGACCCTGTCGAAACATTCCGACAGGAGTGGGGGCAAGCTCAGCCAAGGAGTCTCGCAGGTGGGGGTGTGCTGGGTGCAAGAAAGACACTTCAAACAACCCGCATTTTTTAAATTAGTGTGTTTGAGTGTTTATCATGTGTTTTAAAAATAACCGGGCTTTGATTAAAAATGGTCATCAATATTAAATAGTTTCATTATATATATTATATATACATTGAGAAGTGTCACTGATAGGCCTATTATATCAGTGATGTTGTCACTGATTGGTCAATAATGTTTTTTTTTTTCGTGAAATCTGTTTTCTTGAAACCTTTCGTGTGAAATTTCACGAAAAATATGAAAAAATGAAACCTCTGTGAAATCTGTTTCTCCCATCAAATTAATACATTTGGAAAAAATATTATATTCCGCAATTTAAGGAAAGCATGTACATATCGATATAGTACAATAAGAGTATAGACACTTTTTCATGTATCTTTTTAGTTTTCATCACATTTATAAGTATTTATAGATTGGTAAAGCAGTAAATCTGTAACTGGTATGATAGTCCGGATTAATTCATCGATTGTAACATCTCATACTAATACACAAATATCTCTCACTAGGAAGTGAGATGTAGTGAGAATATAGTAGGGACTTATTTCAATAATAGTAGACCTGTCTATTAGCAATTATTATTGAGGCTCATTTCAGCTTGTAGACACACCTATGAACATCACCGTAATCATATTAATTATACAGATGAACAGATGAAACAGCAAATTGGCAAATAAAGTGCAAAGAAGAAGTGCTCTTGAAACAATTCAGTATCAAATGTCTAACATTCAAGCTGTAGATTCCTCAATATATCATGTGGTAGTGTTGAGCAAGTTCATCTTACTCAAATACAAACAAAGGTTGTGAACATTCACACAAATCAAATATATAAATGGCGAAATAGAAATGAATTGCTTTTAGACGATGACAATTATTTACCATGCAATCTCATGAACATTTAATGAATAAAAGGAAGTGTGGAAACATTAATAAGTGAGAAAGAGAGATAGAGTGAGAGATAGTGTGCATCACAGTGAGATGGCGAGCGATAACTAGAGACAGACAGAGACAGTGAAAAAGCAAGAGTGATATACAGATATACAGCAGTATAGTGTGCTTCACAGTACCTGTGACATATGGCACAACAATGCCAGATGATATGTTTAGTAGAGTGCGACCGGGCAAGCCTATGCGGCACATCATAACAAAAAAGTGGTTTTATTGCGAGTTAACTAATTTAACGTACGATAAATAAGTTGATAATAAAAGTTACAGGGGGCAGCCAATGGTGAAACTAATTATTTTTAAATGCTTACGTTACATGGGCAGATGATGAAGCAAACAAAAATGTTCAAGAATAAGACCTAAAATTCATCTTGAAAATGTCATATTTCAACAATAAGACAATGAAGGAAAATACGTAGTTTGATGGAAAAATCTCTTTCATAGGCCTCCCTAGCGTACACTAAACAGTAAAAATGCAGAGGCAACTAACCATATTTTCAGCGGTGAAAAATGAGCAAGAAAACTCTTAACAACAAATATTTCAATACCTGAAAAACTATAATGAAATATAAATATGGATATTAGATATGGAAGAAAACAATGTGAAATATTGAAACATCTTCAATTCAAAAGGGTGAAGTTTAAGCCTATAATGTTCATGGACACAGAATGATGTACATGGTCGTACACAGCCACGTAAAAGGCACATACAGAAATAAACCAAACAGAACTGCGATTGTTATTCTTACCGGGAATGGCCACCGGACTGGAACTGCGACTGAGTCGAGGTGAGGAACAGCCAGCTGTACCTGCTTTGGGACTCGAGCTGCGAGATGTTCGCTGCGGTGTACCAGGTGGCGTCACTCCATTCCCATTGGCTCGGCTTTCGCCAATAGCCTTGACTAGATCTTTCACGGACACGCCAACAAACTCGGGCGGTAAGTCCGACCTAGAACATGGAAATCGGTAAGTTTGATTACGAACTGGCAACAAAACGATTCTTCACACAGAAGAATCAATTATGAATTATTGTAGGTAGGCTGGGTAGTGGATACAAAGTTTTACATTGAAAAGTCCATTATTATTATCACTTTAATTGGGCAATTATTACTATTGAATTGATATCAATTACTTTTGGCTGTGATGGAAATATCAATTCAAATCAATTTGTTGAGCAATTTTAGAGAAAATGAAACATAACATTAGTTTAATAAACGAAAGATGATTTGTTGAATAATAATGATAGAGAAGAGGTGATGGAAATAAAAATGATACTTATGATTATGATAAATAAGAAGCTTAGATTACATAATTGTAGAATAATATTCCATAAAACACAAATAAATCATTCATGGGTACGATAATTAGGGTCCATAATCGACATACTACATAGACAATAGGTGTAGACCTATGCAAACGAGTGTTGCCTTGAAAAGAATACTTATATTTAAGCCAAGTTGAATCCGAGTAATTGAATAAATGAGGCCTGTTCACAATATTTCAGTTTGAAATAGAAAAAATGATAAGAATGAACTCAGTTGATCTGTAAAAGAAAAACACTGAAAACAGTAGGCCTAATCAAGAAATGGTTGTTTGTCAACAAGAAAAAATGACCAACTATTTGGAACTCTGCACAAATAGTAGGCCTAGTTGTTATGAATGACATTGCCCATTGGATCAAAAACCATTAATATCATCATTTAATTACCTTCCTGGAGAGCCATGTCTCCCTGATCTTCCCTCCTCTCCCTTGAGCCATTTCTGTAATGCTGAGAATTTGCTGTTTTCTCGCTCCCGCTCTCTTTCTCTCTCTCTTGTTCTTTCTCTGACACTTGGCTTCGGCGACACATCAGTGCGTTCACAGGGGTGCGGACTTTCTGGGACATACCTTGTACCTAGAAAGTGAGAACTCAGTTTTAGTGGACTACAGTTTTATCACCATCAAATAGGTATACTGTACAGAGTTGAATGTTGAAACTTGGAAGGTAGTTTTTATTGAATGTGATGTATGTTGTAATGGGGTGTGATGACTGTCATTTTCTAAATCTAGATAATAGATACTACAGTGGAAATTCTATCCAATATCTATCGTTCTTCAAGAGATCAGGCAGAAAAAACAATCAATGCAGGAAAATGAATTAAATGACTCATCAAGGAAAGTTTGACATTTTTCAAATGGGAGTAAGATAGAACAAAATAAATGATAGTAGCGGGAAACAACGAGTCATGGAGCGATGCACAGAAGTTTCACTGTAGGCTTATTCATTACCCACCATTTATAAACAAAATTTGGAAATGTCAATTGAGATTGGGATTGCTGTTCAATTAAGATATTTCTTAGCAATTTGATATACCGGTACCTATTCTATTTACAAACTGGAATATTCATTACCAGATGAATTTGAAATCGAAACCATTATCGATGTTGAAATGACGAATTGTGAATGAATGAAATAGGCCTAATAGAGTGCTGCTGGGAATTTTGTATGGCGTACAAAAATCTCAAACCTTGACCATTCAGTCAGATAAAAGACACAGATTTCATTCAACTGCACCACTCTGTTTTAATATATATATCTCAAACCCAGATAACCAATTAAATTGTGCCAGGGGGTGTTTCCACCAGTTTTTCTAGGGCAGACTTCTCATATCAATCGGTTCCTGCCAGTTCCGACTGCTTCCTCCTCTTCTTCACTACTGCTAGGCCTATCCTCTATTTCTTCTTCTCTTCCTACGAGTTCCCTCCATCGTTCTCTATTCTCCCACCATCTCTCCTTTTCCACTTCTTCCCATTTTTCTCCTCGGTTGACTACCTCGAACTTGACTCCCTCCTGCCATCTTTCTCTTGGTCTTCCAACTCTTCTCTTAGCTCCATTGTTTTCTGCTATCTCAAACATTGCTCTCGGTATTCTCTCCTTTTCCATTCTCCGCATATGCCCGTACCACTTAAGTCTCTCCCTTTCCAATTTGAATGATAACCTTTCCACTCCCACTTCCTTCCTTATAAATATTACTGCTTATCTTCTTCTCCAACTCTGACACTCCTGCTAAGTTCCTTACAAACTTCATTTCTGCTGCCTCCATTTTATTTTCTTCTCTCCAGTTGATTGACCATGTAACTGCTCCATATGTCAAGATAGACAAGTACAGTAGTACCCATTATAAATGAGTATCTTCCCACTCCTTGGAAAATCTTGGTTCCAAATCAGCTTCCTTACTTTTTGAAATAGCCCGTCCGCCTTAGCTATTCTCTTATTCACTTCTAGCTCTACTTTTGCCGTATTACTGACAATACTTCCCAAGTATGAGAACTCTTCTACTTCTTCCAGTTCTTGACCTTGCAGCTGTACATTTTCTTCAATCTTTCTCTTCTCTCTGCTCATCACCATTGTTTTGCTCTTTTCCACGCTAATTCTAATCCCAAACTCCTCTGTCATTTCTTCCCATCTTTCTACTTTCTCTTGCACCTCGTTTCTACTGTCTCCCCATAATAAGGAATCATCAGCATATATCATTATCTTTGACCCTGAGCCTTCCTTCTCTGGTTCCACTTTTCTGATCATCTCATCCATCACCATTACAAACAACATAGGTGATAGGATCATGCCACATGGTATAATTTACAAATTATAAAAAAAAATTAAAATTCCAATTGATAATTTTGAAATCATTTTAATTTGATAATTTCGATCAATATTCCATAATTAAATTTCGGTATGGTTTGTAAGTTTTCTATCGAATGGTAATCCTAATTGAAAACAATCCGATGAATGATGGCCACTGCATATTTACCTCTAGCATCGTGCTGTGTGAATGAGCCAAAGACAAAGGGATTGGAGGAAGTACTGCCACCTGTGGCCGATTGAGTGGCAGCTTCTATGCCTGTCGGAACTGGAGACGAGAAGCTGAAAGCAGATGTCTCGGCAGGCGGCGTCGCAAACGCTGGCGCGTTGGCATTGTGCGAGAAGTCAAAGCCGCGGCGTGGAGACGGGAAACTGCTCTCCATGATCTGCGGTCGGGCGTCTGCAGACAGATCTAGACACGACTTTCGGTTAGAACAATAGTAGACAAAAGCTGGGAATGTTGAGAGAGTACAGTCTTTACACATAGCAATTTTGAATATAGAGGATGAGTTAATGGTGTTGAATGAAAAATTACGTTGAAAATAGATTAGCAATTGCTAGCAATTCTTGATTGACTGTCATCAAAAACATGAAGAAAACCAATTCTATGCTGGGTGTGTTTCAATTTTTAAATTTTATTTTCATGCTCAACACATGTCACCTATACGGTTGGCATTACATGCATCACCAAATGACTGCTGATGACTGATCACCAAATGACTGATCACCAAATGTCCAAATGATTGGACCAAATCACCAAATGACCAAATGAAATACACAGCAATATTATTGCAATCTACATTAGTGTCAAACAAATAAGTTTAGATGAAGAGACGTACCTGAATTGAATTGTCCGTCTTGTCGGATATACACAACATCAGATTTGTTGAGTGCAAGAGACCAGGCATCACCTTCAACGTTAAAACAAAACTTGTTCTTGGTGGCGTCGTCAAGTTGGACCCAGGTACCATCACTTGTTGCCAACTGCAAACAGCACATCATATTATTAGATTATTGCTATAAAAGTTGTACACAGTTTTTCCCAACTCTTTTGCAGTATTCTTCTCAACCTAGAATACTTCAATTCATAGGCAAAGTTTTGGATTTTGACTGAGGGACTTTTGGTTTTTGATGAACAATTTGTTGAAATAACAATATATCTGAAAAAATTCATTAGAAAACAGATTCATGATGGAGAACTTGTCTCTTCAACCAATCAACACAACAGATCATTCCAGTATTCAAAAAAACAAGTTACTTTTACTGTACCTGGTTACCAAAATCACTGCACAACTAATATTAATTATTGACATGGTATTTATTATGTCTCCTGCCCTTACCTGGTCCGCGACAGTAATCTGGTTTCCCAGCACCAACATTCCCACCGGTGGTGCCTTGAGACTAGGCCGGCCACGCACATTGTGCCCAGAAGCTCCGCACTTCACCACAGTGTAATCACCTGGCTCGTACTGCAACGATCTCCGATCAACTTTCTGCCCTACCTCCGGCTTATTTCGCACAATCGTGTCCTTGAGGACTTGATCGAGGATCGACTTTGGCTCTTCGACAGGAAGCAGTAATGTTTTGCCAAGATGTTGGTTATACTGAAGACACCAGGCTTCACCGTGCACGCAATGGCAGTACTGTGAGATCGTGTGATGGTTCAAACGTAGCCACACTCCATCATCATTGTGGATCTTGACAAGACATGACATCAATTTAAAACAAAGTGAAAGTTTACATGGTGAGAAAGAATGAAGGAGAATGAAGAAGAAGATGAGAGCCCTGACTTTTATTCTAGAATTAAATTGTTTCTGATTGTTTCAATGCTGAGATATGCACTACTCACCAGGTCTCAATTTTAAAATAATAAAAGCATACTGAAGTGAACTGTGGTATTTGTGTGTATTTTCAGAGCATTTGAGCTAGTAATAAGTAATAACTAATAACTTTCATCTCTATGTGTTCTATCAATGGGCTCTCCACTATGAGTAGGCCTTTCTCTACTCATAATCTTGGTAAGCTGCTGTTCTTTCTTTCCCTTTCACCCAATTCATATACTGTAATACTGTATATAGTGTACGTATTGTATAACTAAGATATGTTAAAAGTTTTAATGCAAACACACATTGTAGGCACAGAATACAAACAAACGGATTTCCTCACCTCGTCAATGAACGCAATTGTTCCGTCGACGTGCACAATACCGATTTGTTCACTCTGCAATGACGGATGAGCTCGTATCCGCAAGCCAGCGCTGTTTTTTGCGACAAACTTACGAAGTCTGCTGGGCTGGTGGAAAGCTTTCTTCACGATACTTTGTGTCGGCGGTGTAATGCCTTGTGGTGGTTCCTTCACTTCCACTTTATAAACCTGATGAAAAAATCACACAATATTAGAAGGCTTATCCTTATAACATTTGATTAGCAATATTTATTTGCCACTCTGTAATAGACGGTAAATGGTACTGTAACGTTATTATTATTCTAGTCTATAATACCTCGTGTTGCTTATATCGTGTTTGCGTAAAATTATATCTTGGTACCGTGAGAGGAAATTTGCTTCCATGTCAAAACCTTTAGGTACGCCTTACAGTAGTCTCGGAAGGAAGAACTATATTTAAAGATCAAGAGCTGTATTCACTTATATGATGATATTCATTATTTACCCAAAATCTCGTAACTCCATCTACGGTTGAACACCATTAGAGTTTTACAGTCAGCATCTATTGTAATTGTTCTCCTAACATTGAAATTGTGTACCATGATTAGCAATATTTATTTGTCACTCTGTAATAGACGGTAAATGGTACTGTAACGTTATTATTATTCTAGCCTATAATACCTCGTGTTGCTTATATCGTGTTTGCGTAAAATTATATCTTGGTACCGTGAGAGGAAATTTGCTTCCATGTCAAAACCTTTAGGTACGCCTTACAGTAGTCTCGGAAGGAAGAACTATATTTAAAGATCAAGAGCTGTATTCACTTATATGATGATATTCATTATTTACCCAAAATCTCGTAACTCCATCTACGGTTGAACACCATTAGAGTTTTACAGTCAGCATCTATTGTAATTGTTCTCCTAACATTGAAATTGTGTACCATTATTTATGAACTTCAATTTGAAAGTTATTCCGAGTTATTTAGTGTCCCCATTAGGAATTTAATGTTTATGGTACAAATATACCTGACCTATGAAGTAAGCTTCATGACTTGACTTGACTTGACTTGACTGGTGCGCCTGAAGAGTGAATACTGGAAAAGAGATACTACCAAAAGTGAATGTAGCTTGGCGTGTTTACTCATAAAGTCGATGGGCCTATTCGAGGAAACGATCAAAATCTCACCCAAAAACCCTAACTACATCTCCTCTTGTGCTCTGAACTATTTCCCGAAATAGTAGCTTCTACGGAATTATTAGGCCTACACGCCAAGCCCACCTTCACTATTGGTAGTATCGCTATTCCAGTACTCGTTCTTCGGTGCCCCCACTCAACTTACCTCTTCAACGTCATATCCGTCAATTGTGATGAGAACGGAGTACCAACCGACACTACCAGGGGTCCAGGTAGCACTGTAAGTGCCATCCCCATTGGGTCGTACTAACATGTTCTCACTGGAACGTTTAATGGCTGGCGAAGTGTATCGCAGCTCTTCGAAAGAGTATTCCTCGTACGCCTGAAAAAAATTGATTTACATCAGTTGAAAGCAGTTGGCAAAAAAGTGAGTGAAATATCAGATATTAGGGGATAACCTCTTGACAAAATTATTGAAAACTCGCCACCTACCATTACATATTTTTTGGATCGTTAAATTGAAAAATGAAAAATTCTAAAAAATTTCATAGAATATCCCAATAATTTGATTTGTAATTATTTTATTACTATTTAGACAGCTTTCAATGTATATTTTCAATATTTTCTTTCAGAAACTACAATAAAATAAAATAATAAAACAAAATATAACCTACCTACAATACTGGGCATGTCTTTCTGCGGAAGGTTTCATGTAACTACCTTGTTCCTTGTGACAGAATTCAGTTGTGTCAACAGTCATAATTAAGCTAGTTCTGGTTTGATTGTTCTGTTAGGTTAGTTGCAGATTAGGGCCTATATTGACTTCAGTTTATACAACATATCTCGCAAAGGCAACATGACAGCTAATCACCGATTGGCAGGATCGACTCAATATTTTCAGTTTCTTTCAATTATTTGGTAATTACCAGATTGATAATAATTCATGAATGTACTCTATTTGGAAACATGAAACCATTTTATTCAACTGATTTGTGCGTGATTTCCTGCATTTTGCTACAAAAACGGAGAGGAGCTCATGGCAAAATGCTATGGTCTGGTGTTACTGTTTTCTTTTTTGTTGAGGGTTTAAATTAAAATTTGATCATTGTTTCTCCTAATGCAACATGGAGAGTAACCAGAATAGGCCCCATCTAGTGTGTGCATAGCCTCAACTCAAAAGATAATTCATATAGTTTTCCGGGACACTTGTTACCAGTGCGGCCCGCGACCAACTACAAAATGTATAAGCTGGCCCTTCTGATAAAAAGGAAGTGCATCACTGGTTTAAAGGATCTGTATATTTCATGAAACCATTTGGTCAAACAAATAGGCCTACTTGTGTCTCTTACTTTTTTGGGGAAGAAAAATAAAAACTGAATTCAGATTATGGGAATCTGTAAACCTCACAGTAAACCTAAATATTTACGAACTTTGAAGTAGTATTCTCTATTCATATTTCCTTTCTTTTCTAATGGGTTCCAGAAAGTTTGCAACCAAGTTATTCTAGTTATAATTACTTCTAATTACATTCCTCATTGCGGGCAGGTGAACATGATGAGCTCAATAGTACGTCAATAGTCGCTAGACGCGCTGGGTCTAGTTCGTTCATCTGACCAAAATTACCTAGCTCTTTTCTTTTCTGACAAAATTACACAAAAACCTAATAGATATTTTGAAAAATATATTCATGACAGTTCACGACATGAACGACATCCCTTCAAGACTAATGCTCAGAAATCAATCATTCGCGTGGTCAATCACGCTTCAAATTCGTTACATATATTTGATCCGAATTCTGTATTGGCACAAACTTAGCTCATCTCTTCATAAAGAAAATGAAACAGAAAGTAAAATTCTATTTTCAAAACTACAGTTGTACTAGTTGTAGTTCACGGCATGAAAGCTTACAAGCCTAGCAGATGTATGCGGTGACTTGAAGAATGTTTTATTGACATTTTTAATTTCCAATTCATTTTACATGCTTCACGATTCAATCTAACTGACAGTACCTTCATTATTGTGATCGCATGGTAGCACATCTTATCTTTAACTGTGACTTCGTAAGGGGTTTCCAGAGACGGGTGAGCGCGACCTCCGAACGTTAGCGGGTCTGGTTGGCTGATGCGGCGCATTTTACGACCCTGATCCAGTTCTCCAAGTTCTTTCTTGTCAATTGGAATGGCTTTGACTTCAATCTACAGAAAACAATGAATACATGAACTCTGCAGCTGCAATTATACTGATCTACTCGATTTTGTATTTTCACACTGCAAGAACTGTTTGGAATGTAATCCCGAGTAACTTTGTGTGACCGTTCTAAAAATTATCAACACCCTCGCAAGAAAATAGTAGGCTAGAGGCTGAAAAAATCATGAAAATAATCAACTGAACTTTCAGAAGCAGATAGCTTCCTTTTTTTAATCAGTTCATTGTTTCATTGTTCATTGCTGCTTTCACTCCCTTTGAGAAAGATTACAGCTGTGCCAGCATCTATCCTTGATGACTTTATCAAGGGAAGAAAACTATTAGATCAATTCAAAATACATATACACATTCATTTTTATTCATCCAAATTTTCATTCAGAGTTCAATAAGAACATTCAGCTGAAAAAACAGGAATTTTATTAAAGGAATTAGATCAAACTCAAAAATGACAAACGAGTAACTTATTCACACTGAACTGAATTTCTTCACATCATTATGTGAAATTGACAGCATTATCTTTATTAGCCAACATTTTAAATGTTCAAAAATTCGTAAGGTACATTAATAGAGTCACGGCGTTTCTACTGTTCGGCAATCCTACCTGGCCCGGCACAACGTCAAATGATTTGTACCATTCACATTACCACTGCAACCGGTTGATTATCATGTTTGATAGTCATGTTTTAGTACAAATTGTTTGGCATGAACACATATTGACTTGGGATCCGTAACAAACTTTCAGCTGTCAAAATTACTTACTTTCAAGATGATAACCATTGCTATCAATAGTTTGATGCACATATTTACATTATTTGTTGCCAAGATATACTTGTCAATGGAGGTGATCAAAGAGTAAAAGATAATTATATATATAAATGGATTGGATTGAATCGATACGATAATCACGGCAAGGTCCATAGTGAGCTTGACAGTCACTAGAATGTATGAAAAACAGCAATTTTCAGTAAAAACGTGGCCATGATATCGCCCATGGCTATGCATCATCAGCAAGTTTGACTGCTGGTAAAAGTTCGACTTCAAACTACTCTCAAAAGCATGTCTGTGATTGGCTCTTGGCTTTTTCCGGCGTGGTGAATCCGTTGTACCCGTGCTCCATGAACATACCTTAAAAATCACACCACATATGTCCATCCAAAATTGTTTTCACCTTGAGATTTTGAACGTGTACCACGTCGCCGTATTGGTCCTTGGTGAGGACGGTGACAATAGCTGGCCAGCCACAACGCATGTCATCTCGGCTGTACAGCGCATCGCAACGCGCCGGCTCCACGTAGGACTCTGGCTGAAGCCAGCGCGAGAGTCGGCCTCCGCTTGTTCCAGGCACGCAGTGGACAAAGTCCTTCAGGAACAGACGTTCGTTGGAGTGACAACTGTAAGCAAAGAATTGGTTAATTAGTCAAATAAACAAGTTATGCATATTGAAATATATTTATAATAAATATATACTCTGCAAACTACCTAGAATTCAACACCAAACTTATATTGTTTATAGGAAATGTTACTACACACTTCTAAAAGAATATATACTCTCCATCCATTAGTTTTTCATATCAGTGTAGCTTTTGAAAATCATCAGTTGAGGAAAATAAATTGTAGTTCCAAAGTAATCAATACAAAAAATACGTAAAAAATATAATTTCATTTCATTTTTATTACTTCTACACTTCTAGTTAGGCTTACATAGGCTTCTGTCAAGTGACGTCACCCATTGTTGAAACTGACAGACAACAATGTCCACCAGTTGGAATTGACCAATCAGAATTTTTGGTAGTCCACCAGTTGGCTGTGTTGCTATGATAACGATTGTTTGTGATTTGTTACTTGACAGAAGCCTATTGGCAGAAACATTTGAGAGTGAGAGAGGAAACATTCCAAACTATTTCGAATAAATATAATACATGATATCACATATCCTATCATCCTAGTCTCAAAAATCTACCCATGCTCAGTAAACTAGGCAAATACAGCATATGCATTGTAAGAATAGCAAGATGATTTTACGAAGTAGGAATCGAAAACTCAACACACCTTGACTTGTATAAAATATAATTGACTTAGCAACTATCGAGTCTAGGAAATCTTGAATATTGGCATCATGGTTCTGCTATCATCATTTTGATCTATTTGATCGATAAAAAACATTCATTAAATTATTTTCTTCAGAACGACTGGTCCAATTTGAATAAAAATGTGAAATGATGTGCATCTTCCATGATGTGTAATTTATATCCAATTATTTATAATAGATTTTATTTTTCAAATTTTTCTATCCAGCCTGATCTTATGGAGTTTTTAGAAACTTTGTGATGTTGTTTCTCAAAAATGGTTCAAACTATTAGACCCAAAAACTTCACAGTTTCAAATTGGATAAGTAAAATGTGTCCAGAAAATGTGTCATAATTATTATTATTATTATTATTATTAACTCTTGCAGTTGCACATAAATGCGCGGTGGCAAGTTCCCTATCAATCCTATCCTATCGCCTCCCTAACCTTCTGACGGAATAGCTTCAACCCTATTTCATCCTCCTCAAGTATACTTCTACTAAGCTATGATCAGTCAAACCCTGTGCCTGTGCAGTGCTCTCAAACAGAAAAAAAACACTCAAACAAAGCTCCGTAAAAGTAGGATCGCTCATCCAATAATTTCATTGTTGAAACCAGTAAGGGCGCAGACAGGGAGGACGGAAGTATCGTGGGGTGAGTAACGAATGAGAAAGAGAGGGGGTACAGCGCCAGTGGCAAGAATCGCGCGGGAGCATGCAAGAACGACCTCGCGTAGACCTGTCTCCCCTCTTCTACTCCCCCCATTTCCCCTTCCCTATTCCAACAATATCCTATTCATATCATGTTGTTACTCGTTAGTCTGTAGATGCGAGCGATGCGAATAGGTTGCTTAGGAAGCTCTACCATGCGACGGTAGTGTTCTTTCAGTTTTGTTACAACAATGTGCAACAGTCAATCGAGTGATGACAGTGACTAAAGACGAAATGTTTATTACAATAATAAAATGGGTGGCATGATACCAACTGACAATGCTGCCCGCAATGCGTTTACACTCCTGTTCGGATTCGTCGTGCTGATAGGGGTATTGTTGCCAATGGTTGATATGGCACCAACTATTACCCCTATTTGTCAAAGAGATGGATGTAACTGTACAATCACGGCCCACTATTGGGTTAGGGCTTTTTGTACCTTCAATAATCAACAGGCAAGTCATAATTTGTATTCGTTGAGTTTCAAACAGACTTAGCAGATTTTGCGCAACTCGGTTAGTGGTTGTAAAGGAGATAATATAGGAGATATTTTCATTTATTTCTGTATTATTACCTTTTTTTTTTTTAGAATTAGCCTACATTTTGACATCAAATACTGTATATAGAACAAGATTTATTTGAAAATAATCTGCTGTTCAACCACAAAAACAACATCATTTATCAATAAAATAATCATTTACCCTCATACATATATTTAATTCATTATTTTAAGAACTCAACAAGAAAATAACTCACCATTATACAACATGTATAATTAAATCCAATTATAGACCTCTAATGTTATTACAAATTGATTGGTAGGGCCGTAGGGCCTACGAAAGGACCACCGTTTACCCTTCATTTCCGTCGCATACCAAGTTATCCAGGTCGCAAACCGAAAACACAACAATAGTGTGTATAATTGTTGTACCACCGTCAATTAGACATGCCATCCTGTGTTTCTAATTAAAAGTAACTAGGCCTACTTACTGGAACACGTACTAGTAAACCATCTGATAGTTGTAGATATCTGTTTTAAACATATTTACAAGTCGTTAGGCTGTTCAGACTGCGATTTGTCCCAGTTTCCTTCATCATATAAACCCACCAGCATAATATGCTAAAATGTCAGTCAGTTAAGTCAGCATACATACACTTGCGATCAAATAAAATGGCTTTCCACGAAATGAAAAGTTCCATGTAAATAAAATCTGCACATATTTTACCGCTAATTTTACCACAGACTGCAGCTGGAGTGCGTATGCACATTATCTACTAGTATTACTGTATTAGTGATCATGTGGTAAATTTTCTTCTGAATGCATTTCCATGCTACTTGATCAGCCACCTTACATTCTGACTGCAAGTGTGCGTACACAATTTGTGTATGGATGGTTTCGTGACGTAATAAACGCTGTAGTAGGCCTTGAACCAAAAGTAAAAGTCTGTTTCTGTTGGTTTAATATCTGTTAAATCCTATGAAATACCTCAAGGTTACTAGTTAGGTCAGATGGAAAAGAGACTTTTACTTCTGCTTCAAGCTGTACACCTGTTATATAGGCCCCTACAAATCATTGTGTGAATTAGGTTAGTTGTACGTTATAACTGATGACTTATTTGGTGATAAAACCGCCATAAATATACGACTACCAAGCGGTTACCGCTTACATTCATGACACCTAAACCGAGCTGTGCTTATACACTTTGGGTTGATTGCAAAGACGGAGTTTAAACCCCGGCCTACCTTAGACGCCGTCCAAGTAAGAAATTGCATTGTGGCTGCAATGCAATTTCTTACTTAGACGACGTCTAAGGTAGGCCGGGGTTTAAACTCTGTCTTTGCAATCCACCCATAGAGGTTCAACTCGATCCCAAAATAATTACGACACTATGATAGGTGTGTAACCAGAATGGAAGATGTTCATATAGCGTACTTATAGCGATGGGCCCAACACTTTTCTCAAAAAAATTGATATTGTAAATGAAACTAACTAACTAAATAGATCTATACACAAACAAAATAGAGCTGTGTGTTTCTGTGTAATTTGTAACATTGAAGTAACATGCATGACTACCTTTTCACGTGAGTAAGCAATTAGAAAAAAAGGTTATTAAAAAAGATTGTGCGAATTATGCGAAGATGAGCAGTTGCAAAACTCGTTTTCTCGGTCTCTTTCCAGAATTTGGTAATCCTAATGAGATTAGGCCCTGCCTTTTTATAAAATATAAAAATCCATTTTGATTATTGAACAATAAAAAAAGTTTTCATATAATTATATTAGGCCTATATTAAATTATATGATAATGGGGCAGTTGCGTGACGAACATTTTACCGGTTTACATTTTGGTGGGCATACTACACGATACATGAAACATCTTTTTGAATGAAAATACAGAAGCTCGCTGTAGTGTCGGTCGTGAAAAAAATGTTTCACCAATCTTCTTCCACATCAAACTATCGATAATGCCCGAGGCACACATGTTTCGAACTAACAAAGCACACGTCAGTCTTCGTTGTTACACCTGTTGCTGCATTAGCACCATGGACCGATTGATTATTCTAGGATAAGGTATCAAATAAAAACAGACATAGGCTTACATAATGATACAATAGGATCAGGTGAAGAACTAGTTGTGCTGTACGACCAAATAACTGCAAGGACACAAAGGGTTCATAAAGATAAATTGTGGCTATTTTGAAAAGATTACGAGAATCATAAAGTGTCTGAAAAAACATGTAATAATACCTCATCCTATATTTATATTCGAGTGGAGTGTTCAATTCCAGCCATATTCCACCATCCTGAATGAGGATTTTCTGGGTTCCCTATGAATACATGACTTCCCCACTATTCCAAAACACATATAATAAAATAACTCCATCTTCCAAATCTCGCATTTGTCATTCACCAACGCCAATAGATCCTATATTCATCTTACAGTGCGTCGTTAGACCCAATGTATATTTTATATATATATATATATATATATATATATATATATATATATATATATATATATATATATATATATATATATATATATATACATGTATATATATATATATATATATATATATATATATATATATATATATATATATACATATATATACATATATATATATATATATATATATATATATATATATATATATATATATATATATATATACATGTATATATATATATATATAAATATATATATATATATATATATATATATATATATATATATATATATATATATACACACACATACGTATTAATAAAATATATGCATCTGTCGTTATAGATTACAATTATTTCCTGTTCAAACTATTGTTTAAGCGAGCGGCACTTGAAAGAAATCAGAGATGATGGCTTTCGGGGATGTGTACATTTTAATTCAATAGTCACACTCAGATGATGTACAGGCCTATATAGTAGGCCCTAGCGTCGTCTCTATCTTTCTCACGTCCACATCATCACACTCAGTGTTCAGGCTAAGCTGTCTTTGTCACTCGCATTAGAACTCGACAATAACGACTACCCACATTTCCTGTTTGATGTTTCCTCGCGTAATGTTACTTCCTTTTTTATCACTATCTCACACTTCTCTCAGTTGCGAGAATCTCTGTCATCCAGTATTCAGAGAAAAGAGGGTCAGAAAATCACGAGACGAACTATTAAAAATATCATCGCATGTACTGTGTATGTGTGTACTTCCTTCCTCGAGTGGTGACTGGTTGACACATCCGACCGTTGTTGATAATTGTCAGGGGAGACGGTCGATCGGAACCGGACACGAACAAGACAGGAAGCATGTCAAAAAACCATAACTAATTTCATGGCTGATAAAATCGTTTGAATTTGATAAGTGGGTCATAAACAAGATTGCAAATTGATATGAAGATGGAAATAATATACGGTATCACACAACCGAGTTGATATTATTCCGGTATATGCTCTTCAGGCGCCCCAATCATTCTCCAACTCAACTTGTTACGACTTGCTAAATTATCTACACTTTGTGCCACGAGTATAGAGCCCCGACTGTCCCGTCTCCTATACCAAGCCACAACAGATGAGACCTCTGGAATTGTACAATTAATATGAGGGTAAATTTATTTCGCATGATTATAGGCATACTCGCAATACAAAATAAACTATTATAATTACAGATAATAAATTATACACCATTTGTATACGTGATACGGTGTTAATTACTGTAGACAATCTGCTACCTGTGACTGATCATAAAAGAGCAATTAAGTAAAAATGTAAAATGTAGTAAAATGTAAAATGTAGCATGTTTCATTCAAAGCACCCCATATGGTCTATTTTAACCTATTATGGTCTTAATAATAGACCATATATTGGGCTTGTATATTGTAGATTGGACTATATTGGGCTATGGGGGCTTTTATGGTCTATTTTGGTATATTTTAATAACATGCATAGTTTAGGCGAGCTCATATCATAGAGTTCAACTGGACCCTATAAATATGCGCAAACACTTCAATACTTATGAATGAATACTTGGTAGGCCTAAATTATTTATAATCATATATAGAATCAATTATAAAAAACATCCTAGAACCATGAACTTATGCTAAAACTATGCTAGGCCTATATTATAGCATAGACTAAAGAATACTAAGTCTTCTTTAGTCTATGATTATAGTCGCGTTTCTGCTATAGCAAGTAAAAAGTACTTCATTAACGAGCTCGCACAAAACGAAATATCTGTTCTTCCAGTTTGTTTTTTCGTGATCTCATTTTTAACAGATGTGTTTTAAAAGTAAATAGAGAACAGAACCACTTGTTTGCGTTCTCTAAATATGAGAGTGCAGGATCTTTGTAAGATGTGGATCTTTGTATGATGCGAGACCAGAACACAGTATAGCTTGCACGGAAATACAACGGGATGCACGCAGAATAAGCTAATGAAACGTATTCACAATTTTAATGAAAATTGTAAATGGAATGATGATGAACGTAATAAGTATTCAAAGTTTAAACTTTATATTTTTGATAAAACAGGAAAATGGAATACAATTTTTTGAAAAAATATCAATTTAGAACCAGTTTTCTAATGCATTCTAAAACTGTAGGGTATATATTTTCAGAAACAAATATATAATTCGTATGGAATGGATTCATCATCTTGGATACCAATTGCGAGCCTACTTTTGTTGGTCCTTGGGTTAGTACGTTAGTAAAACATGACTCTAAAGAATCGAAACATTATTCATTTGTTATCGGCTCATTCGTAACCCCCAAATAACTTATCTGTTGGTGGTGTCGTTACTGTCGTTACGCAAACAATAATCAATTCTTATGATATTTTACAATCATTCAAAATGTACATGAAATTTAAATGATCAATTCCGTAAAAAAAAAAATATTTTCAAACTTCTGCATTTCACCTTTCTACCTCTCGTGCCCAATTGTTGATAAAAGCAGACTGAAATGACAAGAAAGATGTTACAAGGGCAACGCCCTTATCGATATTCTACCCCTCCAGACTGAATGTTATATACTGTATCCTACACCTTACGGGAATCCTCCCTCGAAAAGGATGGAAGCGACTGATTACAGGAAGGATTGTTCAGAGGTATCCTCATAGACTGCCAAGAGGCCTCTTTACATCTTGCCTACCGGCTTGATTGTAGACGTTCGGGGCCCAAGTTGGCAACGGAAAGCCAATGATTGTATTAACTTACAGTTTTCGGTTAGATGATCACTAGTATTCAATACGTGCTCGTACGAAGAGCTTTAGTTCGTGATATGTTTTCAACCCTTTCAAAATAATTGTCAAAAATCATCATGTTTCTACATGTTTTCCATTGTTTTTACGATTTTTTTTAGAGTAATTTAATAGAAAATTATGATTTTTAGTGAACGTATAGGCACAGATATACTCATTGTTGTTTTATTGCAAAAAGAATTAGACTGATTGGTCCTACCGTTTACCCACCATTGTGTTGGGAGCTAAAGGCCTGTATTGACGCTTTTTGTCCTGTTTTGTTCGTTCCCTGCAGGTTTTATGCATGCGTTGTGAGATGTAATGTAGCCTCAATTCAACCCAATGAGCAGTTTGCCTTTTTCATCTAATATGTAGGAGAACGTTGATGAAAATAAGAATACAGAAAAACTGTGGGTGATAAGTTGCAAAATATTAATTTTTCAACGAAATTGAAGATTGTGAACACATGGTCGAAAGCTCAGTATTCATAGAACTGATCTCTACCAGGCCTAACGAATTTCGTGACGCTTCTTAAAACTAATTATAGTTCTAAAACTATAAGTAAAGTCTTTCGACAATAATACGGTACCGGTATATTCATTTCTTGAGTTACACTCATCATAAATATCGAACTTGTGAGGCTCTGAAACTATGGCATGTTCCGATTACAATGCTTCCTAACAATTTATACACAATGTTAAAAGGGTGGAGTAGAAAAGAAGCTTATTATTATACAAAGAATGCCTCGCCTATCTGGCAGGAAATACACTTACAAATAATGAAATAAATGTGTGTAATAATATAGCTATGAAAAGAACATGAATCCCGACAATTCTCAAGCTGTCATTTGCACACGCCTGAAACTATCCCTGACATACGGTCAAAAACAGTAACGAGTATGTAATTATGATAACATATGCCAAATATAGGACGTTTTTCACTTCAACACCTGATATTGCAATCAATAATTGAAGCTTCTCTACATAATAGTGGATTTATAATTTTGTGTGAGAAGTAATTGTACTCATAATCACTATGGACATTTCGGAAATCTCAAAAATTATGTCTAAAAAAGCTACCGGTAGTGTCATTTTCTTAAAAAAAAAAATACTTTGAAATTTTCAAGTACGTTTATTTTGTTCTTCGAAAAAAAGGGGGAAGGTTTTGGATGCACCTATAGGTGCACTATATGTGTACTTGGCTATGAAAATAGTGAACTATGAGAGTACAACTGTTACTAATAGAACTGTGATAGAACTAATAACTAATAGAATTTACTGCCATTCATTAGGCGTTCCGTCAGAAACACGTTATATCCTTAGATGACAAATTAAATATTATCGTAAAACCATTGTTCGATCTCGATCAACTAAATGCCCGAACTGCTTGGATAACAACGTACAAGTCACACAGTACAGAGTCCAGCTCGAGAAAGTTAACAATGCGAGTAATGAAAAGATTTCCTGGCTAAATATACAAAGACACGTTATTTTAAAACAGCTGATTCATAAAACTTTTACGCCGTATAAACGTTGTTCTTGTTTGTTTCTCAATTTTTATTCTCGACGTAAATGAAACTATTCGTCATTTTATGGCCAACAGAATCAAGATAAATATAGAATCGCAATAGAAGTGTTGAACCAAGCATGAACATCAGTTGGATTTTGTTCGAACCTAATTTCATGAGGATTATATTTAAAATATATATATATATTGGCTTCAACGACGCACTATACTAGTGACTACGATCTATTGGTTTCGGTGAATGATATGAGATGATGGGACGTTGATATGAAAGGTTATTTTATTAGGTGTTTTGGATAATGGAAAGGAGTCGGTCGTGGCCTGTTGTTAAGGAACCATCCAAGTATCGACGTGAATGAAGAGGACACCCCGAAAAAACCCTGTCAGGATGATCGACCATGGCGGGAATCGAACCCAGGTCTCCTGAATAACGGTTCGGTGTATCAACTACTCGGCCACGTCTCAGTATCAATTTAAATACCAACAGCGTAAACATCAACCAGAGGTTAGCATACGGTTTACACTTTTAAATGAGCTTCCACAGAATATAAAATACGATGATCTAGATAAGGCATGAGCCTCAACTTGGTTGCCAGTGATGATTTTCAAAACAAAACTCAAGTATTTTCTTAAACTCGCAATAAAAGTTGGTTTGGGTCAAAGATGAAAATGAACTGAAAAATAAAAACTATATTTTCATAAAATTGAGAGAAAAATGATCGGGATGCTCTCGCAACAGAAGTTAGTCTTAATCGAAGAATAATGGAATGATAAACTAAAATAAATAGTTGCTTATTCAGAAGAAAACAATCGGGATGCTAGCACATATATAGACATGTATTGGCTCGAAGATGTTCCTTTTGTCTTGTGCCACGAAGCTAGCAATTTGAAAAAATAAATTCAGCATCAATCGATATCAATTTGCATCCGCTGACCACAGGCCAAGAAATAATCATGACAAGTTTGAGCCAGAATTAAGTATGACTTGCTCAATATTGGAATAGAGAAAAACCAGCAACCAAATATCCCCTGTCTCTAAGCATTTACCGTCTGTGAATACGCATACCTAAAACTCCAGTTATAATGTTACAAAATACATAATAAGCAAGCAGAAGATCATAATTTTGTCGTGAAAAGATGATTGTAAGAAGGGAAAGGGAACGGAAAGTGAAACCAGTCGAGAGGCAAGTGCTCAGTGGTTGGGATGAGAGATGAAAGGCAGTATAGGACTTTACCCCTCGCCTCTTTTTACTGCCCTTCCGCCGAGAGACTGGGACAGGTTCAAATACAGCGTTGCCACATGTAGCATCCGTATAAGGAAATCCGAGTGCATTGTTACTTAGTTACTTATTATCATTCATTACTCTCATTATAATTTCCGTAGATGCCCCGAATTACGAATTGGTTATGGTTATTGTTTCTTCAACTATGAACAGTTAACTTATTCAGAAGTAGGAATTTAGTATCGTTACAAAATCACTTGACACTCAATGTTTTAGGTTCATAAAACATCACATTACACAATATTCTTTCCATTATTTTTCTATATTTAATCCACATTTAAGCTCTTTAAGGCTTTGTGGACATCACGTGACTGTTAATTTAATTATGTAAAAAAAGAAAAAGAAATTGAAAAAAATTCTTCCATCCAAATTAGCAATTATTACGATGAAATGAATAATAATAGAGATAGGTTAGGATAATTGTGGGTATAAGATACAGGTATAGCATATAGCTAGCGTATATAGGTATAGCGTAGATTAGTTGACTTTATACAAATAAAATGCGTAATTACACAATTTTCTACTATACACATATCATTTGAGTCCACAAATCTTCACTCCCACCCACCAGCATTCTCATTCAAATATACAGCTTGTGACTTACATTATGAAGACTTTTATCTAATCAAAATGGGGTGGTAGGATCGCCCTTGTGGTGCCCTGTCCAAACGATTCCATCTTTCATCCATAGCCTTGATTGGGGAACAACGATTTTGTATCAAGTTTAGATGTAATTAAAAAAAAAAGAAATATAGAGATGCCTACGAATATCCACGAAAGAAGAAAGTTCCAAGCGACCGTTCCCCCCTATCCCACACCGTTAGCACGCGGATGGTTTGCGCTTTCTTCCGCAGATCATCCGTTGGCTCAATCATAGAGAAGTAATTACTTCTCATGGCTCAATTGACACTGCTTTGAAATCTGAAGCTAGGCGCGGGTTCGAGTCTTGCTGAAAACGTGGGTTTTGTAAAAGTTCTTTCATCTACCATCACTTCACCGTATCATTATCTCTTGCTCATTCTGAATCATTGAACAAAAATATCCCAGAAAAAATATATGAGAAGAAAAAAATATCAACCTCAACCTCTTGAAGGAAAAATATTCCCTGAAAAAATCCACTGGAAATGACTCGGGGATATTTTTTCCAGGGTTATATTTTTTGGCAGAAATTTATATTTTTACCGAAATATTTTATCCGCTTAGGCCTATACTCGAAAACCCGACTGTTGTTAGATTGAACATTCAAATAATAGTTAGGATTGGTTGTGAAGAAATGCGAAGTACTAACAGTACGCTTTTGACACGATCAGTAGCGAGTATTTTTACGATAGCACTTTGGCCTTTGTTCTTCCACGAGGAAACCCAAACACAACAATTAGCAAGTAAACTGCCACTAATGATGATAAAAATCTGAAGATATTTTCTTCGAAATACCGAACATGATGATATGTGATGACTACTCTGCATTTGCCTATGGTGGTGAGTGTCGAAGGATTTCTAGGACCTAAATCTTGATCAATGACCACAATCACGGTCACAATTACCACTGATCGTATACACACTTGCAGTAATTTCATATAAGAGTCGAGTGAACTATTTATGCCCATGTATTGTACAAAAATTGAAGACTTTATTCCGGTATACGCTCTTCAGGCGCCCCGACGACAGACATTCAAGCCAGATTCCATCTATTATTGTGTTATCATTATCATGATCAAGGCAAGAAGTTCAAACTGAAATATTGTGTATATATTATTCATGTTTTCAATTCAATAAAAATTATGTTTTATGACGTTATATTTCCTTTCGTTTTTATTTATAAGCCAGTTTCTGTTTCACAATCGAACTCTTCCTTCAACACGCATTTGATGAGTGTATTTACGTTTGAATCGAATTAAACAAATGAAACTGTTTTCAAAGCGACAGGCCTATGCCTAACGTTTAAAACCTGTTCTACAGGAAACGCTTGGATATCCAAATAAGCAATCAACTATGCTAGTGCGGTTAGTAGTCTGCTGAAGAGATCACATAGGTTCAAGGAGACAAGAGGGTATAGATGGATGGATAGATATATGATACAATGATACCCAACAGCTTGGTTATTCGAAGGTATGATTTTACAAATGAAATGAGAGGACCTATATAATACGTTCATAAGTCGAATCTGGCTTTTCTAAATTGTCTAGGTTTTTGAAAGCTGGGCAAAATCTTCTGTATCGTTAACGACGGTCATTAGTTTGAATTCATTTTAATGGCGGTATAATAATAAATATAAATTTTGTTCGGATCTTTGCTCTGTCTTGTCGTGTCGAAGATGAAGAAAGTGGTATTCTCAAAAGTTCTAAACGATTGAGGTGAGAGAAGGTAATCACGTTTCTAGAGCAAAACTACTACGCCTTCCAGATGCAGTGAATGCACAGGATGAAGTTAATTATTGCATTCGTGCAATGTCTGTTATCGAAAGTATAACTTGCGAGCAGTCAAGCGTATAGATAGATATTAACACTGAAGATGTACTTTTATTTTTGTTAATTGCGGCGGTAAAACACCTTGAATTAAATCGTTCTTGGACGTAATTCGTACAACTTGAGGACCATTCTGTACGATTCGATTATGTCCTATCAAAAACCAGTTCGAGTCGGTCCAACCGAATATTCTTGACATCATTACAATAATATGAATTTCGTAAATCTATATTAGAACATGAATCAATAGTGTAATAAATAATAATTGACAGAGAAAATCAGTCTTACAGCAAGCTAAATGCTCAGAAAAAGCAAGCTACATATAGAACAAGTATACTTGCTGCTCACATGCCTATATGTACAACACAATAATAAGCTGCTACACCACCAAGTTTCTATACCTTTCTAATTCAAGAAGATTGTTATTTCAAGACGTGATTTGACATAAGATAGTCCACAGTTTACAACTTCGTGAATAAACCCGATCAAAACTTCCTACAAGTGACACGATTAAGTTTATTACATATTAGGGACAGAACGGTCCACACTTTTTGATGCAACATACTTATACACTTACATACATACTTATATACATACTTATATACATACATACATAACATCAACACACTTCCTTGCGAGTGTGCTGGTGAATATGCATGCATGTCATTCTCTCATGGAGCACTTATGGATCGGAAGACGGATGAACTAACTGATTATATTTGCGATAATTCTGTCCCCTCGTCTGAGCAAGTCAGACAAGACATTTCTTTGTAAACTGAAGTCAAAAGTCGGGCGTGGGTTCGAGTCCCACATAAGGCATGGAGTTTTGGGAACCTCATTCACATATATTTACTGCACAATAATACCCCCAAAATAACCTATAGCCGTTGGTTCTGAAATCATTGTTTTTGGATGAAATGATCGCAAAGAGAATATTTGTTCTCTCGTATAGGACGTCATTATCAGCGGTTAACAATGATAATCATTATAGCGATAATTCTTCTTGGGTATGTATAAAAGACTTTGGAGATGGAGGAATGAAGTAATCATTAATTACATAAGTTTCGTTGAAGGTGGAGGTCGAGGTGCGAGGAGAAACAAGATTACGTATACAAAATGAATTCGGATGATCAACCACAGGGATAAAACCACTGGCGCATATCGATGCGAACAATTAAATCGATTAAAAAACAATTATTATAGACAGGGACATTATACTCTTTTAGACATTATAGACTCTTTTATATTCGAGGTCCTGGAAACCGAACGAGCATCGAAGTGGAACAGTAAGTTGCTCCTGTATATAGATGCTGTGTACATGTTTCCGAAAGATCATCCGTTACGAGCCGCGTAACAATTATTATTACACCAATAAGAAGTAAGTAGATAACGAGGAGAGGAAATCGTTCACGAGCATGAATGCTAGCCTCTCGACCATGAAATAAAAAAAACGCAATTAAAGCGTGTAAGTTGATTCAGTTTGAGAGGTGCAGTAATAGCATATATAAACCGAATAATTACCCATGTATTCTTTGCTCTGTGGTGATAATAGTTATTTCAAACTGAGCAGCAATCGAATATTATTAGTTTATTTAGGACAGGTGCATGGAGAAAATATACTCACTCCAATTCGTACAGATGATAGGAGGCTGAGGAGAGGAGCAGGGTGAGCTATGTGTAAATACAAAGAGCGTACATGTAAATCGTATTGTTTAAATCAAATTAGTGTGGCGCAAAGTCTGCAATTCGACTCGTTATCTCTCACCACTAACTTATTGTATGTTCATATGTGCACTCCAGCACACGTAACTTTCTAAATTTGGTTGTCAAAATAATGTTAAATTCGTTATATTCATTGATAAAGTCACGTGTGCTGGAGTGCATATATATATATATATATATATATATATATATATATATATATATATATATATATATATATATATATATATATATATTACTTGGGCCCGGTATTACCAACATCACAGTAGCTCCAATTGGCAGATAAAAGTTGTTATCACTTTGGTTGCCTTTGATATTTGTTTTCACCAACTCTCAGAGCAGTTACCAACTGCTAACTGGACTTGGTAATAGTTATATTTGATAGTTGCACTCACAAAGACCAGCGCCTTGCCACACAGAGCAGAATTATGTTATACTACAAGGAAAGGCTCGGCAATAAGCGTGTGTAGGTTGGTGGCACCTAGCCTATCAAGGTTAGAACCGTAAGAAACATAAACGAGTAAATGACCACAACAGAAATCCCGTACCGCTTGAGGCGCCTAGCTTGCCTCTCCATACAGGGCTGATAATCATAATATAATTCAATGTCCACGCTTAATTGGGTATATCTTTCCAGCATATACAGTCCTTGCAAGAAATATAAACTCTGATCACAGATAGAACACAACCCTACACTTATCGTTACGATTGACAATTAGCTGATGTTTATCCTTCAAGGTGGATGACCGGGAAAATCAACAGAATATCTTTGGCATAAAGAGGAATTGTTTTAGTGGAAGTGCCGGGTTTTTAGAATTATGTTTTCTCCTTCCTGACAGATGGGTGTTTGCCCTTGTTATCGCATGCGTCGAGGAGCCAGGTTTATCTATAGAGTTACATTGCAATGATTGTTTGGGTTTAATGGTGTTATGACGAGTTTGTACCGTAATAATTACTTTCAGAGCTGTATTTTCGTGTTGTTGAAATGTACCATTCATTTCGATAGAACTATTCGAAAACGAAGCACAAAATAATCCAATATTATTTGTGTAGTCTATTTTGATTTCGAACCAACCTTTGACATGTTCATCACATGTTTCATCAAGTATCAGTCCAAGTTTGATAAAATAGTATCTCTCTTCTCTTTCAGGCTGTTGAGATAGTTGCCGACTCTCTTCCTCTTCAACTCCTTGAACTAGAAATCACAGAATGCCAGGAGCTGAACCTGTCGGACGGTTCCTTCTCCCGTCTCCAGTCGCTCCAGCGAGTTCGTTTGCGCAACATCGGACGTCTCCGTGTGCGCCGCAACGCGTTCAACAACTTGGCCGCCAAACAGACGCTGCTTGAGATCATCGACTGCGGCAGCGTTGTCGTGGAGACCAACGCGTTGAAAGGCGTCCAAGGGCCGGTACTGGCGCTCATCTCCCGATGTAGTCACGTGATCATACAGAACACTGCATTTTCCTGGATGTTGGCAATCACCGTCAAGGACGTGCCGAGGCTCGAATTGGCCGAGAAGGCGTTCTCATTCGAGAAACCGAGATCCTCCCCGTTGAATAGTCATGGACCAGCGACAACGGTAAGTTTATTGACAGGTCAACAAATATCTTTTTGCAAATCATGTATCAGATATTTTGATTATTGATCTCCATCACTAAGGATGGAGCTTTCTGATTATGATCATTTTTGATCAATTCAAGTTGATATTCACAGAACACAAGTCCCAAATATGTCAAATAACTTGTTCTACAGAATGTGAATGGATGGTGTAAGTGAACGTGACCATTTTGAATTAATATTATACAACTTGAATCCCTAGTGTAAATGTAAAAACTATTTCCTGTTAAATATTTCAATCAGTTGATCATTTTGTGATTAAAATTAATCTGAATTGACATTCCATAAATCAACCAATTCCCCTGATATAAATGAAGGGTCAAAGGCTTGAACAGATCAGATCATCATTTCTTTCTGTTTCAATCTTTCTTTATCATTATATCTTCTATGACAGGAGTCATTGTGTTGTAGACAAAAGGTAAAGATAATGCAATGTTTAGTCATGGGCCTATCAAAGGCTTCAATCAATAATATAGTTGTCGATTTGAGATAATAGTGAAAAGTTGAATGACCTGAAATAAGATTCTAAATAAGTACGTATTAGAAGAGCATAACTTGGAAATAGCTATGTAATTTCCATTCACAACAAAAACTAGTATCAGCTGTAGAATGACTTGCCTTTCTATATTGTCTGTTATACACTATACTTCATTTGCCAATTACAAGATCTTTAAAATAACTCCTATATACAATTTAATAGCGTCAACTCTTGGAGGATGTTGTTACTGCTTGTTTGAGTGAACTGAGAGGAGGGAAAAAACATAAAACATGAAATAACATGACTGAGATCAATTATAAGATCAAAAGAGTTGGAATAATAAGTGGTATTGTGTCACAGCTAAGGATCCATTATTGTACAGTGCAAAAAGGAAATCATCAGTCAAATTGATTTATGAACTATTTATCTATTTTGTAATTATCATGTCGAAAATTTGACATCAGGTCATTGTTTCTCAATCAAGGCAAAGAATGAAAATTTAGGATCGTTTGAATTGGGCATCACAAGATCGAGCCCACCACCCCAAACAACTGTGAACGATGTGACATTCAAATCTGATTACTAATTTTTGCCACTAGCATTTGAGAAATCGCTTTTCAATCATACTTGTCATTTAAGGAATGAAATGGTAAGATGAATAATAATTATTAATAATTAATAATTATTAATAAAATGAGAATTTGTACGCACTAAATATTTTAATGATAGATTTTGCTACAATTTTCTATATTTAAACACAATCTGTGATTCTCGTACTCCTCAATAAGAAAGATTTGCAAACTGAACCGACAATAGTTTGGGAGTAATTTAATAATATAAATAGGTTCAATGCCTACAAAATATATTTTCATCACATATTTTTTTATATCAATCAGAATAATCTGCTCAAAACCAAATTGTGAATGAATGCTCTAAAATAAAATCAAAGTCAACCTAATAACGATTCAATTTTTTCAACAGGTGCTGCTGCAGAATGTGATAATGTCAGAACTACCGCCAACCGCATTCCCGTCGTCAGCCGCAGAACTCCGTCTCGATAACGTTGAAATACGAACGGTGCGTCGTGACGCGTTCTGCGCACTACAATTGTCAGCTGTCATCATACATAACTCCTCTCTACATCGTATCGAAACGGGTGCATTTAGCGAACGTACTTTCATCGAGAACTTGGAGATTAGCGGCGTTCGTGTACGCACCCTCGCGTCTAACGCCATCTCAGGAGCGATACAGCACCTTATTATTCAGCATTCCAGGTACAGTGTACTACTATAAGTAACTACATATACATACGGAACTTGAAACTATGTAATGAACATCTGCTCTTGATACTTTATATGTGTATGCCTCTATTTATGGAAGAACAACTTCATGTCATAACTCATCATGTAGAGTTAAGAAAAAGTACTCAAAATTATATTTTGAATTTTGGCATAGGCCCTATGATATTGAAGAGAGAGGAAAAATTTTAGTATCACTCAATAATGTCCTCCATTCTCGAATATGTATGAAACTTTGAATACCTCCAGTAGTATTATCCAATAAATCAAATATGATGTTTACAGATTTATAATTCATTTTTAATGTGTCTTTGTTTCTGCTTCCAGATTCTTAGAGGTAGTGGGCGGAGCGATCAACATAACAGTTGCCAGGGTTACTGTCAACGGCAATGTGTTCGAGAAGATTCGATCTCGCGGCTTCATCTTTAAGTCGTGGAATCGCATCAACATCGACAACAACATATTCCAGTGGGCCGAAATGGATGCTTTCAGCACCAACTTCAATTATCTGCATGGCTCAAACAACATCTTCCAGTTTACTAGAAACGAAATCGCAGACTTTGGTCCAGGTGCTTTTGGTATCGCTGCTGAAGCTTTGGAAGTCGAAACTGGATTAACTACACAAGTGTCAGACAACAAATTTACACAAGGTTGCCGTTGCAATATCGGTCAGTGGATACGAGATGTTGTCACAGCAGACAAAGGATCTCAACAAACAATAGAGTGGTTTTTCAATACTAGCTTCTGTACAGTCGATTCTCTACTAGCAAAGTGTTTTAATGTGCCTCAAGGATTCGTGAGCATGAGTAATTTTACAGACATCGTGTGCGGTACAGCAAATGTTATAGTGTGCGAGGAAGCAAGTCAGAGTAAAATAGCAATAAGTGTTGTGCAAAATGTGAATAACCAAGTGCCAAGTGCGGATTCGGAATACGAAAGTGAATTAGACAGAGAGAAGAAAGTCTTGGCGCTGATTTTCCTCGTAGTCGTTAGTGGTATAGGAACAATCGTGATGATAACCATGCTGATGTGGTTAAAACGTAACGGTTATTGTGTTCAAGCAAGGATTATGTTCCTACCATCAACAACCAGTTGTTTGACAGTGTTTCACAGAATGTGTGAAAGCTGTAGAGGTGGCAGTGGAATAGTAGCAGCAGGTTCAATCTCTCGATTAAATGTTCGCGAATACAACGACTTACATCAACCCCAACAAAGAACTGCTATGCTGGCTAACGATGACGATTTACTAGACATAGACAACGAATTTGTTCCAGTTGAAGACAAATGGACGCAAACTTTACCTGAAGAACTTACGCAAGAATTGCTTCAGTCATTAAGAGAGAAATTAGATGACCCAGAAAACTACAGCGAAGCTCGCGATATGATCGAGCACCTTTATGATCTCATTAAAGTTGAGGAAAGTTGTAGTAACAATAATACTCCGTCAACCTCAGATACAATAGAAGTTTACGATGATGATATCGAAGAAAATCTCTATGATGTCATACAGTTGCCTATCTCGACACCTGCCAAACGTTCTAAGCAATGTGAAGGAAGGGTAAAGAAGGCAGTGTGTCATGTAGGAACCAGAGCGCCATCTCCTGACAAGCTTCTACCTGCTGCCACCTACGCTCAGATCCAACAAACTCGCCGTACCGCGGTCATAACGGACTACGCACAGCCAAAGGACCATGAGACACACTTATATGCGGAACTACCAGGAGGACCTCCTGTTCCCCCACCTAAACCCCCTCCAGTGCCGACATCACCTATACCAAGCAGAGGCCCTTCAAGACCTCTTAGTTTCTTGAGAGCTCTGGGCGAAAGTTTGATTACGCCCAAAGTACTGACAAAACCACTGGTAACGGAATATGCCGATCCTACGGATGTGGTTGCAGTTGCGCACGAGTATTCTGAATTGCCAAATGTTTCAAAGTGTAATATTAAAATGGCAAATCGTCCCTTACCGAGCAAACCTGTTCCCGGAAGAGATCCCGAAGAAGGGACTTCTGTATCGTCAACATAATTTTAGTTCAGCGTTACTGTGATACATATAAGACTTGATGTACATATATTATTACTGTATTATTTCTCGACTTATACTATTTGAACCAACACACTATACGTAAATATATTATAAATGTGATTTTTTGTAAGAATGAATTATACTGTGTTTGTGTTCATAAATAAATGATTAATATTTAATTATTCACTGATAATTAATTGTTAATAATTAACTCAAAAACTGTTGGAGATCATTAGTCGATAGGTTTCAGCAAATAACATACTAATTAACATAAGCCAAGTGCAGACATTCCCTAGTAACTCTAAATGATTCTCGGCATGTTTCCTTATATCCCTGAATTTACCCATTTCAGAGAATGTATGTTGTCAAGAAATGTTTGTTATCCAAGATGAATTGACCTTTGTTCTTCCAAATATGGTCTTCTCTCCTAACAAAGAAGAAGCAGCATAAATTAATTCCTCACTATTCATACACATTCAATTTCATTGTGTTGACCAATTGGAATCACTTTTTGCCCACATTTCTTTTTGTACAATATTTCAAAATACACGAATTCTTCATGACCGAATTCACTGCATTCATGAAGTTTGAATATCATTCTGAACTTGTTTACTAAGACTGACTAGTCAAGTTCAGTCCTCTAATGGCAAATCAAGCTAATGAAAGATGAAAGGAAGCCGATTGCATCTCAACCATTAGAATAAAATTAAGGCTCAAGTCATGATCTACATATCACTGGTGATAGATAGAACAAACAAGAATCGATATGTGAAGACAAACATTTTCTTTGTAGCTGTTTACACATACTGTAATACACGTGTTTCAAATGTTGTAAATTACATTAACATTATTTCAGACAAATAAGTCAAGCTAGGTGATAATGACTACATGCTCAGTTTAGGGTACCGCTCTTGTGGACCACAGTATTGTGAACCCCGATATTCTGTACCCCAAGAAAAGGATAAAGTGGACCCCAGTATTGTGGCCCACACGTTTAAACCAGAAAATTGTACAAATACTTTGGTTTTGTGGTCCCCAATATAGTGGGCCACAAAACTAGAACATGGGGGTCCAGAATATCTTTTCCAAACGACCGAAGTGGTATTGTGGACCCCAATAAACTGATACACAGAGATTTGTCGTTGTTGACCCCAATAAACTGAACCCCGATATTGTGGGCCACAAAAGTGTATTAAATGTCGTGTGGATATAGTGTACCACAAACTAGATATACTGTACCCCAAAGCTCGTTAGACATACTGCACCCCGGTATTCTGGTCCCCGATATAGTGGGCCACAAAACTAGAACACGGGTGGTCCAGAATATCTTTTCCAAACGACCGAAGTGGTATTGTGGACCCCAATAAACTGATACACAAAGATTTATTGGGGTTAACAATGACAAATCTTTGTGTTATTAATGACAAATCTTTGTGTATCAGTTTATTGGGGTCCACAATACCACTTCGGTCGTTTGGAAAAGATATTCTGGACCACCCGTGCTCTAGTTTTGTGGCCCACTATATCGGGGACCAGAATACCGGGGTGCAGTATGTCTAACGAGCTTTGGGGTACAGTATATCTAGTTTGTGGTACACTATATCCACACGACATTTAATACACTTTTGTGGCCCACAATATCGGGGCTCAGTTTATTGGGGTCAACAATGACAAATCTCTGTGTATCAGTTTATCGGGGTCCACAATACCACTTCGGTCGTTCGGAAAAGATATTCTGGACCACCCGTGTCCTAGTTTTGTGGCCCACTATATCGGGGACCAGAATACCGGGGTGCAGTATGTCTAACGAGCTTTGGGGTACAGTATATCTAGTTTGTGGTACACTATATCCACACGACATTTAATACACTTTTGTGGACCACAATATCGGGGTCCAGTCTACGGGCTCCCCTCAGTTTATAATATGTAATGTCCAACCATAACCCCCACCCATGATAATATCACATTTTCCCTGAAGAGGGTTTAAGAAGAGCTTCCCAATTTATAGGAGAGTTTGTGTTCAACAAATTTCGAGATGTCTGCATGAAGTTCTGCATGGAAAGGTTATCAAAAATTTCATTTTAAATATTGTAGTCCGACACATCGTTCGTTTTTGCTCCACCATACTTTCAACTAGATACCAACTATAGTCAGTAATGTTAGTAATTCATTTTTTTTTTAATCTAGCTGAAATGCAATTACTGCAATTCGAATGATGATGCACTTGCAGTAGTTTTTTTATAGGTCAAATCACACAGGTCGAGAAATAATCAATTATTAGTTGGTATCAGTCGAAGCAAGGTTTTGCATCGACAGATTAACACGAAAAGTGATAGCCGTAACCACTCTCGCGCGAATAGTGTGGGTTATGTGAGATACGATCGGAATCTTCATCTCTCTTAGATACATGTAGACATTGAAAAAAAGAAATGATATGGCTATAATATTCCATTAACCACAGAATAGATCTTCGTAAGGAACATTAAACAAACTATACCGGTATTGTACGGCACGAATTATTTATAAGTGTCTTTAAGTTGATACAGATGACGCTTCTAATCATGTTTCCAGTCAAATGCACGCGTTTTTCGAGAATAATCAGTCTAGCAGTATAACATTAATATTACACCGTGTGCTGCTGACTGTACAAGCTGAATTAAAGCGCTGCACATATTGTAATACCATACAACTATTTTAATGAAGTTCACAGTATAAACAAGTAGATATCAAAGTCACGAAATTACCCAAATCACGTCGTAAGCCTACTGGAACTAAAACATACGTAGGCCTACACGCATGCGTATAGTGAATGAGTACCTCCATATAAGCCTACTTTATATCTGGCCCACGAAAAACTCAACAGTGCACTGTTGAGTTACTTGGGGCGAATACGCAAAGGTGCAGATCGATCCGAAGGTCAAATAATGTCTCTAAAAGTAGCAAATTTCTATTGGTAAAATTTTAATATAATCCGTTCCGTAAATTGGCATCTTTCCAGTTCTGTCTTGTTTTTGAGCAATAATTGTGATTCATGTATGATTCATATGCCAATAATGCCATCCAAAGTCATGATAACAATTAGAGATAAAGAGAGAAAGAGAGAGAGAGAGAGAGAGAGAACTCGTCTTAAATATAACGAAATAATATCAAGTCAGTGCAACTCCTTTATCGGCTATGAGCTAAGTCTATGTTATAGTCTATGATACACATAGCTTAGACTCCCTAGGCTCTACATTAAAATAAACATGAACTATAAAGAATCAGAACTTTCTCTTAAACGAATTACATTTCCTTTATACAAGACCGTTTAATTACCATATCAATTTAAACTTGTTGACAACAACGTTTACACAAGACACTCGACTTGGCGATTGGCATTGACTCTACCTGCGAATGCATTACTGACCCAAATATGGTAAAAAATAATCAGAGCATCCAGAATACGTTCCGATCGAACGTCTCCCGAATGCAATAACATCAACGTTCGGATGTGTTGATCCGTTAACTATTCTTTCAAGGAAGTATTTATATATATGTATATAGGCCCTATATATATATATGTGTATATATATATATATATATATATATATATATATATATATATATATATATATATATATATATATATATTATATATAAATGTATATATATATATATATATATATATATATATATATATATATATATATATATATATATATATATATATATTATATATATATTATCATATTAAATTATGTATTTTATATATATATATATATATATATATATATATATATATATATATATATATATATATATATATATATATATATATATATATATATATATATATATGCAAACATAACAAAGTCATTCTAAAAACCATGTTGAATCACGATCAGGTGTTGGTCTTGTCATAAGCGGCCTCATTTTATCAATAATACTCATTCCTGACGGGTGTAATTACTCGGCATATATGTGTGAGTGTGGTTAAAATATAAATTAGATTCGCTTTCGAAACCCGCATCAAGTTATAGTGTAAACTTTTGCTGGATCGAGACTGCCGATTGTTAATGCTAACAGGTACGAGAAACGGTCGATCGTGACTGCCGACAAGAGTAAACACACGTTGGATCAATCATGGCCTTGTCAGAAGAGGTGACAATTGTTATTAAAATATGTACACGTTACACATTTGCGAAATTATTTATGATTATACATAATTGATATTCGATTTAAAATGTGACGTTTTATCAATGTTATTACATATAACTAATTTTTTTTCTTTACGATATCAGTTTACATCAGGTTCGATAAATTAGTCTTGTACGGAAAATTCAGGGACATTAATTTTTCAATCAATAATTTTAATCAAATTTCTTTGTATATAGGTTTCTGTGCAAATCGATATTTTTTTATCAATGTTAAAAATTGGTTTAAACTTTGCGAATCACTTGCTTAATGTTGCGTGACTCCTACATGCCCACACTGACCATAATGTTTACACTGAGGCATTGTTAAGGAGACAGAGGTTCGATTTCCGGCAAGATCTACAATCCCAGACATGATGGTTTCTAATAGTTGATGTAATAAATACTGATCGAATATTGAGATGATCCATTATTACGTCACGACTTGCTCTAGAAGGGCTTGTCAACTGTACACGGTATACTATACAAAAGCCATATTTTAGACTTTGGGATGAGCGAAGACAAGACTCAATTTTATCGTGTACTTGAAAGAAAAATGTTTTTTTTTTTTTAGTTACACTTAGGTAAACGGAAGCATAATTTTCGATGAAACGGCATGCATGTAATTATGTGTCCATATCTACTCTCTCAATAATTATTCAACTCTATAGTAAGGCGCAATCGGTTGAAACACTTTTGAAAAAACTATTTCTAGATTCTAAAAACATGAAAGTAACCCGGAGGGAAAATTTTGGAAAAATGTTCCATTCGAATATTATCAAATTTTCAAGG